>OX421446.1:58278314-58283314 GCA_949126865.1 Montipora capitata
ACATGGCCTGAAATTGACACGTTGGTACTGGGAAATAGCTAGCCTTGCCGAAGACTCAATGATTCTGTTGAGTACTGGAAGTGTGAATAGCCTAATGCAAAAATTGGGAATAGCCTAATGCAAAAATTGGGAATAGCCTAATGCAAAAACATATGACCTTACAGTAGACAGAGCATACTTTTTGTTGTACATATAAGCAATAAAAAGAGCCAATGTTTATGGGGCACGATGGGAAACGCCTTGCAAACAGAATGGAAAATCGCATTCCGAAATTGGTAAAATATTCTCCAAGCCCGCTGATAGGTCAGAATAGATGAAGGCTGGAGACTGGACTTAGCACGCATGGTGACAATAGACCCCAATTCTGAGGCTGCAGACACCGGGGAATCTCTGAGGGCAAGGAGTCCATATGAGGTGGTGCAAGGTGCCTGAAAGTCTGGACCTGCAATCGAGATAAAGCATCAGCTGATCGGTTCCGAACTCCCTGTATGTGCTTAGCTTTAAACAAGATATTGTGATGTAAACAAATTGAAACTAACTTTCAAACAAAAGCCATCAGAACCCTGTCCTTGCAAGTTTGCTTGTTAATAACATGAACCAAGGATTCCCGGTCAGTAAAAAACAATATGCACTGATTGCTCAAAGCTGCACCCCAAAGGTATAAGCTTAATACAATGGAGTAGAACTCAAGAATGGCAATATTCTGATATTGCCAATTAGAAGACCAGTTCCCAAACCCTAAGGCACCTGAAGCATCAGTGAATAGACCTAACTTGGGTGAATTTAGCCATGTATCTTCAAGGAAGAAGGACTTCCCATTAAAATTAGATAAGAAAGATAACCATAAATTTAAATCCTCCTTGACCTCTCTGTTAAGTCTGATATAATGATTAGGCATGCCAACACCCACAGTTAAGTCAATAAGCCGACACAAACAGGGCTTGACCCGGCCATACAACTGAACATGCAAAATTTAAGAGGCCAACGAGTGATTGGATTTCTTTAAGGGTGACCTTTTTGCGACGACAAAACTCTGGTACTGGTGGTGGTCCTTCGGAGGTAGAGGGAACCAGGCCCAACGCCGCAGGTGAGACATCAGCTCAACTCCCTTGAACCACGGAAGATGCAATGAGGTCGGTGACCTGAATCGGAGATGAAGGCTGGCTGCCCCTTCCAGTTACTGAAACTTCCTGAAAGCCTGATGGTAGGGTAGGAACAATACTCGAGGGGTTCTCCGCTGGAGATAACAACGTGACACTTCATCCGCTACTCTGTTGACCAGAATCTCGATTAACTGGGTGGACAGCAGGGCCTCCTGTTTTTACGGCTGAACTGTCACTGATGCGCTGGGAGGGGTCCTGCGAAGTCACAACATGTTTCTGGTCTGCTCTTGACCGGGCCCCTCTCTTCTTGCTCAGCTGGGCAGGAAGGCCTTGTGTAGCAGAGCTACTAGCACGAACGCTCTCCCGAGGGCTGGCACATTTTGGAGCCCCACCTGATGATGATGCCCTAGAGGCACGACCGCGAGACTTAACTTTAGGCATGACAAAAACCTGCAACTCAAACAAAGAGAAACTGGGCAGGAACAGAAAACAGTAGGGGTGACTAGAGCTGACACATGGGCAAACACAATCTAAATGCAAATAATCCTGGCAGGCTAAGCCCTGTCAAGACAACGAGTCGACAAGTGGGCAGGCCCATCAACGCCAGAAAGAAAATGGATCCAAAGGGAAGTGCCGGCATAACTACATATGACCAGCTAACCCCCAAGAAAACAGTGCCAGGATAACTACATATCACCAGCAAAACTTTGGCAAGGAAGCATAATTACATATGCCTACTGCCAATTAAACTAGTAAAACTACATATGACTAGAAAAAGTAAACTGGGCCACATAGCTGGCCAAATGAAAGGCTTGCATACTACATATGACAAGCAAAAATGTATCAACACAACACAAATGAATGCACAAAATAAGGGCAAGGCAAGATAGCATAACTAGACTACTGCCAATTAAACTAGTCACAACTATATGTGGCTAGAAAAGTGGGTAAGAAAATTTAAAAAACAACCTGGCAGGCACAAAACCATGTCAAGACACAAAGTCGACACGCTGGTTGATCCTCGATGCCAGAAAAGAAAAACAAAGCTAGCATAACTTCATACAACTAGCCAGAAGCCAGCATAACTACATATGCCTGGCCACAAAAGAACAAAGCTAGCATAACTATATATCACTAGCCCGAGCCAGCATAACTACAAACATGTATGACTGGCCATAAAAGCAAAAAGCTATTATAACTACATATCACTAGCCACAAGCCAGCATAACTACATATGCATGGCTTTGAAATTAAGGGCTTGCATAACTACATATGACAAGCAAAAATGTATCAAAACAACACAAATGAATGCACAAAATATGGACAAGGCACGGTAACATAACTACATATCACAAGCAAAAATGTATCAACACAACACAAATGAATGCACAAAATAAAGGCAAGGCAAGATAGCATTACTAGACTACTGCCAATTAAACTAGTCACAACTACATGTGGCTAGAAAAGTGGGTAAGAAAATTTAAAAAACAACCTGGCGGGCACAAAACCATGTCAAGACACAAAGTCGACGCGTTGGTTGACCCTCAATGCCAGAAAAGAAAAACAAAGCTAGCATAACTACATATGACTAGCCAGAAGCCAGCATAACTACATATGCCTGGCAACAAAAGAACAAAGTTAGGATAACTACATATCACTAGCCAAAGCCAGCATAACTACATATGCCTGGCTATTAAATAAAAAGGCTAGGATAACTACATACCACAAGCCAGCATAACTACATATGCATGGCTTTGAAATTAAGGGCTTGCATAACTACATATGACAAGCAAAAATGTATCAACACAACACAAATGAATAAACAAAATAAGGGGAAGGCACGGTAACATAACTACATATGACAAGCAAAATGTATCAACACAACACAACACAAATGAATGCACAAAATAAGGGCAAGGCATGTTATCATAACTACATATGACTACTGCCAATTAAACTAGTCACGACTACATGTGACTAGAAAAGTAAACTGGGCCACACAGCTGGCCAAATGAAAAGCTTGCATAACTACATATGACAAGCAAAAATGTATCAACACAACACAAATTAATGCACAAAATCAGGGCAAGGCAAGGTAGCATAACTACATATGACCACTGCCAATTAGACTAGTCATAACTAAATGTGACTAGAAAAGTAAACTGGGCCACATAGCTGGCCAAAAGAAAGGCTTGCATAACTTAGTACATATGACAAGCAAACAATGTATCAACACAACACAAATTAATGCACAAAATCAGGGCAAGGCAAGGTAGCATAACCACATATGACCACTGCCAATTAGACTAGTCATAACTAAATGTGACTAGAAAAGTAAACTGGGCCACATAGCTGGCCAAAAGAAAGGCTTGCATAACTTAGTACATATGACAAGCAAAAATGTATCAACACAACACAAATGGATGCACAAAATAAGGGCTAGCATAGAGACATATGGCTAGCCGAATAACTCAACATGTAAACAACACAGGGGTTGGCGACTACGAGGTCGGGTCACGATGCAGGAATCAATCATCCCCCAGCAGACCCAAAGCCTTTAGAACGGCGCCACGATAACACCTATAAAGGAAATACTGCCCTGTTGGATTAACATGTACGCCATCCCTCAAGCGTAAGTCCTTATAGGGACTGTTGAACTCCGCATGAGACCAACAAAAAACATTAGGAATATAATCCAGCACAACGCCAACATACTGATCTAAAACCGACGCGTTATGTAAAAAGGACAGACAATGCGGCACTGAAATGCCACGTGGGATGACATCACAAACGCCGATCGTGCGAACCGAAAATTCCCCTTGAAGCAAACGCACAAAATCCTCAATATTAGAGCCTACAATCTCGGGAAAGGTATGAGAAAGATCGTTAGTACCTATTTCCAAGATAACGATAGCTGGAGCAAGGTCTCTGACCACGTGAAGGTCATTATCCTGAAGCGTTTGCATAGTGCGGCCGCCGACGCCATGCAAGTGAACAGACGCCGTACCACGAAGGTTGAAATCGCTAGCGGCGCGGGGATCGAAACTTGAGTCTAAACCTCGCTTAAGGCGCCGAACAAAAGAATGAACTAAAATAAGTGCTTTAGGAACAACCTCTGCCATAAAGAAAGCTTACCGTTAAGCGATGTAAAAACGAAGTGTGATCCAGCGAGGAAAACAAGAATGAATAAATGCGTGCCTGCTTTGTAGCCTGGCCAAAAGTCATAACGAGTGGGGCTCAATACATTGAGGCAACCAAACACCCTGTCCAGGCCCCGCCCGTGTCCTATGCTATTACATAACAAAGCTGTTGCATAACAATTCAAAGCACGCGCATTCCATGTTGCACAGTAGAAATTAACTGAATTCCTCGGGAAGAAAGCCATAAAAATTCTATTCGCATAGCAAATAATCTCTATGCAATTATACCAAAGTTTAACATTCAATGTATTTAACAAAATTCTCTCCTGTTAGCTCCTTGCTCCAAGCCCACATGTCCAAGTGATCGCGACTGCGAAGTAACTGACCAGGGAAACGCCATCTGCGAATGTCCTGACGGGTGTGGGAGCTTTGGAGAACCCGTATGTGGCAGCGATGGCAAAACCTATGAAAATGAATGCAAAGCGAGGAAAGAGTCCTGCGAGAAGAAATTGGGTCTTTTTATTAAGCGTGGAGCATGTGGTAAGTTCACAGAATAGAACCAAAAGTGTTGAACCCTTGAGGTGATTCCCTGCTTTTGCATTGCGTAACCCTACTGCAGGCACGGCGGAGCAGGTTAATTCACGTTTATTTTTTTGATATCTCTCCTAGAATGCTCAAAGTATCATTCCGAGCTTCAAGATTTCAAAATTTTCTGGCGGAGAATTTCCCCAGAACTCCCTAAAAGATAGCGTCTCCA
>OX421446.1:58285814-58298314 GCA_949126865.1 Montipora capitata
TCTATTTACGCTCACGTAAATCCTGAATTGTGGCGCTTCCTAATTGGCTAATTACTGTATATTTCTAACAAATTCGACCGCAGTAAGCATATCCTGCTGGCAAAGTTGGACAGTATCATGAGGTGCTCTTGGATGCATCTAGGACGTGCCGCGTTCTTCGTTCTATTACTTATACAATGGGCATTTCTAATCGCTTATGGCGTTCATTACGAAAAGGATTCTTTATGGCCTCCCATAGTACAAGGTATTTTATTTGTACCGGCAGTGGTCGTGTGGCTTGTCCTTTTACGTTGTAGAAAAGCAAAACTTCGTAGGTTATTTTATGTGTGGTTTGCGTACGTTATTGCCCTTGTGGTACACATTCGAATCATATTTGGAACTACCGGAGACAGACTTGACAGCAAAAGTTTCCTTGGACCTAATGTCCTGAAGGGAGTTCTGAGCGTCACACCTCCTCTGTTGCTGTTGTTGTTACACAATGCCGACGATTTAGATCGATCTGATGAGCGCAAAGATCTAGTGTCCAAGCTTTCTTACCAAATGGCCATTGATCTCTTCGATGTTGTCGACATGATAGATATCGTCTTGGGTGACAAAGAACACGGGAGCACGAATTGCTCGAGTGCAAATACTACAAGAAATGGAAGCGACCCGACCATTGCAAATTCAAGTGTTCCCACAATTTGTGAAAACTTCGGAATAACAATGGACTTCGGAATAGCAATGGTTGTAGTAGCATCTGTCAGTCTACTAATGTCACTTTGGCAATTGTTCGAAAACAAGCTATCAAGCGATGACACAAAGATTCACTTCCGAGCAACAATCCTCCGCAATCTGGCAGAGATAATTTTTGTAAATTTGCCCTTCTTGATCATTCGCCTAGTGGTGTGGGCTAAGTACCACAGAGATGTGTTTATCTTCATTGCCAAGAACATAATATCAATAGTCCTGTCCATTTTGGAGATAAACTCACTTTGTGAATCACGTTCCATTAAATTTTGGCGTGGGTTATGTAAAAGTTGTTTTAGACTGAGAGAGGTCTAGAATGGCAAGATTTGTTTCTTGTCATTCTTTAGAGACCTTTAGAACAGTGCACGATCGGTTTAGAGGCACGACTTTGTGCAAACTGCTTGGCTCTGCTTAGACATCATGACAGTATTTTTGTATCACAGTTGCGAACTTAAGTGATATCTCATGATCAGGATTGATATGTCTGGTGCTTCTAAAGCCGGCGTCACCAAGATTAAGAGCTTTCTAGATAGCAGCCGTAAGCCCAAATATATACCTGGGACGGGAAAGGGAAAAAAGTGGACCCCTATTTTCTTTTTTGCTGAAAAGTTTCCCACAGCATGTGAATGAGCTTTTTAACCTTAGCAAGGACGATTGCGTGATGAAGGGGATTTGTTTACTTTGTGACAATGTTAAGACAGGTAAGAGTTAATTAACTGCATGTTGAAGTTTGATTTAATTTAATACATGATATTTATTTCACCAAAATAATAATTTCGTATCAGTTACATATTGTTTGATTTTACATTAACCTAAGAGAACAATAATATCATTTATCACTGGTATTTTATTGTTATAAAAGATGTTAATGTTTTTATATATTGTTCATGATGGGTCTGGTTAACTTTGGAGTCCACTGTTGGGCGCATCAGATGACCTTTCTTAGGGCTAACACTAATTTGCAAAACGAAACGACCTGAAATACAGAAAGAATCCTAAACATTCATTAAGGACGGTGCCTACTAATTCAAAGGTATTTTTGCGCAGTTTACTGAATGTGCAGGAAAAGCAGATCTTAACAAGTGTTATTGTATTTTCAGTACAGTTGGCTCCACTTGACCAAATAGTTGTCTTGTATTTCTTTTAAACTTTCTTTTAAGATTTTGAGGGCCGTTGTGAATGGTTTTTGAGCGCTGTGAGTCCCTGGGATACACACGAAATTCAGATTGGATTCCTCAAAATAGAAAAGGACCCTGAATTTTAAGTGGCTGGAGTTCCCATGGACCCCTTATTTTTTTAAACTAGTAGCAACTCTGCAGGACTGTTATGGTATAATCACCCACAGATCCTTGCACTTGAAGCAAACAAAGGAAGGGAGCTTATTTGCCTTTAATTTTGGAGATTTTTACACAGGGGCCACGGTACGACAAAAAGCACAGTGGTTCCTGCTTGTCACACTGGATCATGATTGTGCAGAAGATCACAATTATAATTAGAAGCATATTAATTATAAGGATACAAAATTCGTATTCCATAACATTATGTACTTGTTATATGTTTCAATAGCCTAGTTTCAGAGACGACCATCGAACACTGTGATATATTGAGGTAACCGGAAGTTGTGTTAAGCTATGTCATCATTATTCTTTTACCCAAGATGCTTAGCGAATAAAGTGTACTGTTGCGTTAGCAATCTAAACTGGAGTTGTTTATTGTCTCAAGCTATATCCTTGCTAAGATGTTACATTCTGGCGACGAGGATGGGATGTTCTACATGCACTAGGACGCACGAGAAATCATGTGAAGTCTTGACTTTCTCTGTCTAAGAAAGAAGTGTGTTTTCGGCTGAGGTCGATCAATGAAAGTTTGAGCACGAGCTATTGATCAAAATGGAGGCAACTGGACTGTTTAGGATGTACTGGAAAAGCAGGATCGAGGATCGGGGATCTTGAACAATAATAATAATAATAATAATAATAATAATAATAATAATAATAATAATAATAATAATAAAAGAAAACGAAAATAGCAGGAAGTTGTAATGTTGAACTTTCCGTGACTTTCGTGTCAAATTCTCTTTTTTGTTTTTTGAGAGGAAGGCTTATTTTAGTTATTTATTTATTTATTTTATTTAGCGAAACGCCAGGAAGGCATCGTGAGTTCTGGTTCAGTAACAGCCAACCCCTACAGATTCAGCATGTGGTCACATAACGAAATTTCGATCTAGTAAACAGCCAGTGCTAGTTAAGACCATTTTTTCTTGGACCAAAACAAAACAAGTACACAAAATTGTACTTATTGTCGTTCGTGGTTATTTCTCCGAGTTCCTCGTATTTTTATTTTATTTTAGTTTATTTGTTTTTGTCTTCTTTTAAAAGAGAGGTTATGAACAGTCTTCGCCCGCTCCTTTTTTTCTTTTTTCAGTCTGTAGAGAAAACGAACTCATAAACGCAGGAAACAGGTTTTCTTCGGTTCGGGTTCATTCGCCTGCAGTGACCATTTTCACTGCGTTCGCGTGGGAAATTACCCTGCGAGTAGAGTCTCTTTCGATCTTCCTAGACTAGACGCTCCATGTGCGTACACTGGGTGCCTGTGGTACTTGTGGCTCAAAAACAGAAGGGACTTAGTTGGGTGGTATTAAACTGCAGCATTCCAGGCAATTTTTTCAAGTTGGGAATCATTAAGACCATTTAAGGGGTCACCCAGAAGTCGTACCAGCAGAGGCCCTTAGGCTCACATGTTCATACGACGAAACAGATCTTTTTTTTTAGGTTAAAAACCTGGCTACCGGCCTATTAATCATTTGTCAGAAAGAAGAAATTCCTGTCATCTTTAGAAAAAATAGGCACGCATTGCTTACGTGTGGTAGTGCAGTAACACAGCGCTTTATTCCATATTGTCAACTGAGCTGCGTTTTGTCTTCCAGGAGATTGAAGTTGTCTTTGCGTAATATGTAGCTCTAATAGTACACAATATTGTTTTGGTATTGTATAACATTGTAGTGCCATGGTAGAAGTCTTAGGTAAATAGCCCCCTGAGAAGACATGTGGTTACTAGCAAAGTACTGAACTCAGAAAGATTGAAGAAAATAAAATGGAATCGAGAAACATTGGCTTCTGGGCTGACATGTTGATCATTTCAAGTTCCCTCACAACTTCTTTTCACCACAAGTTTAAGCGTGCACTCTGAGCATCTGACAGCTTTGTAATAGAAAAGTTCACTGAAGTTTTAAATGACTTTCGACGCCATTGGAGGTTAATTTAGTGCTCTCCTGTGTGCACCAGAGAAATCTACGCATTACCCCAACCCCCTCAAGCCTAGCAAATACGCACAGAAGACTCTATGCACAGACACCACTTAGCAGGGGAGTGACAGGCAAGACTTTTACCGACACGGAAAATAAAACGACGAAATATTACTCATTTTCCAACTGGGATTGTCATACTGGCAACCCAGTAAAAATGACCAAAATCTATGCCTAGTTTTTTGGCTATTTCATAACTTTGCCATTATGAGTCGAACAGCCCACACTAAAGTTAAATCTATTTTAGAATGTTAAAGGGGTTATGTCACGTTCTTCTAGGGTGTTTAGGGAAAATGTTTAGTTAATCACGAGTTTTAAACTCGAAAATGGTAATGTGGAATTCCTTTACTGATAAAATTATCGTTACATCAGAAACAAGATGATTCTGAGCAGAAACGACCTTTATCAAGGCGATTTGTCATAAACTTGAAAAACGTCGGGCCGACTTTTTTCAAGATTACCCAAATGCAATCCGTTTCGATCTTGTCCTTTTGTGTTCTTTGTTGTATTTCTTTTGTGTTGTTCAACATTTTTAAGTGGTATTGCAATGTTTCATTCTACTTTTTGGGCATTTTGGGTGTCATGAAATCACATCATTTTGCGTGACATAATCCCTTTAAGTACTCACAAAGGAATTCAAATACATTTTTCAGGTACGTACGTAAATTAACCGGAGAATGACACCAGGCTCTGCGTCATAACATGGATTACATTTATAAAATAGAGCTAAATTTGTCCAACATCGGGGGTGCGCGGCAATTGTCGGAGTGGCTCAAATAGTCTTATTCGTCTGCGTCGTACCATAGAAACGAGCATGGTGTCCCCCCCCCCCCCCCCCTTTTCTTGTTACATTTGTATCATCTCCTTGACATGTTACGGCAGTGTGCGAAGTTTCATCGGAAATCTACGACAAATCCAATTTCTAGAGAATATCGTTAAAGCCCGAGGAACTTGAGAGGAAAGTTCACCACTAAAACAAACTCATGATCCTTTCCAAGGTGGTATGATCTTTTTTCTCTCCGTGGCAGGACTTGTAACAATTCCGTGCTCACTGAAGAGTTGCACCAACAACGCATTGTGCGCATTCAAGTCAGGAACAGTGGAATGCCGCTGTCCAGATGTCATCGACTGTTCAACGGTCTCCATACCAGTCTGCGGAAGTGACGGTGCTACTCATAAAGTCTATACCAACGTGTGCTTTATGGAAGTGGAGTCCTGCAAGATGGGAAAGAGAATGAGCCCAGTCACTTCGGACAAATGCGGTAATCCTTATTGCTCATCGTTTTTATGCCAACTTTGATCTCATTTTGCACAGTACACTGAAACCATCCAATCCCATTGTGTGGCTCATCTTTTTGTGTGTACTTTATAGCATGTCCTATTTTGCTATTTTTGCCAAAAAAAATCCTATTCTCTTCCTAATCATAACCACTACAGTTTTCTCAAATTTGATTGGTGCATTAACTCCTTTATTTTTCACTAATTATTGTGTAGGGTTGTAATCGGACACCTGTAACTGGACATTTACATCAGCCAGTCATATTAAGTACACTCAGCTTAATCTACCAATCACAGAATTTATCACAATAATCATAGCAACAACCAGTTACTCTACCAAACTGGGGATTTTCCAAAATGGACGAATTTGTAACATTTGACAGTGAAAAAGGAATGCATTTGTTTTCTTGGAAATTGTAATGGTTATGATTAATTGGAGACAGGACTTCGTGTAGTACAATTCGGTCGTAATCATACTCTTGATCAAACAAATCCGACTGCCGCTACGCGGTCTTGCGGTTTTGTTAATCACTCGTATGATTACAGACCAAATTGGACTCCACTCAGGCTACGTTAACACGGTACCGGACGAATTTTCTACCGGTTGAAAATTCGTCCATTTAGGGGGTTCCGTTCACACGGAACCACGCTAAACGTACGAAAATTTAGACGCCTCGCCGTTCAAAAATTTGAACGCCAAAATCGAGGACGAATTTTTAGCCGGTATGGTCGAAAATTTAACCGGCGCACTGTGAACACCTTGACCGTCTAAATTTTTGCACGGCAAAGGAGTGGTTGCATGGATGCGCGGTAACTCAGCTACTATCGTTAGCCTTTCTCTTTCTTGACGCCATTTTGGATTTCGTAAAGTAGCGTTTTTCGCATGAACAGATGGTAAAAACACTGGCAAAAATTAAACTTTAACCCGGTTCGTCAGTTCTGTGTGAACAGAACAAAAATATTGCACGTTTCCGTGCGAACAACATGGCCGGTCAAATTTTTCAACCGGTAGAAAATTCGTCCGGTACCGTGTGAATCGGGCCTCAGTTCCATTACTATTATAAATACTTGGTAAAAAAAATACTATCTCAGGACTCATTTCACCTTTCAACTTGTTCGACACCCTGAGACTGGCAAATCCAAAACTTCGTAGCTCAATTTTCTGTCCCGAGTGGCAAGTAAAAGCTAATTCTATTCGTCATATTCAAAAGTAGTCAAGTCGGGAAGGAATAAAGAAACAAACATAAAATTCACAATTAGGTCTGTCAATAGAAAAAACATCATAGGATTATTACGTTGAGAAAATTTGGCTGTTTTTGAAACCAACATTGTTCAACAAAATTGAAAGGATTCTCTGTCGCTTTTTATTATCCCTGCTTGGACATTCTCGCTCTGAACATGGTTAATTTAAAGCCATGCAGTTGTCTGAATCCCCCACGTTTATCCCGTTTTCGTTGCACACTCTCTTGGAGTTTAATTTGATTTTCAATAATTAGAACATTATTTCACACGTTGCTGGAAAGAGGTTTTCTTACATCTTTCAGCCCCATGTGATACCACCAGTTGTGACGACTATGCCTCTTGTGAAGTTCATGGCAGAAAGCCAGTTTGTGTGTGTCCGTCCGAAAAGGATTGTACTTTAAGCGCGGATTTGATTTGCGGTTCCGATGGCCAGACGTATTTGAACGAGTGCTTTTTGAGAGCCAAGAGTTGTAAAGCAGATAAGAAAGTTTTACCCAAGAGGAAAGGATATTGTGGTGAGTGGTCATTTTTTCTTTGGTGGTATATAATGGATGGAAGGTATGTGTGGGTATTTTTAAACAAATCGTCTCCGCCAATGAAAGGATACTTAACAGCTTAAATGTGGTAGTACAAGGAAAGGTTACGTTTATACAAACGTTGGCCGTGTAGCACTTATATTTTAAACAGGGCCCAATGGGCCCACACAAGGACAGAGAAAGGACACAAGGACAGAGAAAAACTCTGACCAGTTCCCACCCTGGTCAGAGTTTTTCTCTGTCCTTGTGTGGGCCCATTTCCATCAGTAGGGCTAACGCTCATATGGTTCATATGGGATAGAAAATCTAGCACTACACATTACACTCTATTCAGTTAACTCTGTTTTAAATGTGGTAGTGTCGAGACAAGTTAAAACTAAAAGAGTCCAAATCCGGTTTTAACGGGAAAAAGACACTTAACAAGGTAAATGTGGTAAAGTGAAGACAAATTCAAAAGAAAAAATGCTCCCTCACTTCAGATTGCCGTCGGTGGCTGCACAAAAATGTCTCTTGCGTTAGCTCCCTGATTTTGAGCTATGGGCAGACCGTGAATTCAGAGATAGCACATTTCTCCCTTGTTTTCCTTGCAAAGAAGCTTCCTCCGCGCACATCTTGTGCCCAAATTTTACTTGAAAAGGCAGCTCCGAGAAAGGGCTAACGCTCGAAACTTCTGTTCGCAAGTCTTTCTACGGCGGTTAAGGACTCGTCAGGAATTAGCAAGGGGGTGGAAGATAGGGGAGGGTCACAGTTTTTTGAGCCCTTCTAAAGGGAGGGCCGTGAAAAAAATAAGACAGCAAAGAGGGAGGGTCACCAGAAACTAAGCCACTGTGATTATAAAGGGATGCTTTAATATTACGTTATAAAACGAATACAAACCATGTATGAAAATCATGCCATACAAACAAGACACGCTATTGAAAGTTTTGAACGCTGTGCGTGTGTTTTGGTTTCTGAGCCAAAAGCTTTTTTGGTCCTGTTTCTGCAACAGAGATATCACTTACTTGTTAGGTTTCCTTCATTAAAAGTACTGAAACATTTTTTTTCTTCTACTACTGCTTCACAAATTTGGAGGCATTATTTATCCGGGGGGTCGGTAAATGTTAGAATGAGTTCCAGGGAAGGTTCAAGACATTTCAATCCCTTACCTAGGGAGGGCCATTTTATTTCGTCGCTTTACCGAAAATCTCCACATCCTCCCCCTCCACTCCCCCTGCTAATTTCTGACAAGTCTCTTAATTTAACCAAATTGTCGCGTTTTACTACTCACCGACACATGGCAAGTCAAAGGCAAATGTTTCTTATTTGATTTTTGGATTTGAATTTCGCATACTCAAAAACTCGACAAGACTTGGCTAAAGTGATAACGCAAACCTAACACTTTAAACCTAAATGATAAAAATTGATTGAATAAAAAAAAAACGAATGGGTACCGAAAAAGACTCGGACTCGGACTCGGACGATATCGTGTACGAAAGAACTTCCTGTGGTAGTTTTTTCTCTTCCCAGCATCCGCATGGTTGCGTCAGAAGCTGTCATAACGTGATATCGAGGTTTATCAGAGTACCTCTAAGCCAATGAAAGTTGATTCTGTGACTGGAAAGTGTAATAATTCTTCTTTCTGTTTGCTATTTTCGCAAATCTCATAATACAGTTCATTTTGGGGTGTTATTTGCACTAAAACAATAAATATCCAGTTACCTGAAGCGTCATACAGTCCCAAGAGTAATTAACTTGTATTGTTTTTATGTAAAGAATCCCCAAAACGTATTGCATTATGGAACTGGGAAAATAGCCAATGGCCGTTGTTTGTTGTTTGACACCAGCATGTCAACGAAATTAGCCAGAGAGTTTTCAAGCTGCTTGGGGAAAGTAACTGAAAATGACAGCTTTCCCTTGTTAAGGAAAATCCCCTTTTTCAATGGACTTCTCAATCTTTAGCTCTACCTTATCTTGGAAATAGTGTTACTTGCTTACTGGAACAAATACAATGGACTGACTTTCATTTTTTTTTTTTAATCTCAGGTATCTGTGATTTAGTTAAATGTACCGGAAACAAGCATTGTTTTCCGAAACAAAACGGTCTGCACGATTGCCGATGTCCCCTCGAGGAAGAATGCCCATCGTTAGTAGAGAAAGTCTGCGGTAGCGACGGAAAAACCTATGATAATGAATGCAAACTGAAGGCAAAGGCTTGTGAATCGGGCAGTGGACTGGTGCCCACGAAGGACGGAAGCTGTGGTATGTTTTCTCTGCCTCTCAGCCGCCTAATTCTCCCCCCCCCCCACCCCCCTCCTTTTCCTTACCAAACCGATATGACGTAACGGCAGCCATGGTTTTGTCCCAGAATAATCCTTATGCTTTCATTTTTCGTTTTTTTTTTTTTTCATTCATTTATTTTCTCCAGTTTGTGCTAGCAATGGAAGGAATTGAGATGGACAAAAATATAGATAAGCTAATTATATGCCCTTTAAGTTATACCACATTCCGAATCCAAATCCAAAGATCCGAATCCAAAAATCAAATTGTCAAAGTAGTCTGCGGATCCACAGCTACTTTGACAATGTTATGACGAAATTCATGATCAATAACAGGACAGACGCATGAAAAACTGACATCAGTTTGTTAAAATGACATTTTCCGAACACTAACCCTAACTTTGAATTAGAGGTTTTCACGTGATGTCATCGGCGCCATGATGGTGGACGAAAAGAAAAGATCACTCATAGCTTGTTTTGTTCGTCCACCAGAAGTCGTACATTTCTCTATTGTTACTGGTGTCGCTAGTGGTTGGTTGAAAACGTCCTATTGCTAAATCGAATGTTTGAATTGCCGAATGCACGTTTAAATTTTGGCAGTAAAAACGCGCTATATTTATCCACTAAGCTAACAGGTCCTAATTAACAATTAGATTATGAGCTCGAGATTTCTATGAGGTGATAGTTGATGAGGCCGAAGGCCGAATCAACTATCACCTCTTACTAAAATTTACTTCAAATAACGGTTTCCAATTATTTCTTGACGTATTATTAAAGTTTGCGCTGAAAAAGATCGCTCGGATTGAATCTAAGTTGTGCGCGCGAGCGCATCAGCTTTTTCAATAATTTCAACTTTTTTGAAAGTCAAGAAACCGTAAATGTCCTTCGTTTAGACTTCTCAGAAATTTAATTACCCATTTGCATCCAACTTTTCCTCCAAAACGTTGGAAAAACGAAAAAAAACGTCGTTATTTCCAAGACGACCTCCAGCCACTGCACACCAATGGCTGATAGTGTTCAATGGCTCAGCCAATCAGATTACAGCATTTGCATTAGTGTACTAGTAGAATTCTACTAATAGGTTTTAGTCCAAACCCCCTATTCGCCTTATTTCCCATATTTCTAGGAATGATAGAGTTTATACGTTTTTTTTCATCACATTATTGTAACGAATACCAAGAAACGTGATGTTGGTCGTTATGTTGTCAGAAACTTGCTCTGGGATGAAATGCCGACCTAACCAAGTCTGTAAAGTGGTGAAAGGGAAAGCAAAATGCCAGTGTCCCTTGATAAGCGACTGCAGTCACTTGCCAGCGCTGGTGTGCGGTTCGGACGGAACTGAATATCCAAATGAGTGCTTTCTGAAGGTCAAGTCTTGCCGGGCCTCATCCAGAGGTGACAAAGGGTTGAAGCTTTTGAACAAAGGGAAATGCGGTGAGATGAATACACAATGTTTCCTTCTTTCTTAAAGGCCCACCTCTAAACGAGAGGCTTTTCGACCGTTTGGTTTTGTTATGGAAATTCGCATTGCTTATCGCAGTGATCTGATTGGGTGAATTTCAGCTCTGACTGGATTTTTATATATGAAAATTGTTCCACGGCACGCAATGTCTGTCGAGTGAACGCGAGCCTATAAGTCAGAAGAGACAATGACAAATTTGTGTTTGCCCAAAACTTTAAGTTGTAGAATTCACGTCCTTTTGAAGGGCGTGGCCAAGTTACGAATTAATAGGCAATTTCCGAGTTCATGCCAGCCTCCTCTTCAAATCAAGTCTAAGTGCGAAGTTTTTGTTGTGAAAATTACTTTTCATTCATATGTAAAGTAGAACCAGTTACCACCACAAAAACTTCGCACTTAGGTCATGTTCGCTTTGAAGAGGAGGCTGACATGAACTCGGAAATGGCCTATTAAGGGAGCGCGCATAAAGCTGGTTTTTTTTTTTAACTCATAAAATTTGCAACTCGGAAGAGTTAATTAGGCTTGAGATCTATGACGGTGAGATCAACGAAAACTTCATTCAGAATTGAAAAGCTCTATCTTAAGTAGCGTTTTCGTCATTGATCTAGTGCGTTCAACGTCTACAAACTAGATGAACTATAAAGGAAGTGAATTTGGAGGAAAGATTTGAACCTTCAAGAAGATTAGGTCTTTTTGTGTTGCTGTCTGGAGGACGAAGACGAGAGTTACGGCTAGAACTTAACTATAACTTCTCTTTATTGGAATCATTTCGCGATTATTTCAAGTCGTTCGGCATGGAAAGTGTGTATGAACTTTCTAGGAATAGTACTGGAATGAACAGTATGTATGTTTGGAGAGACAATTGACAAGTTATCGCCGGGTGCTCACGTCCTTCAATTTGATTATAGACCTCTTTCGTAATGGCGGTCAAATAAAATATTCTTTTGTTTTAATGCTAATAAGCCTTTCTAGCGCTCGCTACAAGGAGCAAATTTCAAAAGAATGTTTGTTTCAAATGAGGCCAGTAGGTCTAAGTAACATAAATACAAAAGAATATAAAGGGGGTCGCCATTTATGACAATGGTCTAGTGCGTGTCGTTAGGGACCTTAAAGGGAACCTCCACTAAAACAACAAAATAACTTTAAACCACAGAACATAATGTTTACAATTGGAATTGCTCAATCTTTTTCCAATGAAAACGTTTGTATTCGAGAAAAATAAATTCCAAAAACGCTTATTTTGGCTTTCAAATTTCCTGGGCGCCGCCATCTTGAATAATTGTGACGTAACTTGGTTGCCCTATTGTTCTGATACAAAGAGCGATTGTTCTGGAACAATAGGGCAACCAAGTTACGTCACAATTATTCAAGATGGCGGCCCCCGGGAAATTTGAAAGCCAAAATAAGCGTTTTTGGAATTTATTTTTCTCGAATACAAACTCTTTCATTGGAAAAAGATTGAGCAATTCCAATTGTAAACATTATGTTCTGAGGTTTAAAGTTATTTTGTTAATTTAGTGGAGGTTCCCTTTAAGATCTACGACGACGACGACGGTCGACGAAAATGTCACCTCAAGATATAACTTGGCTCTATCATAAGTCTCTCGCGATTATTTAGTCTCGTTCACGTCCTACAATATGACCAAGTATCCTAAACAGAAATTGGTACGAGCGGTATCAGAGTGAAAAGAGATAAT
>OX421446.1:58308314-58333314 GCA_949126865.1 Montipora capitata
CTTTTAACGAACCCCAAAATGACCAGCTCCCAACGTCAGTGGCTTCATAGCTCAGTTGGTTGGAGCGTCGCACCGGTATCGCGACGTTACGGGTTCAAACCCCGTTGAAGTCCTGAATTTTTCAGGCTTCTTTACGCAATTGCAAAAATTGCGTTCATAACTACGAGGATCATAGCTTCACTTGATTTCATATCCGCAGTTCATATATGATCCATTTCATGTATCAGTTCATCGTTAAACCCAAAAGCCGAGTTTGAATTTGCCTTCTGCTTATATTATGAAGAGTTAATCGGTAATATGTTTTCATTATAAGATCGGAATTGACAAAACTCCTGCAATAGTTCTTACTTTGCTGGAACGACATTGATTTTAAAGTACATAGAACATTATCGCACTCGGGATACAGCATTGTCGTTTTGTTAATTACAGATACAAAATACTAGTTAGGAATATCTTACAATGTACGTAGGAATGTCTACGTAAGATCATCTCAATTAGTGTAACGTTTAAGCTGCATTGAGATTGACTGGGATGCTGCGTTACTACTGCAGTAGTGGAGCTCCGCGCGCCGAAAGCGCCATGGTTAAGAAAATATGGTAACCCCGAGAAATTTTTGTTTTGGGTGTGACGTCATCGTTTAACTTTTCATGTAACGCAATAGGCGAAATCTCCTACTTCTGGAACGCGCTTTTTTGGCGGGAAGTTGCATGGCCAGTGTACTGCATTTGACTTGCACGGTACGATTTTTGGCGCATGCGACAAGATTACGACAGATCTACGACATGACTTACGATTGTCGCAGCGTTTTACGGGGTAAGAGACTAATTTACCGAAATGAGCAGACTGGACTGGCAAGCATACCAGTTATACAAATCAGATCTGAAACAGAAACATAAATAAAAAGTAATTGAGGAGCTCTTCCTTTAGGCTTGCCTAAACATTTAGTACATATTAAAAGAATCAAACGCTAGGTGATTCAGTAAGGCAACCTAACCGATGAAAACGCTTGATTAATGCACGCTTAGTTTTTGCTTCATTCAAAAGCAGTTGAAACAATATTTTACGGGTAGAAACAGTTATCTTTCCTTGCAATTTTATTTACTAGTTTATTTATTAATATATTTATAACAACTTTATGTGCTAAATGAAGACGAAGCAAAAACATTTTTCATATAAACTCTTGGAAGGTAACTAATTTTTTCCCCCTGAATTCTTTCTTTTTCCTTCTTCACGCAGAGGATCCTTGCGAGAACAAGGAATGTCCTTTCTACTCTGACTGCACCTTGGACAACAACTTTGAAGCTCAATGCACATGCGTGCAGAGTTGCCCGCTGATCTTTGATCCAATATGCGCCAGCGATGGTGAAACGTACCCAAACGAGTGCGTTTTTAAAATACGAGCATGCGCTCTCAATGGAAGTCTCAGTATTTTACATCAGGGCTTTTGTAGTGAGTGTTTTGTCTTGTTCATTCTCTTCCTGTGTCATTCCTTGGAATATCTCTTGGGCCCGAGAGGAATTCATTAACTAATTAATTTTCCTACTGGTTTTCACCTTCTAGTTGGAGTTCTTAGTGGTCTTACGTTTCTTTACCTATTACTAGAGGCAGAATGGCCCAGTGGTAAGGGCGCTTGCCTTGAGATCCGGAGATCCCGGGTTCAAGACCCGTTCTGAGCAATAGTTGAATTTGTTCCAGGTATTCCCTGGTTCAACTTCTCAGCTGCACTTGTAAATATCCAGTTGCGATTGTTGTTGTTCTGTTCTGTCATTTCATTGATTGTGTTTCATTGGCCCTGAAAAGGCCCGATGGGGAGTGGCCAATTAAATACGTAATGCATTGTATTTTACTTTCTAAGCGCGGCTTTGCCGTCTTTTCAAGCTTCTAATACTGTCGTTTATAAATATTTACGTTCTTTGTCTTCTTTTTCTTCTTCTTCTTCTTCTTCTTCTTCTTCTTCTTCTTCTTCTTCTTCTTCTTCTTCTTCTTCTTCTTCTTCTTCATCTTCATCTTCATCTTCTTCTTCTTCTTCTTCTTCTTCTTCTTCTTCTTCTTCTTCTTCTTCTTCCTCTTCTTCTTCTTCTTCTTCTTCTTCTTCTTCTTCTTCTTCTTGAAGTCTCAAAACAAATTCCTTTTCCAACTCTTTCGTCTTTTCTGTTAGCTCCTTGCTCTACTGTAACTTGTCAGTTGTATGCCCAGTGTGTGTCCAGTAATGGTACAGCTGGAGTCTGTGTCTGTCCAAACGACTGTCTATCCAATTCCAGCCACGTTTGTGGAACTGATGGCAACACCTACGAGAGTGAATGTCATCTTCGAGCTGATTCCTGTGAGCGGAAAGCAAACCTGTCTGTTCGACACGTGGGAAAGTGTGGTAAGATTTGGCTTCTTGTAATCTTGATTTCACTTCGGCAACTGCTTTATTTCGAAGCTCAGTCACTTCACGCTTAATTGATAGTTTTTATGATGACAAAGTGCGACAGTTATTCTCAGACAATGCCATTTCTCTTAAGGTTGCTAAGATTGCATATTTTCCCTTAAGCTTAATAAGTATTTAAGAAAGAGCCTTGTTTCTGGGCTTTTCTTTTTATTTGCATTCTCCTTAATAAGCATTATCCATCCAGAGTCGTTAACGTTAACTTCATCATGTCATTTTAATCGTTATCATCATTGTTGAAGTAATGGTATCAGACATCGTCGTAATCATAATTATCATAATTTGCATTATCATCGTCGTTATCATATTGTTTAATTCTTTGTTACTTTTCTTATAATTATTGTTCTAACTCATTTACCTTTTTGTTGGTTACTTCTTTTTTCCTTTATGGTATCAAAGATCCTTGCTATTCTAAGAAGTGCCCACCTTACGCGGAATGTGTCTCTCGATTCGGGACCTTTGCACGGTGTGTCTGTCCGTCCAAATGTTCACTAGTGTATAACCCAATATGTGGTACGGATCGGAAAAGCTACTTCAACTTGTGTGCTCTGCAACTAACAGCCTGTCAGTCAAATTTGACAATTAGAGCTGCTTACAAAGGAACATGTGGTATGATTTATTTTGGCCCGTGATTGTCATGCATTTTAAGCATGCGCTTTTCCATAACTTGCAAACTCTAGGCTTCGAATAGACCTTTTTACCGATACGGCTGCCATTTTGATTTCTATTGTTTCGAATAGCTATTATGGGATGCCCAGGGGGCAAATACACATTAATTTGCCCCCTGAGCATCCCATAATGTCTTTCGAAACAATAGAAATCAAAATGGCCGCCGTATCGGTAAAAAGGTCTATTCAATCCAGCGGTTTAGTGTAATACAAAGGAATGCTCTTGGCGGCAGGCATTGGACCGTTCAACAATGAATCGAATTCGTATATCTCATCACTCCAGGTAGCACTGTTACTATTTGCAAATGGACACGCTGTTGTCCTCCTTTTTCGGAATCAAGGTCGCTGATAAACTATTTGGCAAAGCAAGTCAAGTAGACGACCTTGTTTTTTAGATGCCCGTTACTGTGACTGACGACAGGAAAAAGACGAATGAGATTGAATCTCAAAGCTTAGAGTTCATCGGCTGTTTCAAGGAATCTGTGTGTGTGCATGAACGAAAGGTCTTGAGTAGAATTTCTTTAATTTTTGACTTGTCAAAAAGAATCACCGTACCTCTTTTTTTCTCTTTTCAATTTCTGTCATTCACCTTTTAATATCTAATCTTTCTTTCGTTTCTTTGTTGCTTAATATATTTTTGTTCTTTGCCGCTGACCTATTCCCTTGAATGTGCTCAACCAATGATTGGCCTATTCCAGGCAATCCCACATCGCCTTGCTCACGCGTGACTTGTCCTCCAAACGCCATGTGCATTGTCACAGCCAATGGCACAGCCCAGTGCGCATGTTCCACACCGTCTTGTTCGAAAACCAGCAGTATTATCTGTGGTAACAATGGAAAAACGTACAAGAATGCTTGTGAAATGGAAATCGAATCTTGCCACAGCAACGAGACTATCTCTGTCATGCATGACGGGCCGTGCAAAGGTAAGTCGGAACTATTTCCTCATTACTGCACCGCCTCTCGCTAAATTCTTACTTTTAATCCTTTCAATAGTACAGTTTTCGAATTTCTTGCGTGGCTGCACATATCTTTTCGACACTCTTACCATCGAGAGGATGAACAGTTTTCTCGCCTTGATGTCTTCCGAATTTCTTTCATTATATGCCCATTCCCCGGGAGAACGCCTCTTCCCTGTTTTATGAAGGAGTAGCAATATGATAGAATGTAATTGAATACAAGCCAGCAGCGCAAAATTTGAAGAGGAACTTGTAGAGTTTGATGAATTTAATCATGAGCGTGACTAACTCTGGGATGGAGGAAGATCAATCCTGATCGCAAAATGTTTCTACAACATGCATACCGCGTGACTTGCAATCGCTTGATCTCCTATCAGTGGCACAAAACAGTAATCTTGTTTCGTCATCCTCGCTATCTCGATGGTAGAAGCCAATGAAGCCAGTAAGAGATTTGTTGCTTTTTGCACCAACATGGCGGCGATAATGCCCATTATGATGCTAGGGAAATTAAGCAACGGCGAGGGCAACGAGAACGTCATCTCAAAATGTAAATTCGCATTACAGTGTATTGTAATCACTTCGTGACTATTTCAACCTTTTTAATCTGACAAGGGTGTTGCAGTTCCTCAAGAATGACACTGGTCAGAACGCACCTTAATTTAGGGAAGAAAATGAAAATTTATCCTCAAGTGCTAACGTTCTCCATAAAACCTCAAATTTGGCTATTTCACGTTTTTTTGCAGACGACGGCAAAGAAATGGACAAAAGTGAAAAACGCACGTGCAGGGCGTGCAAAGCTATTGCTTTTTCCCACTAAATATGCAAATTTGTGACGTTCTCGTTGCCGTCGCCGTTGTCGTTCCTTAAAGTTCCCTGTTATCTTAACGAAGCTTTGATTGGTTTGTTTAAAAGTAATTTCTGGGTTAACGTTAAGTTACATAGCGAAAAGGGGCGAGTAATTGGTAAAGCCAAGAGAAAATGCCGGAGGGTGAGAGAGGGAGTGTCCCTGGGCGTCGGCCGAGATGTGTGAATCTTACAAAAGTTAATAGGCAGCTTAAGCGCGCGCGTTTTTGAAACGCGGACGGCAAACGAAAGTGGGCTGTTTTCCCTTTTCACTTGTCTTCACAAAACTACATTACATTGCTAAGTGTCTTTTGTCCATTAAAGATGATTAGTATAAAAATATGGGAGACACCACTGTCCTGGCACGCGAAATGTTCTCTTCCGGTTGGCGTCCGCGTCTCAAAAACGCTCGTACTTTAGCTACCTATTTTTTGATCGGAAGTCTTTTGCCGAGATGTCCGCGACTATTAAGCATGACGTCATAGGAACTTATGAAGCATTTTGTTATGGCGGCTGTTGGGTATTCAGTGTGGCTTTCGCAGTTGTTTTCTTCATCCAGCAAGCCATTAGCTTCACAAGAAATTGTAAAATCTATTTCCCGCCCCGGGGTTTGGGGGCAAGATCTACCAATTTCCTTGCTTCTCTAACTCGTTTTCGTCACTCAACAAACCGTATTTCCACTTGGACGTCTCGGGAAACAGACTTCCGTTTTGTTGACACATAAAAATAACTTAACTGAAATTAAAATATCCCAAGGGCTCGGCTGGGCGACTCCCTCTCTGCCTCCTTAATTTTCCCTTGGTAAAACTACACAAAATGGACTGGACTGCCCGGACACAGCCACTTTAATAAGAAGAGCAAACTATACTAATGCCAAATGTAACAGTCTCATTCAAAACTTATCTCTTCCCTCAAGATCCTTGCTACAGAGGAAAGTGTAAACATGGAGCGGTATGCCATCCGGTTTCAAACACTACAGCTCGTTGCGTGTGCAGCATATGTCACTTCAGATACAAACCGGTTTGTGGCAGTGATAACCGGTCGTACCTGAATCACTGTTTTCTCAGACGCCAGGCTTGTCTTGCCCAGTCCCCTATTTCTATGGTGCATCATGGTCGATGTAGTAAGTCTCATATAATGTTGTTACAATGAAAGAAAGAGGACTCAGGCAATGACTTTTTTACTTAAAAGATTTCCTTCATGTCTTCTGAAATTTATTCTGAGAATTGCGTGGCTCAGTGGTTATGGCGCGCGGTTTTGCGTGTGGGAGGCTGCGGGATCAAATCCCGCTCAGACCACATGATTGAGGGATTTGTCCCGCAACCAACTCCGTCATGCTGCTAAATAGTCAACCGGTTTTCCTCATTTCAATCGTGTTCTGTTAACATTGTTATTTTGCATTGTTTCTTCCATTCACGACTCCTTCAAGGTTCAAACTTTAAATGAATGGCTTTTTGCCTTAATACATCTGAATAATATCAGCTCATTTTATCCTCCTTTTCAATCATGAAACCTCTTGTGTTTAACATTGAATGTCTTTTTTTTCTCAAGTTTAAAACTATTTTGCTAACTTTTCCGTTCACTTTGCATTTGCCCGTTTTACAGCTTTCGATTTGTTAATTGCCACGTATTGTGTTAATTGCTTATGGGGTTGATAGATTCAAAATTTTCCTTGGAAATAATTATTCTGTCTTCCTGTAAAACACCTTCTCACTCTTCTCAGCATGCAATGCCACTCGCTGTCAATTTGGCGGGAAATGTGTGCTCCGGGAGGATGGGGCCGAGACGTGCCAGTGCCCGCGCGGCTGTTCTCTTCTATTTGATCCTGTATGTGGAAACAATAGGAAAACCTACATGAACCGCTGTGCTCTCAATCTCGACAGATGCCAAACAAATGGAATTGTAGCGCTTGCTCATAAAGGAAGATGTTGTAAGAAAACTCTCAGTGTCTTGTTATTCTTTATATCTTGCCCGAATTTTGTTGTCTCCGTCTTGCTCACAACCTCGTGTTTGCTTGAAGTATTTTCAATGTTTTAAGTAGTTGTCTTGCCCGGTTACTCACGTAGGAGTCTGCTTCCTACAATCATTTCCAAGCCATTTACTTGTTCCCACAGAAAGAGATAACAGTCGAGGTGGTTTTGCCGCATCCTCGGCGACTTTCTCAAGTTTTTAAACTGAAAATGCGACCTTTCTCTCAAAACGGCACCACGAATAGCAGGGAGTTCAAGCAACGTCGACGAGGCTGAGGTGAAAGCAAACCAAAACTGTACTTTTGCACGCTGTTCACGTTGGATGAAATTTGATTCCATTTCTCTGATCCCCGTACACTCTCAGACGACAGCATGTTATTAATACATCTTTCCTTATCAAGGAATTTTGTGAAAAGAATGAGCACTAGACTCTTTATCTCGGTTAACTTCAACGCTCTTACAATCAATTTAGTCAAGGGAAATTTTGATTTTCCCGCAACAGCCGCAATATGGGTCAATGCGAACGTGATGTAATAATCGTGAAGTGGTGATTGAATCCCTAATTGAGAGCAATCCCGTCGTCGTTGCTTCGACTTCTTATAAAGAAAACCTGACTCAACGTTTCGTTCACATAAAAAACGAAAAAAAGGAGCATTTAAATTCCATCGATGAATCTGTGGTAAAGCTCTTTAGTAGGGTGTCGTTTCACCCGAACGCGATAAAGCGGGACTTTCTCTGGACTTTCTCTTTTTCAATTCTCCTTCGGCTATCACAGCTGGCGATTTGCCCAATAGTATTACCTCATTCTTGTCTTATGCATTAGATTCTCTTTTACGCGGGACTCGACCTTATGTAGCATTATATTAATTCAGAATTGTCTCTCTAACTCAACTGTCTTAAATGTTTGCCAGTCCCTGGCTGTGCTCAAACCAATTGTCGTTTCTATTCGTCTTGCGTGGAGCGGCCAAACGGTCAAGCTGTTTGCGTCTGCAACGAAACATGCGCTCTGGCTTTAGATCCAGTTTGTGGTAGCAACGGCAAAACTTACATCAACGAATGTCTACTTCGAGTTGATGCCTGCAAGCAACGACGAAGCTTCGCTGTGCTGGCTCATGGAGCTTGCAGTAAGTTCTGATTTTTTTTTTTCGTTCTACAGCATGATCTCGAATGCCGATACAGTCTGCTTCAGCTACAAATTGTTTAGCCTCCAGTCGCATCACGGCGGTTGATGGGCGATGTGAATTATTTCCTGAAATCACGGCACCGTTTGATTAGGCCAAAGTTATTAACGGGACGACAGCGAAAAAGTATGGAGCGTTGTAGACCAGCTGAGTTCTAAGGCATTCAGTTTGCAAGGACTTTTTATCCCGCACTGACAACGGAATGGAGTTTCAACCCCTACTTACAATCGAGTTTTTTACCTTTGTTCTCTTTCAAACAATTCCCTCTAGCTCCAACATTTAAGTATCACCATGGGCTCTTTACTTTTTGTGGCAACTGCTGCCGTAGCAATATTCACCTAAACGTCATAGACCACATACAGTCATAGACCGTCAATTTTTCACTTCTAATGTCTCTTTTGTCAGCGGTAACATGCAGATACCACACTGTTGTGACTCTTTAAACCCTTTCACTCCAAAGATCGAAATGTTCATTCTCCTAACTAATACCAGAGGTTCTTCTTTCTTTTGGTTAGTCATAAGAATTTGGTGATCACACCTCTTAAGCTGATAATTATCTTCCTTCTCAATACCTGTCTGACTGACATTTTATTGAAATTGTGAGGAGAATTTACATGCTGATCACTCCTTGGAGTCAAAGGGTTGAGGGCTACTTTCCTCTGTTCTTGTTGTGTTGTTCCTCTGCTCTCTGCGAGAGCCTGTAATGATACATGTAATTGCGTAATGACTCCCAAAAAATACGCTTTATCTTTTTCTTTGCATGAAGTCTTATCTTTTTTAGAGCTTTGTTCTACTCTTGTCTTCCTTTTCTTTCCTTCTCAGCGCCTTGTGCCATTCTCAACTGCGACTTTTACGCCAGATGTAAGGCTCAGCTAGACGGCACCCTGAAATGTGTCTGTCCGAGGCAGTGCCCACTGTCCTTCGCTCCTGTATGTGGCACGGATGGACAGACCTATCCTAACGAGTGTACTCTACAAGTGCAATCCTGCAGAAGTCAGACCCGTATTACGGTCGCTAAGAGAGGGTCTTGTGGTGCGTAGTAAAATTGTCGAAATTTAACAGCGAGGTACTGTTCGACTAAAAGCTAGCTTGCGTAAATTTTGTTCCCTCTAGCTCCTCGATTGAAAACGTATGTTCTGTTATCCGCTATCTAACGCGTCTTTTCTTGGAATAGGATCTTGCTAATGCTGTTAAAAGCCTTTAGAAATAAAGACAGGTTACGTCCCTATCTCGCATTTACGCGAGTTCAAGTTCTTGATTAATCACTGATCAACTATTGCTATAGTGATAACCCGTAACGGGTACCTTTGTAAGCACCTGCACACTTACGCTATGTTTCTTTGCGGAAAACCAAATCCCGTTTTTAAATCCTAAGAAGGATTTTGCGTTTCGTTACAAAAAAAGATAATTTTGTTTCTCCGGAATTCATACACAGCTGATACCTCGTACACTATCCCGCCTGTGATGGGCTCGTTGACCACACCACTGGCAAACGAACCAGTGTTTCGTCACCCTAGAGCCTCGAGATGATGCCTTTTGTTTTGGACTGAATTTTAATATTTCGAAAGTAGTCTATTCAAATCAGAATTTTCTGCTTCAGCGGATTCTAAGTGAGCGCTTGTGGCCAGCGGTAAAAGCCAGTCAGGATCTGCGTTGCTCTTGCGATATCGCTTTCGTATCACTGTATCTGGTTCAAAATAGCCGTCCTATTTTAGGTACTGAATTTAGATTCGGATTTTCCCGAAGAAACACAGCCTTAGGTTACAATGGCAATGTCACCAGAGTGTTAAACTAAATTTAGAACGCGCAAATTTCGAATGTGCTGGTTTCCTCTTTGCTCTGCCTTCTGCGTAGCAAGCGATTCCTTGGGGATTTTACCGTGGGAGGGCTGGTTTTAAATCCTAATACGCATGAACTGGTGATGATTCCGTTTCTCTTACCTTCCCCTCCCCTCCTCTTGTTTCCTCTCGCCCCATTTCGCCCGCAACGGAAAATCGGCGTTCTTGCGCAGAAACCTCACAGAAACACTTGCTACACAAGTCATTCATTATTCTTCTTGTGACTACAATATTTAATGCTTTCTAAAGTCTGCACAGGTGGAAATTGTCTTCGTCCCGCTTCAAGGTCTGCAAGACACATCGGCAGACGCTTGGCCGCTGAAGATACAATTTCTGGTTCCTCTCGTTGTGAGTTCTGATGGCATCTTGCCTTAAAACTATCAATTTATTTTCTTACTTTTTCTCCCTGCAATTGGTTTCTTCTTATACATGTGTTCTTTTTATCGAAATGCATTTGCTATTGATTGTACCCCGTTATCGTAAACTATCCCTCCTCTTTCACTCAGTCTGGTTTATCTCATTAGTAATGAACTATTGATGTCTTGTTTTATACTAACTTTCCATGACTGTTTAAGTTCATTAATGCACGTTTACTCTTGTAACGGACGTTTTTTTTGTTATTTAAGTTAGTAGGGACTTATAGCTGCGACAACGACAACGCCATTTAAAACGACAAACGATAGCTTTTGGTCGATTCATTTTTCGATCATTCCTTCTCGTTCTTGTTCTGTAATATGGCAAAAAAACAGAGAATGACAATTTACCTTTGTATGCTCACGTCAAAACCCTAAATTATGTTATTTCACGCGTGCAGCTCTATTACTTTCCTAAATTGGTACTAGGCGTGCTACATAGTCCTTTCCGATAAAACTCCGTAGAGACGGATAATTCGTCCCGCCGGATTGCGCGTTTCTGGTATAAAAACGACCAATAAATGACACATAATTCGTCTGGAGAATTGTTCTAATCGAGCGTGGAATGAATGTTTGTAGGCTCGTGCAAATTGAGAACTATCAAACCATCACATCATTCATTCATTCATTCATTCATTCATTCATTCATTCATTCATTTAATCATACATACAATTCACTTTTTCGTCTGTAATTACCTCCGCTTTGTCATTTTTCTCCAGCTACAGCGGCGGGATTTAAAGGCAATTCTTTCATGACATACAAAGCCTTGTCTCAAGTTAATAAAATAGCAGATATTCAAATGGAGATACGACCCATTAGTCGCTCTGGAGTGTTGCTGAACTGCAAGGCGTCCGGCAAAGGAAACAACAATGATTTCATCTTCATTGTAATGATACGCGGATGGGTGACTTTCAGGTAAGCCTTTAATAATACAGCAACTGCTCTTGTAGTGGTTTGAGTCTTTTTCAGCCCCAGGGGGACCCCTTTCAGCCCCGGGGGGACCCCATTGACGGGTAAAATCATTTAGCGTTCGACGGAGTAAAATCTTTAAGTGCCACTCTTGGGAGTGGAAGCGTTGAAAGTGAATTAAAAAGTAACTTCATCGATATCTTTAGTGATACGGAGTGTTTATATTGCCGTTAAAATCCGACCTCAGGTTGAATCCCTTCTTACCTAGGTTGAATAAGCATTCAGATGAATTGAGCAAACGTTTTTGGAGCCTAAATTAAGCCTAGAGAGAAATTAGGGTCAGGTTAGGTTTAGTTTTGGTCATTATATATGACTTACTAATTATGACTTATGATACAAAGGTAAATAATGAAAGGAATTTGGGTTGAGCATGTTCATCGTTGTAGTGTTGTGGTGGAGGGCACAGGATTATAGATCTGGCCCCAGTTGTTCGAAAGGTGGATAACGCTATCCACGGGATAAATCACTATCCATTGGATAGCGCAATTGATTTCGCTACGACTTCTCCACTAGATAATGATTTATCCGGCGGATAGCGCTAAGCCTATCCATCGTTTGAACAACAGGGGCCAGGAGGGTTCGAATTCGAGTACCATTAAGTGCATAGTACAGTTCTTTGTTCCCGTACTATATTGTCATGTTGAGGCTGAATGAATAAGTGTATGAATACAGAAACCGATGAGATGGTGAGAAACATTAAGGAGAAGATGTGTTTAGATGCGTAAGACAGAGCTGGAGGGAAGGTATAGGTGTTTCCAGTCCCTTTTTGGGGTGTCGACTAGGTGTGCATATTAATCCTAGGTAAAAGTGAGGATCACCAATTTAATCTAGGTAAAAACGGATTCAACCTGAGACCAGATTTGACCGACAACATTTTCACGTATGGGGTCGGATGTGCTAAAAATCTCATGCCGCATTCTTATCCGATCAGAGTCAAGAGCAGAACCAATGGCTGAGATTACAGTTGAATCCACGTCTCAACGGTGTTAGTTGCAGGGGGGGGGGGGGGGGGGAGGGGGGCGAAAACGAGGCTTTCGGATCAAAACAAGAATTTCTTGGCACTGCATGGCATATGGTTGTGTTAACCGAAGTCACAACCTCGAATGTGCGGACCTATCGAGGGTAGCTTCCATTCAACAACTGTAGTTTCTCTTCTTCAGAGAAAAACGACAATTCGAGAGGTTTTTTTTCCGCATTTCGCTCTCTTTATAGGCTACTTTCGAAAATACCATAATACTCTTTGTTTGTCCCTCCGAATTTTGCATAAGCAGTGTTTTTGTTTTCTCTTGGGACCATTATAAGTCCCGAAAAAAACTGGAAACAATGTTGTGCAAAATTTGGAGAGACAAACAAAGAGTATTATGGTATTTTCGAAAGTGGCCCATATCTGATCGAATGTTGACCCGAAAGCCTCGCTTCCGTGCGATCTGAAACAAACACCGCTGAAACGTGAGCTCAACTGAAGTAACAGTTATTGCGATTTTTTTCTTGCATATGTTTTCCCGCGCTCAGCGCTGAGTGTGTGTTTTTGCTTCGCTTTGTCATTGGTTGATTTGAATACGTGATTCTGTTGTTATTGGTTAACTTTCTTTTTTTTGTTTTGATTGTACAACCCTCAATTGAATATCACTCTATTGTAAAGCGAAGAGTTTAATCTAGGAGCCTCCCATGAATTTATGGTCAACCTTCTTTTGTAAAATTCAACCAATGACTTTTTTACTAAAATAATACAAAGGAAAATTAATATCAATAATGGTTTGGTCACACATAGACAAGCGAAAAAAAAGATAAAAATCAACAGTTTTTAGCTTTGCTCTCGAGATTCTGAATTCCGGTGGATATTTCTTTGATGTACCAAAAATAGTTAGCTATGATCTTTCGTTTTATTACAAAATAAACAATGTTTGAAAAGTGACAACTATTTCAAGCACTTTTTACGAATTGTTACAGTGCATTTTTCGCAGCAACTTTCAGAAAAATCTTCAAGATTCCATTCAAATCTCGGAAGCTCCAAAGAGGAATTCGAGTGTTTATTTCAGTCTTGCGGATACTGGTCACGCGTCACCTAACTTGACTGTAAAAGCAACAACCTTAATGGACGCCTTTTGCACGTGTTACGTGCCTCTCTTTATTTTTTGCTAAATACGCGCTATGGAGCGTTTTCACTCACGTGACCAGCAGCCATATTGTATTGCTGAAACAAAAGAAAGTATTTGCATAAAAATATAGTTCAGTTCCCGGAGGATTAATTTGGAACACCAAGATGGCCGCCGTGACGTCATGTGAAAACGCTCTATAAAAGGGGAGCTTTACGCCCTGCTTTTCCTCGAATTCATCCAAGCATGAATGATAATCCAAGATGGCTATCAACAAACAAGAGAACAAAGAGGGAACTCTTAAAAGATATTTCTGGGGCGACACGAGTAACTGTAACTGTGATTTTGAGACTACAAGGACAGAAGACATCTTTAATACGGACAGGTTGACGGTAGAAGCTTTTTTGTTGCACAAATTATCACCGAGCTCTATTTTCGTTTACAGTTGATTGACAAATTATCGACGTGTGCACATGGAACTACACGCCAGCGTCTTTGTGTTTAAAAGCAGATCGCGGCGACTTATTGGGTCGCTGCTCGCCTAAGAATGCCAGCTTTTCCAAGGATAACTGTTATCTTAATACAGCTGGTTTCCTTTGGAGAGCGTTGAGCTTGCAGTACCCTTGGTGGAGGTTGAACTTTAATAATAATACCAACTTTATTCATTCAAAACAATGAAACGGAGAGATACCAGAGGTTATCTCTATACGAGGGTATCCGCCCGGATGTTACTGATCTAGAGACGATTTTGAGGAGGGAGGAAAACCGGAGTACCCGGAGAAATACCCTCGGAGTCAGATTGAGATCGACTGAAACTCAGCCCACATACGACCTTGAACCTGGGTCACAGGGGTGGGAGGTGCGGTTGATAATCACTAAGCCATCCAGACTCCTTGTTCGTATTCATATTGTTTTTTTTCTTCTTCCTTTTTTTCAGCTATAACCTTGGCAAAGGCCGTGCCACTTTAATTAGCAGCGCGCGTATTAATATAAACCAATGGAATAGGATTCGTGCTTACAGAAATGGTGTTCTAGGATACTTGGAAGTAAACGGCAAAGGTGTAAATGGCTCCTCGCCTGCAGGCCTGTCTCAACTGAACTTGGACACCGACTTGTACTTGGGAGGAGGTGTTGAAGGCGTTTCAGCAAAGTAATTATTGTTACCGATATCGTTGTCTTTATTGTTACTGCTATTGATGTTTATAACTAAAGGGGAAAATCGGAACAGAGTAGAGAACCGTGTGTACCCACGTGTTACGCCGATGCCGTAAATCGAACCTAGGAACTCACCGAAGGCTCTTGGCACTGACCTGACCCAGTTACCCAAACCCCAAACGTCGATCTAGACTGTGAGCCGTCCCTTCATAAATCAGTCGAGCGGCCCGCTTTTCTGAGGCAGTTGTGTTTTGTCATCACGTAAGCAACACCGAATAAAATGAGGCTTATTTGTTTGCGTGACAAAACACGACTGCCTCAGAAAAGCGGGCCGCTCGACTGATTTATGAAGGGACTGCTCGTATTCTAACGTCGATCCAACCAGGGACCTCAGTAACTAATCTCCGAAAGCCGCATGTCAACTAATTTTCCTGCGCCCGTTTCTTTGTTTTTCAGCTATGCTAAGCTTCTGAAAACAAGGGCTGGTTTCTTTGGATCAGTGAGGAATTTCGTGATAAATGGCGTGGTCTATGGTCTCGTTTTTCCAGGTCAATTTACTCTGAACGCAGTTAACGTAGTGATGTACAGCAATAATGACTTGTGTATGATGAATCCGTGCTACTATGGTGGCACGTGTCGCGTGATTGAAAACGAGGCGAAGTGCCAATGCTTGAGTGGATTTCTGGGTAGTCGCTGTGAAATAAGAGGTGTGTGAGGACATTTGTTTTATTCATTGTGTAAATTAAAAGCAATTAAGACAAATGAATGCCGTGCTTTCAAGCAGCAAATAGATGTTTTGGAATTGCGATGAGCGGATGCCTTTGAAATCGTTTACTTTTAGTCAAAAACCCGAAATAAAACTTTCCTGATTTTGTAAACAATGCAGTTACATGAAAGATCTTCATGTATTTTTTTTTTCTTTTTTTTTATATCTTCAGAAGTGTTTTTTTTTTTCATGACGGTAATGCAAAATTGTTTATCGCGATTTCTGATAATTTTTTTTTGTTTTTAGCCAACGTACCGTATTTCCAGGGTGGTGAGATGGGAAGCAATTCTTACATTCGGCTAGAACCTATGATATTGAGAAGAGACGAATTCGCTGCCGTTTTTGAAATACTCCCCGAACTGGACACAGGACTCATAATGTACTCGGAGTCAAAGGCGGATTTCATCTCTTTGGCCATGCGGGCAGGAAAACTGGAACTCAGGTACACTGATTATTCCTCATGGGTTAATACGCGTTGCGTACTTATGTACGAATTTGCCTTCATTAGCACAGGCGTATTTTAGCGGACGAGCGCTTAGCATACGTCGCGAAACTATTTGTGCTCCATCTGGAATTGTTGAAGCAACGTAAGGTTGAAGAGAGAAAAAAATTCAACTGAAGGGGTGGGGATAAGCGGAAAGTGGGTATCGGGGAGGGGTTCGGGTTAAATCCAATATGGCGGCTTACTCGTTCTTAGTTGAAGGATTGACACTACAACACTTTATCACTTAGCAGCATTGTTATGGTACTACGTCAAACAACAATTATTTCTAAAAAAGATTAGGTCATTTTTGTGACGTAAAACGTTACCGTGGCAACAGGAAAGCCCTTCAAAAACACCCCTTTTTTGGCATTAGCTGCTCATATCTCAAAAACGAATTCGGTGACCCCCATTTTTTATTTCTGAAATGTAATTAGCATGCTAGAATGAAACTTTCTGCAAAGTTTAAAAAAACTCTGTAGAGCAGATTCAGAGCCACCTTAAATAATTGAAAATTCAAGATAGCTCTGAATCCGCTCCACAGAATTTTTTTTAAAATTTGCAACGAGTTTCATCTTGGCCGGCTGATTACTCTTGTACAATATAAAATTGGGGTCACCGCGTTCGTTTTTCAGATATGAGCAACTAAAGCCAAAATATAGGGTGTTTCTGCAAGGCTTTCCTGTTGCTATGGTAACTTGTAACGTCACACAAATGGCTGCACCTTGTTCAGCAATAATTGATGTTTCACATGGTATCTTAACATTGCTGTTACGTGATAAAGTGTTGTAGTGTCAATCCTTCAAATAACAAGGTCTCTTGAAAGTGTTGAAACTAGTTTGAGGCACCTTAAAGAAAAGAAATCATCAATTTTTCATTCAGCAAGTGCGCCAATCCGTTCTATCCTCGGCACAGTCTTTGATTTATTTATCCAATTAACATCCGTCGTACCTGTATTTCAGTCAACGATTTTTTCATACCAGTCATCTGTCCGTCTGCCAACTTGTCAGTCAGTCGCTTAGCTGCTTACTTAACTAGCGGTTGAAGTGGAGCGAGCGCGAAATGGAGGCTGAAGGGGAAAAATCTCGCACGAGCCTCCTTCGCATTCTCGTTCCAGTGCAATCGTGATAACTCGAAATAGTCTATGATAAGTAGTATAACCTATTTTTGAATTGGTTCTACTCTTTTGCGTAATTTAGGTTCAACCTTGGCCGGGGAAGTGTTACTATTTCCACTGACTTTACCTTGAAGCTTAATGAGTGGCACCATGTAGAGATTATTCGAGTGGGTTTAGAAGGAATATTGATTGTGGATTATGTAAGTGTGCAAAGGGGCTTTGCTCCCGGTAAATGGATAAACCTGGACCTACAAGGTGCCTATGTGTACCTTGGTGGAGGAGTTAGCTCCAACCAAGCTAGAATGTAAGTATAGTTTCTTCATTTCAAAAGAAAGAACCTTTTTTTTTTTTGGACTTCTCTTTTCGCTTAGTTTACCCCGATAATCACTCTAAAAATACTTATCTTTCAGTTTGCAATGGACGGGAGTTCAGATTGGCTTCACAGGATGCATCCGGGAATTGGAAACCGAAAACGAGGACGTACGCGAGAGACCGCTGGACATAATGATCTCAGATGATCCCAACCGCAAAATAAAGTTCCACAAAGTGATGAAGTGTGGCTGCAAAGATTTTGGGTGCCAGAACGAAGGAACCTGCTTAAGGAGGTCACATGACTTTAGATGCGAATGTCGAAATGGTTACACCGGCTACAAATGTCACATTCAAGGTAAATATCGTTCGAGAAAATTGTCGAGGGAATGTAAATATGTGTCGTTATTGCTTGCATAGAACAGCCTTTGAGGAGAGGGCTGGGTGTCTGGGTGAGATGGCGTTGAGGATACGATTTCTTTAAGATTGGGTATGGTGTAGAAGTTAGTTGAGGCAGTTAGTTCCTTTAGTGCAGTGTAGGTTTTAATAGCGCACTGCAGGAGCCCCACTGGGTTTGCACCCCAGTACAGGAGTAGACCGAGCTATTTTGCAACGAAACTTCGGCGCGTGAACACACAAAGGGGGCACGTTCATCCAATCAAATGGTTTAAGGTTGATAGACCTCTCATTAGTATGCACAAAATTATGTTTAACGGCGGACGCGTGCAGTTCTAGCTCGAGTGAACGAGAGAGCGAGTCAAATGATAGTTTCGAACTTTCGTCTTCGGATGGATTTTTGAGCTCTTCTAGCGACTCATCTAAGGATGATTCACGAACTGGGCGCGGTAAACCAGCAACATTAACGGACCGATTACATGAGCCGGGCTGGCTCGTTTAGCTGAGATCCCGGCACGTCTGAGAAGCACACCAAAAATCAAGTTTGCGATTACATGGAAAATATCAGCCCGGTTAGCCGAGATCCCGGCATTACGATGCCGGGATCCCGGCTAACCGGGCTGACATTTTTCCATGAAATCGCGATCACCGGGACAGCCCGGTTAGCCGGGCCAGCGATTTCTAACCACATTACTCCACTTTAGAGCAAAATGGCCCACGGAATAATCGTTTTTTAATGTTTAAATAAAGGATAAATAAGATAGAAAACCATAAGGCTTCTTTACAGTGTAGAATGGTGAATTTTAATAACAATTTAGCGAGACAAACGTCTCTCCACTTCTTGTTGTTGTTGTTATCTTTTTTCACATGACATATCCTAAATTTAGTCCAAGCCGGGCTGGCTCACCTCATGTAATACCGGGCTGAAAGACATCCCGACAAACCTGACAAGCCCGGCTGAGCGGGCTGGCCCGGCTCATGTAATCGGCCCCTGAGTCGAAAACGGGCATTGAAACAAACCTAACGTAGCAACTCATTTATTTAGCACATTTGCAGTCGCCCCAACCCACTTTTGGTAAATGTTAGTGTTGTTAAAATTGTAATTAAGCTCGGCCACGTCGTTCTCATGAAAAGGTTTCTAAAAAGGGGTTTGTAGTCGCTTTCCATCTTTGACCGAAGCCCCATTGACTGCGTGCCATTATTCGCCCCATTGAAGAGCTTAATTCTTTAAACTAACCGCTGCAGAGCGTGTTCGCTTGCTATAATAATAGTAATAATATTGATGATGAACTTTATTTAAATGTCAATTCTTCTAGCGCTGGGACACTAATCGGGGTCACTGTACATTGAAATTAAATCAAATATATTTATTCAAATCAGATCAAACATTGGTTTTTTTGAGAAGTGGGGAAAACTAGAGTACTCGGAGAAAAATTTCTCGGAGCAGAATAATGAACGAACAACCTCGACCCACATTACACCAGTTCTGGGTAACCAGCAAAAAAAAAAAAAAGAAGAAGAAGAAGAAAATGCATGATTGCATACAGTTACGATTCCAGCTAACGTTGATTTTGATTTTTTTGTTCTCCCAGGTTGCGCCGGCAAAGATGTTGTCTTTGATGTTGGGTTTGCCATCGACGGCTCCAATTCGATTGACAGCAATGAGTACAGACTAACCAAGGACTTTGTGTTGGATGTCATTGGCATTTTTAATGTCTCGATGGAAGGAACCCGTATCAGCCTCTTAGAGTACGCTAGCGAGGCCGAGACCATCTTTTACTTCAATGACAATGTCGACGTCTTGGACGAAGTGAGAAACTTAAAGCAGTCACACGGAAGTTCCACTAATATTGGGTTTGGGCTAGAGGAAGCACTGTTGTATATGTTCAAAGATTTCAGCGGCATGAGAAAGGAGGTAAGATTTTTAAGTTAAACAACACACTGATTGTAGTATCTTAAGCCTCCCACACGCTTTTGTTGGATCTTACAAACGCAAACTACACCTTTTGCTGTTCATTAGCAAAAAATAAAATTTCATTTGTGCCAATAGTGCGACCAATAGTGCGAGACTATTTTCATTTACACCAAACAACATTCATTTACGCGAAAATACATTCATGAACGATTTTAGCTCAGCAAAAGCAGTGACATTCAATAGTAGTAAAAGTCAAGCATTTGCATCTTTGCACAATTATTTGCATGGAATATACCTTCATTTACGCAATAATCAACTTTAATAGCAGTAATGTGCAAACATTTGTGCCAATTGACACTCATTTTTGTGTATGCGATTTTCATTTACGAGTTTTGCGTAAGCACTCACATTCTATTGCATCAACAGACGACCAAGAAGGTAGGTAAGGGCTGGTAGGAAAAATGAGCGTGTATCAAGAAAATCTGTTTCAATCAAGAAGTAAAGAAAACCAGCATTTTCCTTCAGGGACGGCGGAACGTATTTTGCTTACGGCTTGTTCTCGTCAACCTTTTTGAAGTTACAGTATGTCGCGTTATTGAAAAATACTATTTAGTCCTTATTGACCGAATGCATAAACGGCAGCCAAAAATGTATTCTTTTGTTTATGTGCTAATGAGACTCACTAGCCTCGCTCTCAAGCAACATTTCTTTTGTATTTTGTACATGCATACGAGGCTAGTGAGGCTAATTAACAAACAAAAGAATATTTTTTTGGCCGCCATTTATGCATTCGGTCTATTGGACATTGAAAGTAACGTCACATTAAAGAATGCATTTGTGAAAATGATCGTCTGTTGATGCAATAGAATACGAGTGTTAATGAAGAATTCGTTAATAAAAATCGCAAACACTACAATGAATGTCAATTGGCACAAATTTTAGCACATTACTGCTATTGAAACAAATAATAGGCCTTATTCACGATAGCCGCCATGTTGATTTTCAAATTGTCCTCCAAATTATCCATGTGTTATAGTGGGGGGCAAACATCGGAAAAAAGGTAAATTGCGGAAAATCGGCTAGTCGAAATATTGAAATAACATTGCTAAAAGTACATTTTAGAATTTAGAATTAAATACCTTTTGTAATACATTTTATATCTTTGATTGCCTTTGACATTTTGACTTTCTACTTCGTTATCTGCTCATTTTTCACTAAAAAAAAAAACATTATATTTTATTACTTAGGTGATAAACATTCAATGAACGTGAAACAAATCATTTGTGTAGCTAAGATGTTCGTTATAACCTCTCGAACTTGTTTTGTTTGCCCCCTCACAAGTGTGTAGCTAACTTGCATGATAATAGCAAATCCAACATGGCGCCCATCGTGAATACATGTGTGAATAAGGTCTATTGTCCAAAAATGCAAATGCTTTTCTTTTAATACTATTGAATGTTACTGCTTTTGCTGAGCTAAAATCGTTCAGCAATGTGTTTTCGCGTAAATGAATGTTTGGTGGAAATGAAAATAGTTTCGCACTATTGGTCGCACTATTGGCACAAATGAAATTTTAATCGTTTTCTACCAATGAACAGCAAAAGGTGATTAGAACATTTGCATGTTGACGCCATTTGACCACAAGTACCAGAATACTTCAGATTTTGCTTGTCTCATGCTAATTAGAGCTCAGTTATTTTTACCCCCCCCCCCCCTCCCTGGGGAAACAAAATTTTAAAAAGAAAAGAAAAACAAAGTGAATTCTGGTAGTTGGAGTCAAATGACGTTGTCTTGAAAGTTGTCTTGTACACCTTATTCGCTTGTCAATTTTGTTTTTTCCCAATAGAGATCACGTGACAAGACACAGGAGGTTGCTCTTTCAAAAGGGCGCATGCGAGCATGAGTGTCGGACTTTGAAAGAAAATACTCTCTTGAGTATTGTCGCATGATCTACATTGAGAAAGCAAAATTGACTAGCGAATAAGGTCTATTCCGCAATTTTTGACCTTCGTTGACCAAGAATTGATATAAAAATGGGCGTCTTAAGAAATAAGCTGAAACTGAAATTTGACTCCCTGGAAGGATCGATACGTAAATCCTCATCACAATTTCAATGACATGTCAGTCAGACAGGAATTGAGAATGAAGAATATTATCAGCTTAAGAGGATAATACGAAATTCTCATGACTACCCAACAAAGAAACCCATGGTACTAGTTAGGAGAATGAACGTTTTGATCGTGGGAATAAAAGGGTTAACCCAACTCCAAGTATATTGCACCTTGGACGATCACTGAGAGGCATTTTCTTTCCCGAAGCACGCGATTCTTTCGGTTAACACCCTGGTTGACTCGAAACTATGCCCAGCAAGGGCCCATATTCGTAGCCGTCGACATACACTTATAGTTGGATCATTTGATAGGTGTTACTGGGTTCCAATCCTCTCTGGAACTTTGGTTCCTTTTGTCTGTTGCCTTGCAACCTTTACGTTGTTGGTAACCACCATTGTTACTATTTTCTGTAACTGTCCATTGGAGCCAGAGGTCTATCATTCGGACCCAGGTCTTCAGTCTCTGCGCTGACCTAAAGAATCGTGGCGATCTGGGAAGGAAACGTGATTCGCGATGCATCGTTAACTCTTCGCGCTGACCGAAAAAAATCGCGACCCTCTTGGAACGAGAGGGGCAAAGAAATTAAGGTACCGTATATTAATCTATGCCTCGTTTTGTAGGCGGAAAAGCTCTTTATTTTTTTCACGGATGGCTACAACTCAGACCCTGAAGAAGACTTAACGCTGTACGCCCAACAACTCAAGGATGCTGGGGTACGAAGAACGATTGCTGTGGGAGTGGGAAGTTCTCCTAAAACCTCCGAGCTGATCAACATTGCCGGCTCCAAGAACAACGTGATACAGCTGGGAGAGTTCGAAGAACTGAAATTAAACGTCGAGAGCTTGATCCCTGATCAGTGTAAAGGTTTGTAGAATTTGTCGCAGATTTTGCTATTCGTAAAACAAAGAGCCGCTTATTCCGTGAAAAGTATCCTTGGTATTCTAACATGTCTTCAATACCAAAAAGGGAACATTTTTATGTTTTGCATAATATTCAGTGCTGCGATGTATTCATAAATCGTCCCATCAAGATCGCCCTCGGCAAAATATGTTGCAGGGCATTCTTATACGGTTTCGGTTTACATTCGTAAAGCCGATCAGCCATCAGATTTTTCTACGAAACGAGACGAAAGGGTTTGTTACTGACGCGAGGGCGTGTCCAGAAATGGACATGGTCCGTGTGTCTTTTAAGAACCCACCTGAATGTTCAGCTTAGAGATTTCAGACGTTGCAGAGTACAAGGTCAGGGAAAGGTAGTCTGCTATCTCCGGTGCGCCTGGAAGTTTTTCTATTCCCCCCTGGATGGGATGTGCTAGTCCATCGCAGGGTTAATTTGCCGGTACCCATTTATACACCTACTGAGGTATTTTACGGCACAATTTAAACGCAAATAGTTACAGGACTTTCAAGAAACGACCAAAGTAATAAGTGAGAAACGACGATCACAGCAGTTATTAGGGGACAGAAAGTCAATTATATATTCGTAGCTACTCTGGAATGGCCCTTAGTGAGTCGACCAACGGGTAAGGATGACGCTGGGGAAAATCCACGTGTGGAGACCCTCTTTTGCCTGTCACGCAACCCTTCTGAAACGTTATGATGCATTTCGTGACGTGCCAAAGGATGGACCATGTCACCCGTTTCATCCACTTTTTGTTCACTTCCTAGAAAGTTTGTTATCCTCCAAGGAAAAGACTGCATGCTAAATCCCGAAACCGATAGCGCACAAATCCCATGCTTGGTCTACAGCGCGGCAAGCGATTAGTTCGGATTTACAAGGTTTTTGATTTGCTTGGAAATTAATTTTGAAATACGTTGACCTTTCAAAACTTACTAAAATTGTATGTTGTTGCCGAAACAATACGGCTTTGCATAAGAATGGAAGTGTAAATTTGCTTGGGATACTAAGATTATCGCCGTCGCTGGGGCGATAGGGAGCTAACGAATTAACGACGATTCCATTACGTCAGCGGGCCCATGCGCATGGGCGACTTTCCTTAAAATGGCAACTATGACGTCATGTGAAGACAAAGGATATCGAGATGATCTTGGTTACTGAACTGAAAATGAGTCTTGTTCTCTTCTTTTTCAGGTGATGACTGAACTCAACTATTACAGATTAAATTAATGTTTACCGTAATGCAATTTCCTCTAATTTTAGCATGCGCAGAGCTTACAAATTCTCTTATATTCAATATCTTTTCAGTTACAATTCCTTTAAAACGTTGCAGTTAGCTTTTAGATCGATCTGAAGAATTGAAAATGTGTTTTCAGAAACGTAATGTTCTGTAACGAGTTTAACATAAATTTTCTCAATGCTGTTAGCCTTAGCGTTAATTTTCGTAAGTACTTTAAAACACTGTGAACCCTTTTGAAGAAACCTGAATTAAATTCATGAAAATAGCTGTTTTGCAAAGAGCGTGTTGTTCTCGTTTGTTGAATCCAGCCCGCATTATAAGCGCGCTCCCCTTTGCCAGATTCTTAATTTTCCTGGCTTCCCTTTCTTCAAAGAGCACACAAGTGTCGGAGACTATCTTAACTCTGATCATTTTAAAATCAAATAAAAACTGGCATCTACTGGGCCATTTCATCCTCTTTCTACAAAATAGAACACGTCAGCGATGGAAACGCATCAAAAACCTGCATATTTAATTTACTGTAGTAAGCAAAAATAACATTTTTTGACGCTCTGCCCGTGTTTTACATTTTAATTCATCTACTTGCCGCTCCCTGCAAGGCAACGTGAAAATTTCACGAAAAGACTTTGGTGGAAAACAAGCATACGGCGAGGATCCTTCTTGAAAATTTCCAAAGTACGACTCGAATTTCACAATCTGAAAAAGTCTGAGCGTCCAGGAGAAAACCAATCAACCACATCCTCAAGAAGAATACAATAATTATTACTAAAGCACAGATTTGCTTTAAAAGTAGCCACGAGGGCATTTTAAAAGAAATTAAGTAATGGGTTTATCAATAGGCCATTTTACAGTTGTTTGCTCAGCGACCTAGCCTATGAATGGCTGCGAGGCTGCCGGTGACCTTGCATTGATACAGCCCCCACTGCTTTTATCGTGCAAATTGTGTTGTTGTAATTCTAATTAGTCCGTATTAACATTACAAAAGCACGGAGGTTTGTATCAAAACAGGGTCACCGGCAGCCTCGCTTCCATTCGTAGGCCAGGTAACTTAGCTACAACTGTAAAATGGTCTATTGGGTTGATATGCTACAGTAAATTTACCACCGCATAGAAATTTGTAAGATATCATTTGGAGAGTCAGCCTCACTCTAACGATGGGCTGATGCTCCAAACGTCCGCCAGCTTTCAATTTTCTCTACGGTGTTCGTTTTATATATTAACCCAATCAGGGTTCGTGCTGTATT
>OX421446.1:58338314-58353314 GCA_949126865.1 Montipora capitata
GTTAAAGTCATATTTACAGCAGGCTCACCTCTTAGAGAACGGAATGTCTGAATTGACGGTGATCTTATTCTTCTGCCGCTCAATGGACACATCTTTGCCAAAATTGTTGGTCTTTCCACCCACTTTTATTCTCTCGTGGAGAAATTGTTCCTACAAGTGGTGGAAATGTGGGCTAAGGGAATTTGTTTCTCATTTTAACTTTATATGTAAAATCTCTTTAAATTCCGCTGTCTGGATTACACTTAAAACTACGAATGCTTTTTAGGAGGCAGCGTTTTTTTAAAGAGCTGAAATCGAACGTCATACCCAAAAGAACAACACTGAAAGACAAATTAAATTAAAAATTCCGTAAGTCTTTTGATAGTAAAATTCAGCGAGCCTCGCAAAATAAAAAGGCTTCGAAAATCGTTCTTGCAGCGGGTATATAAACGCCACTGGTTGTTATACATAAGGCTTTATCATTCATCTTTAACGTTACAAATGATTCTTGCACAGTAAGGTAACCCCACAAAGTTAAAATACGAAAGAAACCATCTTTTCAACCTTACCGGGGGCATGATGGCGGATCAAGAGAGGAGAGGACAAGCCGAAGAGAACACGTGTGATAACGCAGGGGGACCGCAGGGGGTACTTGAGCAGTCCGCATGAGCAAATGGGAGCGTTCGAAACAGCAGGCTCATATTGTTCAAGATGGCGCCTGTTCGACCAAGCGAAGATGAGCTGGGAAGAAAAGGGGATAGATGTCTGGTAGATACCACATTTAAAACCGGTAATTCCGCGCACACTTGACAGAGTAATGTTCCATTAATAAGGAATGCTGATTTTTCCGTATTTTGTTTATTTTCAGTGGCGGAGCTGTGTTTGGTGGTGTGTTTTCGCTTTTGTTCTTCAAAAGTAAGCCTTAAAGCCGTACTGTGTCACTTGATCAATATACAATTTCAGCACCGCGCACCGATGGGCGGTGGCTCAGTTGGTTGAACATCGGGCTCCCATGCGGGAGGTCGTGAGTTCGACTCCGGCCGGACCAACACTCAGGGTCTTTAAATAAATATATAACTGAGGAGAAAGTACTGCCTTTGTAAATACATCCACTAATGGTTAGATTTTCAAGTCTTCTCGGATAAGGAGTCCTCTGTGAGTATATGGATGGGTGGGTACAGCAGGTCCACATCAGCTGAATAGCTGCCAATACTTCAGCTTGCTCAAACCAATAAATAACAAACAAACAAACAATTCGTCAACGCCAGCAGTGCATACCATTCGTATACTCACTAGCGCAAAATAAGTAAGATAAGGTTAACTTTTATTAGAGCGAATATCCCGCAGGATTTCTCATGACGATGGCTATAGAGTTTTCCGCAAAGAAGCCTACAGAATTTTAACCGTATAGCGATATTTCTTGTTTACAAAATTGACTTCACAGTTCTTTTGACATTCAAATTTGCCAACCACGGAACAAAAGAAGCTATTGTTTCAACAGCCAATTAGATTTTGGTTGGCATATTAATAACAATGGCTGACGTCACGATAAATATCGCTATATTTGAAGAGCGGGTTCTGTGTCTACATCTACTTGTTCCAGCACTCGGCAAAGTCCCTTTTTGACTTAATGGCTGTTTCTGCTCATAGTAACACCGTGAGCCATTTTAGAGACTTCTTCTGGAGTGAACAGGACAGCCACAGCACCTGGGACCCCATCCCCAACTTTTCTTGAATAGTGTGTGGGTTCTTCAACATCCCACAGGGAACTTAAGAACATAGAAGATATTTGTGAGACTAGGCCAACGGTTGCAGACGAAGGAGAAAATTGATCCTAGCGCTAATCTGGACAATTTCTGGACACCTAAAAAATTCAGCTTAATTTTTCGGGTGTCACTAAGAGACAATTGCTTTTTAATTGTCCAGATCAGTGCAAGAATCAGTGCTATCCTTCATGTGTAACCCATACTTCAAATATAATATTCTTTCATTAATCAGTCCTTTCACAGGCTACGGAATGAGCCCAACAAATTGGCCTGCTGCCATCTGAGTGGCTTTATTGCTCATTATTTTGGTAGAGCATCGCACATCGCACAGAGTTCACGGGTTCGAATCCCATCGAAACCACCTGAAATTTTCAAGTGTCTGGAAAAGACAATTGCTTAAATTGTTTATTTAAGTGGGAGGATGATTTCTCTCCTTTGTTTGGAATTTTAACCCTTCAAACAATTATTTTTTTGGTTACCACAACTGCTTGTAATCTCAAAATCTGATTGGCTAATTTGCCGTTGTTGATAAGAGTCTAGACAATGCTGCTTGTGTCATGCTCGTGTCACGCAATTGTAATAGCCAGCCAGGAATGAAGTAAACCAATCATATTGTGAAACAAGTTACAGACAATGCTTGCTCTTTCTTTTTGTCATGATCTTGGCCCTGAAATAAACACAAAATATTTGTCTGTGACATTGAATGGGTTATTCCAGAAAAAATCTGCACCACCCTGATGAATGGGCATGTTTTTTAACCCCCCTCCCCCTTCCAACTGGGGTTTCCGAAAGCATTTGACCCCCCTTCTGCCTGGATTTCCAAAAAAAAATATGGGGTATAAATTCAGTTTATTCAATATAATATACTTGCACTGAAGTAAATATCCTAAGGGTATAAGAGATAAACATACACTTGAATAAGCTTAAATCATCTCTTTTTTTGGGACAGAAGAAACTCTGCATTGTCGACTGGCAATATTTTACTTCCAATAGCCTGTTGGTCTATTCTGCAGTGTAACTTAAGTGTTTGTGTTGTAAACGGCTTTTCCCTATCCCCCCGACTTTCGCCAGTAAATTGGAAAGGAACATACTGAAGTGAAAGTAGCGGTTATGAAATCATTTTTCCAATCAAAGTATGAATTTTTAAAATCCAAGAAACAAAATCATGCGTAATTTAATGTCAACTTCTCCAAACCCGTGCAAAGTCACACTCAGCGGCATGCTTGGGTCTGGGTACGACAAAACAAATGGTGTGAGGTCTTAAACATTACACTCAACTGATTTGTGAAGGGACTGCTCCCAGTCTATTACATTTTGCAACGAGCTTCATTGTGAGATGGCTCTCTTTAGGTTTGTCACACGCTTTCTGTGTATTTTCTGTGATTATGAAAGAACTTGTTGAGATAACTTAAGTTTCTAAGGTAAGAAATATGTAAACAGAAAGATTTGTTTCAGACTCAGATGGATTTCGAGTGTAACAGGTTCAAGGAAATGACCCTCGAAGATTTTTTTAGGTCCAACACCCCTCGCACTTGTATTTCCATAGCCTTTGACCACCCCCTCCCACGAGAATTTCCCCCGGGGGTGTCATTTTCCTGGAATAACCCAATATTGGTATTGGTCCTTGTGAGTCCACATCATTTTGACCACTGTGATGACAAATATCATTGTCGATAAAAGAGTACGGACAATGCCGAACCACTTTTCATAGGTGGGTTTTAGTCATAAGTTGTAGTCTATCAATGTTCACAGTTAAAAGTCGATAATCAAAATATTTCCACTCTGGGCACCACACTCTTATCCTAAGGCAAAAGGAGTCAAGAGCCTTGCATACACTAGCCCTCCGACTGCCTACCAGTACGAAACCAGTTTTTCCTCTTCTTGACACCACTGCACTTTGAAGTGCATTGCGTTGACCCAATCTCAAACATCCTTTTTTCCAAATACAGGTGTATACATGTACGTAGAGTAGGTACCTTTTGAAGTACATGCATGCTTCACCTTTAGTTGATAAATCAGGGTTAGAAATTTATTATAGCATGCAATGTGGTCTTCAGCCATCTTACTACTTCTTTACGATGTCACTATTATTAATTTTGAGCTGCCTGACTGTATGAGCTACCTGTAGGAAGGAACTTGGTTTGTCTGCATAAACACAATAATACAGTGTTCAATTCTGGCTAGATAGTGTGTGCACCTTTAACGCTTTGTAGAACTGTTTGTTTTAACACTGGAATGAGGAAAGCGTGATGACCCTCACTGAGGAAATGCAGCTTGTGTTTCAATTTGCATTTCAGCATGTTTTGAAAAAGGAAACCAATCTTTAATTACATGGGACATAATTTGATTTCAATGTTTTTTTTTAAACTTTATTTAGGATCTGCCTGGCCTATCACCTTAGGGATTGGTATAGGCCTTGGTGCTGGATATTCAAACTGTCGACACCAGTTTCTCTGGCATGGACCTCACAGATCACCCTTCAGTAGACCTCCGTGGGGTGGTGGCAGACCACTGTGGGCACGTTATGGGAAAGACGACAAATCAGAACATTCGTCTTGTCACCAAGATGACAAGGTACCAGCACATTGTAAGACTGCAACGTCTCATCCTCGCAGTTATAGGAAACAGGCATATCCCCTTCTTTGTTTGTTTGTGTCCCAGAAATAATTATACGCTTGCACGGCTTTGAAGCAGTCAAAAAAGTGAGGCTGTTGCGACCAGCAAGGGACGTGAGAAAGTCCCCTTAGGGTTGCACAGTAGCTCTTACTGTTTTGTTCCTGGAGTAGAGTTGTACAGCAATCCTGGAATAACTTCTACATGACTTGTACAGTTCATTGGTGTGAAATGGTTCATGTGCTCAGTGGAACATGAAGGAACCTTCAGCATTGGACATTACTTTAAAGCAATGAAACATCGAAAGAGCAAAATGAAGTACCAAAATACAAAGGTTGGATTTGAGATTAAACATTGTTTTAGGCCAGCCTAAAACGATTAATAATCTCAAATCCAACATTTGTCGGTTAGTATCCAATGTACAGTATGGTGCGGTCATATTTGGTGTTTTGGTCTTTTGTTTCACTGTTTCCTGGTTAAGTAATGCCCTTGTACATTTGTAGATGGCATCATTTGATAGAAGTGACCACCGGAAGATAGAATAGTGATACTGTACAAGATTTCTTCTATTGAACATAAAATTACTAGCAATATGATCTCTCTTAATTAATTAAAGTACACACTCCAAGCTTGGTCAATTTAGCAGGCCACATTTTACCTTACATTTCACTCAAGGCTTCATGGTGTGCTTTCCTGCACAATTGATTGACAAAAGAATAATTATTGTACTCAATCTCGCACTCCTCATTTTCTCAGGCTGTATATGTACCATAAGTTACTTCTTGTATTTTCCAGTCATTCCATGTTGCATGTGCAAATATATACATGTAACTGGAAAAACATACAGGCAGTAGCTTGCAGTACAACCCTTGAAGAGAAGAAAAGAAAATTCAGTGGCCTCTGTATTTTTAAACTACAAAAGTCTTGACCTTTTGAAAATAATTATTATTTGGTCCTGTAGCATTGGCCAATCAAATTGAAACTTGGGATAAAGGAACCTCACAACTTCAGACTAGTTTCATGTCCCATTTTTTTACTGGCTTCTCACTTTCAACACATATTTAATTTATTTAAAAACAAAAAGGTCCATAATGTTATAAATTCCTAATGTTAACATACAGAATTAGCGATGCCACCCAAATGAAAGCAACTCCTGAAAATTTCACTGTGATGATAACAATTATTGTAGCACGCAATGTAAATCCACCGTTAGATCTGCAGACGACATTTTTAAGTGGAATTAATATTTTTTTGTAGCGTTCAAAGAAAGAGGACTTGCCGGCAACAAACTCCATTCAAAGTCAAGTTCAAGAGGAAAAGCCAAGTGACAGTTAAAACTAATGCCATGATAGTAAAATCCGTCTAAAAATGACTTGACACACATGGAAGGAGTTTGAGTGATCAAAAAGTGGGATGACATGGAGAGCTGACAAAAGGGCTAGTGCTCGAAACATAACCTTTCAAATTTCTTTGTGGTCAATTTACCATATCAACCCAGTTGAAGGACCTATTTCTTTGTTTCACTTCCCACCGGCCAGAGTACCCGGGGAAAAAAAACCTCTCAGAGCAGAGTAGAGAACCAACAAACTCAACCTTCTTATGGCATTGAATCCAGGAATGAATCTCAGGCCACATTGGAGGAAGGCGAATGATCTCCCCACTGCGCTACTCTTAGGAAGCAGCAAGTTAATTATTAATTTTTGTTTGGACTAAAACAGTGTACTGCTCTGAATGTACACTGCTAGCACTGAGGTGTACGTTTTTTCCTTGGGTAACCCAACTGGGATTTGTGCAAATCATTGAGCAGCGCATTTCTAGCAGCTTGCGGCTACACATCTCGCATGTTAAGAAAATTAGAGAAGAGAGACTGCTCAAAGTCTATATGTGCTTGTCATGATTCCATTGAAAGTTATAAGTAACGTATTGCTGTGTTCTCGGGTATTGTACATTTTCTGGTTTTCTTTGATGATAAAAAGAGAGAAAGGCAAATGGCATCTTATTTTTTATTGTGGACAGATTGGGAACAGTTTTATTGCACATTGTATCACAGATCTCTCTAACTGATGAATGATCAGCATGATTAGGTACAGTACCACACCTTTTGTACTGCACCAGCATGTTTGATCATATTTCAACGGGCAACTGGAAGTAAAAAATCATTGTTTGACAATAAAGATAGAAACACACTTTATTTTGATTGTGGACAGATTAGCATAAAAAGCATTTTTATTGCACCTTTTTACGGGAAGCAACTCACTGTTTCTTTTAATGTTACAAAAACAGTTCATTTTTATTTTTTATAAAAAAATAAAAATGAACTGTTCTGTTTTAACTAGAAACACAAGCTGCATTTACAGAAGCATAATTTGTGTTCTGACAATTGACACTAATCATCAAAACACAACTGAGTTTTTATGAATACTAAAATGCTTGTGCTTGTGCTGGTGCCAAGTTGCCTCTAGTGGCCTAGACTGCCAGCAGTCCCTTCTGAGTCAGTCGAACCGCCTGCCTTAGTCACGCAAGTGAGCCGAGGGAGAATCCCCATTCTCTATCGGCTTGCCTGCGTGACTAAAGCGGGCAGTTTGACTGACTCAGAAGGGACTGCTGGCAGTCTCAGAGTTTCCCTACCAAGGGACAAAGACTTACAGCCCAGGGTTTCAATAAAACTTGAATTTGGCGCCTGGTTCGAGTTAGAGCAATCGACTGTAGCACCAAGGGACCTAATAGCCCCCTTCTCTAGGGATGTCCGGGAACATATAATTTTTCAAAGGACGCTGCGAAACGCCACATTTCTAAAGCAAAAATAATGTTCCTTTTTAGACAACTTCATGTTGTCAAAGTGAAAATTAGTTTTAATCGTAGATTTGAAAGAATGTGTCTTTAATTTGTCCATTCAGGGAAAAAAGTACATAGCAGATGCTTTTTGTCAGCTGTCCGCCGGCACTTATTGAGATCACTGCTTCCAGCCAAACATAACCACAATAAATTTATTATTAGTAAATTTCTGTTGTACGATTTTATAGGTGCATTAATATTTCGAGCAAAGAAACAGTTAAATTCAGTTTCAATGACTGTTCCCCAAAAAAGGCTTTACTAAAAAGGAAACAACTGTAGATACAATGTGGGAAGGTAAATTTTGGCCATTTAATTACACATATACAAAAGAAATACTACCCACAGCATTTATAAACTGGATGGATATTATTTCAGTTCTTTCTCCCATTTGTCTTACTCTAAATGTGCTGCAATTCCTGGGTGGTACAAGAATTTCATTGGTTCCATGTCACAGAAGTTTCCTGAGCAGCATCTTTTGGGATGTCATGCAATGCAACTCTAGGGGAGTGTTGCATGACATCCAACAGGCGGCTTTGAAAGAGACAAGGTAATTTCACAATGGCCCTGTTAACTAACAATAATTTTATTCCTACTGATTATTTTTACTAAAGGACCAAACTTTTCTCAAATTATGGTAGGCACATTTTGAAAGCAAAGGAGAAAAAAGGACCTAGTGTATCAAAATTATGCTATCAGTGAAGCATGTTAATGCAAGACCTACAGGAAAAACTATGTTATGCTGTGGCACAAATGAATGATACCTAAATTTTCAAATTTCATTCCTAAAATCATTTCTTATTTGACCCAACTTCTTTTCTAGTGCCGAGTATGCCAGAAAAAAAGTGTTACGCTGTCACTTAAATGGTGACATAATTATTACTCATTCCAAGTAAGAATCACTGTTTTTAATAAATAACTACTGTATGTAAATAATTTGAATGATAATGTATTTTTTATAATGTATCAATTCCATTCTTCAGTCCCGCCCACAACTGCAATGGAATAATGTTGGACATAATGGATAAAATTTTTATCGTGAATGGCTTGTTCCCATTGTTCAGCACATTTGATTTATTTACATTGTCCAGTTAAAGTGCCTATCAAGTAAAAAATATATTTTGCTCATTTTAAAGACCTTTCAAAATGATGAAGAATGGTGTTTTCTATTTTGGAATATCCTCTCGTTCCAGAGATATTTAAGTTTTCGTTCAAAATTGATGACTTCATAAACTACCGGTATACGTGCCACGAGTGCAATAAATGACAAAATTCAGAATATCTCCAAAAATATAGGATGGGTGTTCTTCAAACTTGGCACCAGTAATTAATGTACATCAGATAAGGCACAGAGTGACACCATTAAGATGTTGCCATGGCAACACTCGTTTGTAATCCCTCTCTGCAATGAATCAAGTATTCCGGATTTTGAACAGATAAGTACAGGCAGATGGTCAGACTTAAAACGCATGTGCTTCCCATAATGCATTACATCCCTGTATAAGCTTACCGAGCTCTAAGGAACATGTCTTTATATTGTGACAATAAACGACAAAATCAATCCTACATTAACCCTTTGACGTCCAAACCAGCTGAAATCGGCCAAACTTAGTATTTTACTCTGTCTAACACCAGACGATTTTACTCGTCAATGGGGAACCCCTGGGAGTCAATGGGTTAAATAGACCCAGCAGCAAAAATGGTTGCCATGGCAACAACATATAGGGTATAATTTTGTGCCTTGCTTGATGTAGATTATCGCCAAGTTTGAACAACACCCATCCAATATTTTCGAAGATATTCTCAATTTTGTGATTTATTGCACTCTTGTGTGCAGCTTATGACATCAATTTTTAGACAAAAACTTGAATATCTCCGGAACGACAGAAGGTAGTCCAAAATAGAAAACACCATTCATCATCATTTTGAAAGGTCTTTAAAGTACATGTAAGCAAGGGATATTTTTTACTTCATAGGAACTTGAAGAGCCAAACTAGTTGAGGTTTGACATCTCACAATAAGTATGCTATGTTCAGGGATAGATCGTGTACGTTCTTTGGAGAGGGTTGGGTGAGGCAGCGGTTGAACAAGTGCATTAATATGCACGAAGAAAAAGAGAGAGAGAGAATGAGGTTGTTTGGCAAAAATGGCACTCAGACAAAATAAAGATTAGCGCCTTTCCATCCCCTTTCTCTCGTTGGCATGAAGTCGTCATCTTAAATTTTGCAATATATCATTTACATGTAATCTGTTGCTAAGTGACAAGTATTTTACGAGATATACACTGTATCACACTGGTGTCTGTCTGTCTGGATCCTTTGAATCAAACTTTCTTCGTAGCCTATCTGGTTCTTTGGAAGCCATGTTGGAAAAGTCTCTGAAGACGTCAAAAAATGTGTTGTCACCTTAAATTTAAATGAAACAAAACTGGCCGTTAATTTGTGTAACCTAACGTAGAATAATTACAGCCAATATGACGAGAAAAAGGTTCAGTTGGTTTCCTTTCATCCTGATTTATTAATTTTAATTGCTTTTACCAACGGTGGCTAATGCTAATACATGTACTGGTCAACAATAATATTATAATAACCAAAAAAGACCAGTAAGTATTTTCCATGAAACTGATGGTTAGTGATGATTCAATTTTATTTGACTACCATTATGTAGGTTTCCCTGCAAACAGAAGCCTCTTTTTTTTTGCATTTGCTGGACTGACGAGTGCGGATGGGTCGAAACTCACAGTGTTAAGATAAGATAAGACTTTATTGAACACTTCCCTGAGGGGCTTTTCAGTGATCAATGTATTGTGTGTTGAGCAGGAGCGGTGGTTACTTAGCGACCAAATCCTCACGTGATACTTCACAGGTTGGGCGGGCTCACGCAACAACAGTGGAATCACTATTATAAGGGATGCCTGAGGTCTACGCAGTGGGCTCAAGTCAATGTCAGCAAACATACCATGAGGTATGCGGTTTGAAGAGTGCCCTCCAAGGTTGTGGACGGAAGTTGGATCAAAGTGAGTTTCGACTCATAGCAGAAGTCTCTTTTCCTGCACTCGTCAGCCCAGCCAACTCAAAAACTAAGAGACCTCTGCTAGCAGCGAATATGTGAGTGGTTTACATATTTCAGAGCAAACAAAGAGTTGACTTATCTCATCACTTTCTCTCATCTCTTCATTAAGTCGGGCAAGTCGTAACCTAGAGAGTGAGGTCAGAAAGGACCAACACGTCATCTACATGTATCAGGTCGTTTTGCCCATTTATCGCAATTATGGAGCGTAAGTGTGAACTGCAAAAAGTTGAAATGATGGTCCAGTACTTACAGTGTTACTATATCTGCATGCATCTGTTTAACAGCAATGGTTAGAGGATCCTGTCATTAAAAATAATAATAATAATAATAATAATAATAATAACAATAATAATAATAATAATAATAATAATAATAATAATAATAATATTAGAGGAGACCTTTGATACCAAAAACTTGAGAATTATTCAGGCACTAAGTAACAACATTATTTTTGTGGTTTGGTGTAACAGATAGAGAGGTTTTAAACAATAAAATATTATTATGATGTCAAAAACTTGGTAACTTTATCACTAGATTGCAATATCTTCCCTCATAACATTAACCCTTTAAGGCCCGAGGGACACCCCATTTATGAGAAGAACTGTCTGGCATTAAACAGAGTAAAATTGTCTGGCATTAGAGTAAAATCCATAGAGTGTTTTTATTTGACGTCACTGCAGCCGTGTTGGTGTACATTAATTAACAATGGAATGGCAGCCATGGTGGTGTTAACCCAACTAATACTCTGGGAATTTAGCTCTATTATCATGCAAATGTTTTCTTTTGTTTTCATGGAAAAACAAGGTTACTGATCACATGAGTGAAAACACTCTCAGACTGTAAGTGGCCACTGGGAGTTTAATCATCGGTTTAGAAATATACTCGCATCAATTTTGCCACCACTGAGAGGCCAAATAAATTAAAGCCAATTTTCAGGATTTGCACAGGCACAACAACAATTTAAAGGCAGCCATTTTTGCATAGGGTCCAAGTTGCTGATCAACCATTTTTTTTAACCCTTAAGAGAACAGAGCTGCTGTGTTCAGGCTTGGACAATGTCTCACGTACCTCTCCATTCTCATCAGCGTCATGTTGATTACACCTCGTTTCAAAAACAACAGAGTTGGACTGAAAATCAATAATAAAGAAGCAACTCCAAAGTCTCTTTGTCACACAAAATTAAAAGAAAAAATCTGAAAGATATCCCAAGTTTGATGAAAACAGTGAGAAATATGACTGCAAATTCAAAATTCCTAACCAAAAACCGTACAAAATGATTTTAACCAACCCAATCCAAAGATTCTGTAAGTACCAACAACTGAAATGTGTCAACAAGTATGACGACTGGCAAATTCAGAACAGCAAAAAAAGATTTACTTTATTTGTAAAAGAAGAAAGAAAACCAGGGATCTGTGGATTCAGCATGAGGAAGACACAGGAATGGAAAAATAAAAACACAGCTACATGACTGTACGGAAGCTCATGTCTCAAAAAAATGGCTCAAAGAAATTTTTGGCCAAGTCAAGACGCACTGGGGCAGCAAAAGAAAGCCGCCAAGTGGGAAACCACTTGATTTTTAAAAAAAGCATTAGTTTCAATTGACAAAAGGCTGATTTTCACAGTGATGGAGTATAGTTTTTAACAAATATTTATTGAGCATAACTTAGCCAAAATCTGGCAAAATTAAAACAGAGGTACATGTATTCAATCACAAGATTTTACATCTCTCAGCGCAAGGCATGATTGCCTTTAGAATTCACGGGGTTGTACTTTGCATTACAACCAATAAACAAGCAGGTGTGTTCCTGTTTCTTAACAATTAATCCAGAGATCTAAAATCTACAGTTGTTTGTTTGTTTGGGGTTTTCTTTTTCAGTTGAATTTATGGCCCTGTGGTGTCCTCTTAAGCCAACAAGGCTGCTACAGTGTAAATACCCAACTCTACTTCCAATAATTATGCTGTAATCAATTTAATTATTGTCCTCCTAATCTGCAGCAATCAACTTCTCATGTTGGGAAAGCCAAGGTTGTATATTACACACTAGTGGCTCAAATGCAACCTTAGTTGGACTGGGAAAATTTCAGCCCATACCTTGCAATACAATAGTCAAACCTACAGCAGTTGATGAGAGTTATTTAAATTGAAGTGTTACTACGACCAAAAAAACAAATCTTTTTTTTCTTTAGATTTCAAAATTATGCTAACTAATTGCTGATTTTAAAAGACACATGTTTATTTTAACTGGGATTTTCTTAATTATTGGTCCACCATTACTAACTTAAAATCTTGAGAGAGCTGGGTCGAGGAGAAAATGACTTCAAAGACTCACTAGTTTAAGAATGCAATGCTTGTGTACGCGGCTGAATTAATATGCAGCACGGGAGTTTCGGGCTTTCAGACTTTCAAACCTGTGTTTTGCATATAATTAATGTCTCTGTTCCTTATGTTTGTGTGCTAACTACTAGTTATGATCAAACATTGACTCCAGTTGGCGTTAATGGGGGAGCACTGCCTTGCATTAGGTTAGCCTGTGCGACTTCCGGCGATTGTGTGACAAAGGAACCTCACTTATCTCCCCAGCACTACGAGCTGAATGCAAAACAGCACGTGCTGGATCGGACAAGAGTATCGGTTAGCAGGCGATATTCAAAAGGCAACGCAGCCAACAAGCTTGGGGGAAGTCGCTGCGCAGACTTAACCGCACCACACAGGAGTGTCCCGAGTTTATTGACAGACAACGAGGCCCAATCTCGACTCCAAAGGGAGGGAGGGAGGGAAAAAAACAAATTGTAACCACACTACTATATTGAGAGCTAACTGCACTGAACAACAGAACATAAGTGATCTCTAAATAGTTTTCACATGCTTTTATAGCTAGACAAATGTCTGCTGGCATAGTCAGTCAGAAGGGCTGTACTACGAGAGAACTTAGTGTTACACGTGCCAACTCTTAGCCGTGAATAGAGCTTTGAAAAAAGCGCCAATGCCGTCGATCGTACTAGCCTGCTAGCGACAACAAAGCTGCGAAGTTCGAAGCAAGAATACAATAAATCCTTAGTGTTTGCTGACCTTGGCAACTAGACGGTACAAACGCTACATTGAAAACAGAGCCGCCATGAAAGGGTTACAAATAGTATTGTCACGATCCATTAACTATATTTTACTTGCGTGACAGTAAAATTGCCTTTATAATAAATTGCATTTACACACTGTAATTTTAAGCTAGTGAGAAATGACGTCATTTTCCCTAGATCCAACCCTCTGATGTTTAATCGGTCAGTTTTGAATGTGGCTAATGGCGGACAGTGAAATCCAAAACTTACACTCAACAAAAAAAAACCCTTTGGATAAAACTCAAAGCTCGCAATTTTTCCAGTTAGGTGTTAAGCGAACACAGTTTCAAAATCTGAAGAAAAAAAAGAAATGTTTTTTTGGTCATAGTACCACTTTAAAGGGGAAGGAATGACGATCATACCCTGTTTGTCCTAAGAGAGCTGCATGATGTAGAGCTCCTCTTCCCCGCTTGTCTTTTTGGTTTATCTTGGCTCCATTTTGTAAAAGGAACTCACAAGCTGACAATGAGCCCTGCACAGCAAAGAAAAATGGTACTTTAGAAACAGCTCCTCCCCCACCCCTATACACCAACATTATCAGACGAGTATTTCTGACTACCATCAAGAAGCTTTGTAATATTATCTATAATGCATTTTGTTTGTCTAGACAATCGGCAACATGAACCAAGATGTCATTTCAATTTTTTTCTTTCTGCATTAAAGTAACTCTTTTTGCAATTCTTCCATCATGCATTATTATCTTGAATTACAATAATGGGAGAAGTACATCAAACAGTCCTGATGTAAAGATAGAGAAAGAGCAATTCACTGTTCTACTCTCAGGTCATTTTAAAAACAACTTACCAGGTTAATTCATTCATTTTCACTTTGTTGTTTTGAAGAGAATAGTAAAGAGATGTAATCAAATTTCCAAGAATGCATTATTGTTTTGTGGCAATTGCCACTGTCTTGCTACATGTATCATTCAAGGTCACTCACACTCCATAATGAGAGCCCAAGTTTAATTAATTAATTCCCAGTGTTGTTATCTGTTGATCAATAATTATTCTGGAGGCACCTGTAAATCCTACCGGTCGTTTCAAACTTGTGAATTACAGTGTGATCCATTAGCAATCTCGTTAAAGAGAACCATACGGTAGAGTGTTGGGAAAGCCTCAAGTGAATCTTTTAGCAATGCCATATTTTTATCATTATCATTATCACTATCACATGAAAACAAGGTCACGTTCTATTAGGATCAACCATTTAAACCGCAACTGGTGTAGGTTGAAGCAGTTAGGGTTTCCCAACTGAACAATTTTCCAACCGTTTTCGGTTGAAATGCATCAACTCCTGGGAATTTCTCCATGTTGACAAGTTGAAAACAACACAGCTGGAGCCTGCAACCAACTTTAAAAAACTCGCGTAAATGGCGGCAGTCACTGCCCATGCTTTTTCAACTGTTCCAATCCAGTATGATGCTGGTTGAAAAAGTTGATCAACCAAGGTAGATAAAGTCTGCATACGAGCCAATTGGCCCATCAAGCCGGAGCTTATCCCGGTTTCCATGGCATGAAGCGACTAGGAGTATTTCTACTCCCCCCTGGATGGGATGCCAGTCCATCACAGGGTTACCCCCAGCATTTTGCCGGTACCCATTTATACACCTGGGTGGAGAGAGGCA
>OX421446.1:58358314-58360814 GCA_949126865.1 Montipora capitata
GGTCACAACATCATATTCTTCAAACCATCTTTAATTGCATCTAAAAAATAAACAAAAAACCAAGAATGATACTATCAAAATCACTAGAGTGATTAAACTGCAGTTAAAAATTTCAACTTGAAGCAGTTTGATTCTTCACACATGATCTGAGAAAAATCTGTCACATGGTTCACAGTTGCGAGCTATGAAAATTTTATTTTTCTTTTCAATCAACACTATGTTATATTTCTTCTTGGTCAACACTATGAAACTGAATGACACTCATTCTTCATATTAAACAGTTTAAATTATAACAATTGTTCATTCTGGTCTTTGCTCAAGTGTACGCTTTGGGGTCTCCTTGCTTCAACACATTTCATATTGATCTTCTGTATTATCTTCCTTTGAAAACTTTGAACAGACTTAACCTGAAAAGAAAAAGGAAAGTTATACATGTAATACCATGAACATCAACACCCAAATTAGATGTGGAATGTAGCCTTAATCAACCACAAGAATCGCTGAAGTGCAGGTAGTCAGTTGTTACAGTACTGTGCAAAAAGAATGCAAATGAATTTCGTCGAATTTCGGTTATTGTTCTCTCGAAATTTCGGTGGGAAAGGTGTGATTTTTCGGCCGAAATTTCAAAGACATTTTGCTGAGTGTTACGAAAAATAGCATTGCGTGTCTAGCGTGACTTTCTAGACGCTTCGCGAGAGTTCGTAGTTTGTTTATTTTTAGGTTCATGCGTAAGCGTTTCTAAATCGGTGTGTTTTGTAATCTTTCTATAATTAGAGTGATTACTATCTTAGAAAGTTCTAGAAGCTTATTATGAGAGTATATAAGTAGACGAGTCCTAGCGAAGTTTTTTTCTAACTAGTTTTTCACAAGCGAAGAGAGTTGGCGTTAGCCGTGTTTAGTCAAGTGTGACAGAAGCAGTGTTTACTCAAGTTGGCGGAGGCCGTGTAAGTTTATTGAGTACGTGTTGTTCAGAGTTTACTTCGTGGAAACTACGTTCACTTCGGAATAAACCTTCTTGTTGTTGTTCCGACAACCCTGCGTTCAGTTTAGTTTGTAAACTACCTTTCCTCAAAACATTCGAACTCGTAACATTGGGGGCCTGTCCGGGAGAGGAATTCATTTGTTTGCCGACTACAGAAACCAGGAAAGGATCACAACTTGGAAGGAAGTAGCTGCGCTGTGGAAAAAAGTTGTAGCGAGTGAAAGAGCCGTGGAACTTTAGTGCTGTGAAAATGGAGAAATTTATTCAGCTGGGCGAATAGTTTGGTCTGGAAGGAGAAAAGCTGCTTGAATTTGTGCGTGAACAAGAAGAAAAAGAGGAGAAACGTAGGCAGCTTCAAGAAGAAAAAGAAGAAAGACAGAGACGCGAAGAAGAAGAGAAAGAGGAGAGACGCAGACGACAGGATGAAGAAAGGGAAGCGAGACGTCAGGAAAGAGAAATTAGGAAGTTACAACAGGAAGATGACCTCATGAGACAGAAGGAAGCTGCTGAGGTTGCCAAGAGAGAACATGAATTAGAACTTGCTAGAATAGCAGCAATGAATGGTGATGGTCGTACTAAAGAAAGAGGTGACAGAGAGGATCGGGCTAAGGCACCTAAACTCCCCTCGTTTGTTGATGGCAAAGACGATTTGGACGCGTATTTGCAGAGGTTCGAGAGATTTGCCGAGACAGCTAAGTGGAAAAAAGATGGATGGGCATCGAAGCTCAGTGCTCGGTTGTCTGGACGGGCACTAGAAGTGTATTCACGTCTATCGGAGGATGCAGCTAAGGATTATGACAGGGTAAAGATTGCGTTAATGAAGAGATATGACCTTACCGAAGACGGCTATCGTCGAAAATTTAGAGCATCCAAACCAGAAGTTGACGAAAGTCCGGAGCAGTTTATGGTGCGACTGGACAGATACCTGGTGGCTAGAGCTTTCGAATACTGCGCGAACCTTTGATGGTCTTAAGGACTTGATCGTGAAAGAACAATTTATTGACTCTTGCCCTAAGGATTTGGAAATTCACCTGCAAGAAAGGGCACCTGAGACCCTAGCAAAGATTGCGAAGATCGCTGACCAGTACTTGGAGGCTCATGGTAAACATTTGTTCAGCTCAGCGAGCAGAAAGCCAGCAGTGCAGCCTGAGAGGGAAGAGACCAAGAACATGCAGATTAATCCACCAGCTCTGCATTGCTTTAAGTGCAACACCCGAGGTCATAAAGCCGTCAACTGCCCAACCCTAACAAGAAAGTGTTTCCTATGTGGCAAGCAAGGTCATGAGGCTAGAAACTGTCGATCAGGTGGACGCAGATCAGGAGGACAAAGTAAGGATGGTAACCCTGTGCAGCGTGGTCAAGTGAGTGCCAGTTGTCTAGTTCAGCCACCTGAGGTTAAACCTACTGATGAAGAAGTTAAGGCCTGTATTAAAGATGATAAGCTGCTGTTAGCCTATGGTAAGAGGATCCCATTGTTGAGTAGTGCTTGTGTTGAACCGTTGACTGGAGTGAGAAGTA
>OX421446.1:58365814-58375814 GCA_949126865.1 Montipora capitata
TTTGAAGGGTTCACGTTATTGGTCAATAAAACACCACGTGTTCTATTGTTGAATCACGCACGCGTACTTGAATAACAACGCATGCGTTACACGTGTGGGGGACCGGGACCGAGACTACAAGTCAACAAACATGGCGGACGATAAGGACGATTGCAGAAAGGTTACACAAAAACTAAGAGGTCGCTACCGCGAGTACATGCGAATACATGCGTTATTTTAATCCATACAACAATCAGCAAATGGTGCACACAATATTTTGAACAAGTGCGATGTTGAAGAACTGATTCCCGAACAACCACAAGCCTCTTTGTACTCATGGCGATGTTGCTGAACTATTTCTTGCAGAAACAAACAGTATGATGCCTGGTGAAGCCTGCAGCTATTTGCAAGTAAAACACCTGGATGGTTCAAGTGAATTTGCCTTGGAAAACGAAGACAACTCGAGAATAAGCGGAGACGAATTTGAACTATTAGATTTCGCCGATTCAAACACTTTTGAACAATTTGTCAAAGATGAGGATGCTTGTTCAGACTTTTTCAGTGACTGTGAGAACCCTGATGAGATAGACTCGGAGTGCAAAAGTAAGTTGACATTCCCGACTCGATCCTCGCGAGAATCGAGGATCGAGAATCGAGTCGAGGATCGAGACTCGATTCACTCGAAATCAAACTCGATCCTTGACACTCGATTCTCGCAAAATCACCTACGCGAAACGTTGTCAATTATTCATACTCGATTCAAGTTTCGCGAAAGCGTTACTTTTCGATTAAATAACAACAGGAACTGTTTAATAAGAAAAGGAGATAGCGGCTATGATTCCTGTGTGTCCTCTCTTCAAAACTACAATCTGATGTCGGGGATTAAAATATAAACGCAAGACGTTGAGCTTTACCACGCGATGGATTTTATTGTGGATCGAATGTAAATTTCCAATGTAAACATTGAGAGATATTTGCGTACCGCGCGCCCAAACCAAGTAACGCAACGATTCATGTATTTTTACATCTCTTCTTATTTAAATGCAGTGATATGAAGGAAAGTTATATTGACAGTGGAATCTCGGTGCTAAACTTGTTCACCGGTATTAGGTTTCATTCTTTGAAAACAACAAGCGTTGCGAGCGAACCGAGAATGGCATCATCGCAGGACCAAGTACATGTGGCAAAAGCTGTTCCATCTAACTTTTGATACCTCGAGTTTGGAGTTCGTATGAGGGCAACATATTTTTATAAATAATATTTCCCCAATTAACCTGATCCCAGAGACTGTTGATTTTTCTTGTAAGGGAATAAACAAACTAGGCCGGGCAATAAAACTCGGGGTCTCGAGCGAGTCATCACGGAATAGTTTTACGTTCACAGAAACCGTTTTTGTAAATCTGAAATTAACATACATGTATACAGAGAACATTTGTTTCCAGAAACGTCTCTTGCTGTAGTGTTACTTATTACATTTGTCCAGCAAGGTCTACGGAGTAAACTTGAAATGCGACTCCGGTCGCCGTGGACTGTTTACAGTCCGTGTGAATTTGGCAAGTATGCTTCGATCATACGGACAAAGAATAATTATCTCCTCCGCAATCACACAGAATACATGATTGTAGTTTCAAAGACTTTCCTCTCTCGAAATACTACGGAAGTAATTTTCACTAACAAGCTACATTGTAGGTTACAGCTAAATTGTCGGGCGGCTCGCGCACTCGATGAGAAGCCTACGGAGTAAACTTGAAACAGCACGCCGGCCCGATAGTGTCGAAGACTGTTTCCAGTCCGTGCGATTGTTGAGTATGCTTCGATCATACGGCCGAAGAATAATTATCCTCTCCGAAATCGCACGGTGAATAGTGACGTTCGTTGTGATTTTCCCAATTTCATCAACCGGATTCGAAAGAGGGCTAAACTCGCTCGGTTTTCTGCGTTACTCCCGAACAACATTCTCCGAGAAACTTTGGCAGGCTTTTCTGTTATTCGTATTCCCAGTTGCGTCTGCTCTATTAGTTTATCAAGGAATCAGTCAAGCGACCAGCTCATTAAATTCTCGATTCCTTTCACTCGATTCTCGACTCGATTCTCGATTGTCTTTCCTCGATCCTCGATCCTCGGTCCTCGCGAGAATCGAGGATCGAGTCGAGACTCGAGACTCGAAAGACACTGTCAACATACTTTTGCACGGTACTGTATTTATTTCAGGCAGACTTTACTTTTATAAAGGAAAACATTTGTGAAAAGTTGCCTTCAGTGCATAGTGATAAATAGAACAATGGCTATTATTTGACAGTGATGTCTGCATATCGTTGCGTTTCATAAAACTTAAAAGCTTGAATTAAAAAAACATAACATGAGTAGGCGAGTAGAAACTCAATCAAATTTTCATCCAACTTTTGTTCATTAGAGCAGCACGTCAGAGTGTTGCTGTTAAATTCTCTAATGTAAAATATTCTTAGACTTGTTATGGTCATTTCAGTTACAAAGTCGTAGCCAGTTTTTAAAATAATGAATGCTGTATGCTATCTGTTTTCAACAGGGGATATATTTTGCCAGTGTAGAAAAGACTATTGTCAATATGCTCATTATGAGCACTGAGATACTCCATAGATTCCCCATAGAACATTTCATGGGAAATCTATGAGAAATAAGAGCTCATGTAGGGGTTTTAATACAGAGAGGGAATGTACCATATAAATCCCATAACATTTTCACACTGGGAAATCCATGGGGCATGTTGACCATCTGTCAGAGGGTATGGGTAATCTATGGCATACTCTACAGAATAAATGTCCCATATCAATGCCATAGTAAAGGGCAGTTGTGGGAATTCTGATTGCTATGGGATGTGTATGGGAACCTTATTCCCGTAGTTTTCCCATAAATAGGCAGCCTCAAATTTTCTTCCCACACACTTCCCATAGTTACAAACTTGGTAAAATTTGGCCCCATACCAGTTCCATATTACCATCTTGCTTTCCCATACCATTCCCACCTATGGGTCAGATATGGCCCAAACAGTCCCATACCATTTTCATACTTTTGCTTTGGTAAGGGCCGCAACCAGCATTTCATACAACACGAGTGGCGATGCTTGCACGCAAACACGAGGTATTGCACCAGGTTACTAAGCCATTGAACGATTGCATTTATTTGAAGAAACAAATGCCTTTTAGAGCTTTCCACCTTTTGGACAACGAAAATTTCCGGTGTCTATTTCATATTTGTGCTTGTGTGTATCTTCAACATTTAGATTTGGGCAAGTCCTTTTCATTTCAACTGGAATTGCTTACATTCAGTTTGAAGTCTTTCGTCTACTGCGTTTGTTATGCCCAAGACAACGTTATTATGTTAATTTTGAATAAATTACTTAGGTGGAACTTGGCTCAAAATCTTTGACCCGTGTATAAGTCAAGGGCGATTTTTGGAGCTTCTTTTAAGGCCATAAAAGGTCGACTTATACATGTACACGGGTAAATACGGTATTAAGCCCAAAGTAACTTTGTCACAACAGCACTGTCACAATTCTCAGTGTCAGGGTGTTAAAATGCAGGGGTCGCAAAAGAATTTGAACTCAGCGGCTGGTTTGAGTAGATCAGTAACTAACTGTTGTGATTATTGATGTCTTTACTTTGAACAATGGGCCATTTCCGAGTTGCTGTTTGTCTCAGTTTTGAAGTGAGTCTTGGTGCTCAACTATTGTAAGGGAAATGAGTTTGATTTGCATAACAATTAGCAACTCATTTCCATTTGAATGGTTGCGCACCAGGACTCGCTTTGAAACTGAGGCATGCAGCAACTCGGAAATGGGCTATTTGGTTGGCTGTGAGTACTTTTGAAACCACTGATAGCGGTGTAGTAACTAACCATTTAAAAATGTTCTTAAAATTAATTAGACACAGAGGGGGAAGAAAAGTATGGAGGCTCTGTTTGGGATCGAGTTTACTGCAGGCTTTCAACCATCGTCCTCAAGTCCAGTGCTTCCTGGGGGAGTCTTTCCAAATACAGATGGAACAATGCCGAGACCCAAGTCAGCAAACGGTCGGAGGACAGGGCTGTTCACTCCACCAAAAGCTCTAAAGGTGTAGTTTTAGTAAACTATATTATTGAATGTGGTTTTGATGTCACATAAAGGCAGGTGAAATCTGCATCGGCTGGTTCCACTTCCTGTAATCTTGGTTATTGAGGTATTGAAATTTAATACCAAATAAACAGTAAATTATTATTGTTTTATTATGGTTGCATTGTTTTAGAGAAATCAGGGGACAAAACTAGTGTCACAGGGTTTGAGCCAGGCCGCGCCATTGCGCCAATCCGGCACTGATATTGAAATTGTCCCTTAAGCAAACAGCCAAGGGGACCTTCAAAATCTGAGGAAAAAACTCGAGAAGAAATAATTATAGTTCAGTACAAAGATTCCAAGTTGAAACACAGACCGTGGGAGGAATTTTATTGTGTGTTTACTTTTCAGTCACGCTCTACTAAACATACAGGTCTCATGCTCAACCAAGCGTGACGCAGAAGGAGCTAGTGCCAATCAAATTATTATTATGGGATGTTAGGTAATTGCAATTATGTATAAAAAATAAAAAATAAAAATATAAAAAATTAAAAAAAATTAAAAAAAAAATTATGTATAGTTGTACTTGTTTATCAAAAATATCGTTTCTTGCAGGGAACCCTTAAAGACTCTCTGGAGCGCTATTTGTTGTATGGTCTGGAAGAAAACACTAGCTATGATGCTGAGTTCAAGAATGAGATTGACGATGTAATTAAACTTGTAAGTGCTTTTTTTGCCATTAGTGCATTGTCTTGCATTTAACTTGAATTGCCAAATCAAATCACCCTTTTTGAATGTCGTTATTATCATTAATTTTAATCTTATTATCATTTACAGGAATCTTCTTGGACTGAAGTTGTTAGTGATGACCATATTAAGGTAATAAAGTCACTCACTGTGATGACGTTGTGTGGCATTGTCGCAACATTTTGGCGTGCTCACGTCACAGCTTTGTTTGTAGTTGTTTGTTCGTCTTGTTGACCTGCCTTTTTTGCGTGTGCTTACAAGTGTTGGTTTTGTCCTTTGGATGCCCATTTTAGCTTGTTACGATGAATTATGCATGTTTTCTCTAAATACATGAATTTTATTGTACTCTGTGTGTTTGTACGTTGAATGATTTCTTTCTCCTCATTGTGACTCAGGCGATGACAAAAAAGCAAAAAAATCAATAAGAAGCCATCTGGGAAATGCTAACAACAGAGGCAACATACATCTCTACTCTCCATGTCATTAAGAAGGTAAACTTTATGTGCAATTTAATTAGCACTGCAGTGTTTTGTTAGTATTGTAGTTAGGTGGGTAGGTAGTAGTTACAATGTAGGTGGTAGTTAGGTTAGATCCAGAACATCCAGGGACGCAGGATGATGCAGTGGTGAGAGCACTCACCTCCCACTGATGTGGCCCGGGGTTTCCCAGAACCCGCGTCATGTGGGTTGAGTGGGTTGGTTTTCTACTCTGCTCTGAGAGATTTTTCTTCAGGTACTCTGGCCTTTCCCCTCTCCACAAAAACCAATTTGACACTTTGTGTGTGACCCCACCAAATAAAAATAATAATAATAATAATAATAATAATAATAATAATAATAATAATAATAATAATAATAATAATTATTATTATTATTATTATTAACATATATCAAACACAAGGTGTTACAAATGAACCCACTGGGAACTCGGAAAAATCCGTGCCCCAGATGGGATTCGAACCCACAACGCTCCTATGTGATCTAGTACGGATGCTCTAACCACTGAGCTACTGGAGACTCTATGGTGAGCAAGGGTGAAATGTGGGTATTTGACTTGAGCTGCATCACGCAGCCACAGAGTCAAATAACGACTGACAGCACAGCTCATAACTGCATCGCGCAGTCACATTGAGAGCATAATTGAAATACAGTTATTTGAATCTGTTATTTGACTCTGTGGCTGCGTGATGCAGCTTGAGTCAAATACCCACATTTCACTCTTGCTCACCATAGAGTCTCCAGTGCTCAGTGGTTAGAGCATCCGTACTAGATCACGGAGGAGGGTCGCGGGTTCGAATCCCATCTGGGGCTCGGATTTTTCCGAGTTCCCAGTGGGTTCATTTGTAACACCTTGTGTTTGATATATGTTAATCAATAATAATACAGAGTTGGAAATAAGGAAAAACAGATTGATAGGTGATTTTTTGTGAAGGTTCAAATCATTACCCCCCCCCCCCAACATTTTGGAAATCCCAATAAAGGTCCAATTTTCTGTTGTGACGTTAGTGTCTACTTTATTTGAGTATTCTATTTGAGTTGTCGAAAGGCAACTCACAACATGAACAGTTCAACTTGAACTAAGAACTAAACTTAGTAACACTTGATGAAGAATTGATTGACAATCACAATTACAAAAGTACACTGACGCTTAAGTCAATGGTTAATCAGTGTCTGAGGAGGATCCTGATTCACTGCTAGAAGCTTCACCACCAGTTTTGTCACACTGACAGACATCAAGAAGGTCCAAACCAAGATCAGCATTTGATTTCTTGGAAGCAGTCGCTTTTTGTTTGTACTTCTTTCTCTTTTTTTGGTGCGTCCGTCTTGGTTTGTCATTGTAGCAAGCTGCCATTGCTTTTGCCACATATGTTTCTGAGAATTTGGTCAGATCAGGACCAGCAACATGAATTCTTAGGTTGTCTTCAAGTGACTGTTCATTCAGCCAGTTCCGCCAGTCAGTTTTCACTACACCCATGTGACTGAAAAAACGCTCTAATGTTGCATTAGAAAACGGAGAACACAAACAGATTTCAATTACTAAAAACATTTCAGGGAATGACTCTCCCTTAATCTTCTTGAGAGTCTGCCACATCTCTATTGGATCCATGGTACTGGCTGCAGCATTTCCCATACAATCATGGACATACTTAACTAGCGATAAATATTGCGTTTGCAACTTAAGACGGTTTACATGATTGGGAAAAAGTGGCTTAAACCTCTCATAGACCAGCTCTAGGGAAGAAATTTGAGTCGAAAACGTGAGACACAGTTGCTCACTTGTAAGTGGTTCATCACTTGAATTGAGCCATGCTGAAGTACGTAGTACTTTGCAAACATCATGAAGTAGCGAATCATCATCCTTCACTTCCTTTGTCACAAGCTCTTCCATTTCAATTTTTTCCTCTTCTGTATCAGCTGTCAGAACACCATAGCGTTCTTGTAGGCACAGCAATATCTCTTCCACCATCTTGTACACCTTTCTTGAAATGCTCTCTTTCGCTTGCTTTAGGTTAGTCAACTGCACCCCCTGGTAGATGTCCCCTTCAATTCGTGACAGAACTGATTTCAGAGTAGGAAGCTCAAAGACAAATGCTGGGTCTTTCTTCAATTTCATCCACAGCATTTGGTAATGTAGAATTGTGTCATCAATTGTATCAATCATTAGTAGAATGTTCACCTCAGCCTTCTGGGAGATCACACTAAACTTCCTGGCAGAATCAAGCAAGTCAATAAATAATGCACATCTCAGCACCAATGAAGCACATTTCAGTTTCCTGACTTTGCCAGTGAGTGCATCTCGGTCACTCGCTTTCTTTGATGTGTCTACAATAATGTTCTCAATGTGTTGCACATAAATGCCCAGTTTGTCAACAATCTGTGAGCAGGCTTGTAACTTGTGGTCAATCCATCTAGTACCCCCTGATTTGGCTGGTCTGATCTGGTTGTTGACAAATTCATATACATTCTGTAAGGCTTGATACAAGACTTTAAGTTCACGGACTTTCTTGGAGCTATTTTTGTACATGTAAAACAAGTGTCGTAGTGATTCTTCAACCAGTTCAAATTCAGAGGACAAGGTATCCTTTAACGCCAATTCAAGACGGTGGGAAAAACACCACACAAATGCAACCCATGGCTTATCCCGTTTGAAAAGGGTGATTAACCAACTGACCAGCCCAGAGTTTGTGGCTGCACCATCCGAGGATAGAAACACCGTTTTTTCTAGAATATCACTTAGTCCCTTCTCTAGGAAGGATTTCTCAATAGCTTGTTTAATACCAGCTGCATCTTGGGAAAGAGGTTCTTTGAGGGCCAAGAATGAACAAGTAGGTACAAATGTCTCTGGATCAACACAAATGACATAAATGAGTTCCTTTTCCACAAGACTAGAATCTGTTGACCCATCACACAATACAGTCACAAAGTTAGCATGAAGCAGTTTGTTTTTTACATTTTCATTGAAGATTGTTTCACTTATAAAATGGATAAACTGCTTGCATGCATTCCTGTGGCCATACGATGATAACAACTTCACGCCATGCATTTTCTCCAGTTCAATCAATTCTGGAAAATCAGAGTAAGGTCTACCTTTCTTAGCGATGTAATAGGCAACTTCAAAAGATCGTACTAACATATGGTGCTCGTTTTCTGACATCCGTGCGAAACATTGCTTCAGAGGATTGTCATCCGGTATTGTATGGACCACGTGTTTTCGAAATTGATCTCCAAGAGATTCTCGATTCTCGTGGTCATTTGCATCTGAATGCATTGCACTGATGTTATGTTCGTTGACGGCACTTCTTTGCCAGTTGTTGCTACCTTTCGTAATAAATGCATCGCTGTAGTTTCTACAAGAAGCAAGTCTCTTCTGCCACTTTGTACATATTTGACAGTACATACGATTGTCGCGAATTTCAAGCCATTTGAATTCAGCACACCACTTCTTTAAAGTGCGAGCCTTTGGAACATTGCTTGCCATGTTAAAATGTCCATGAAAACTTCTTTCCACGTGCTTCTGCAATCTCCAATGTCAATGCTCGGGACCCACCTTTACGGGGGGGTCTAAGGAAGACACCATGGGTCACCCACATTAGGTAGGGGGGCTGGAAAAGACATCATGGGTCTCTGATGGGAGTGGGGGGGCTGGGTAAGACATCATGGGTCTCTGATGGGAGTAGGAGGGGACTGGGTAAGACATCATGGGTCTCTGATGGGAGTGGGGGGGCTGGCTAAGACATCATGGGTCTCTGATGGGAGTAGGGGGGCTGGGTAAGACATCATGGGTCTCTGATGGGAGTGGGGGGGGCTGGGTAAGACATCATGGGTCTCTGATGGGAGTGGGGGGGCTGGGTAAGACATGATGGGTCTCTGATGGGAGTGGGGGGCTGGGTAAGACATCCTGGGTCTCTGATGGGAGTGGGGGGCTGGGTAAGACATCATGGGTCTCTGATGGGAGTGGGGGGGCTGGGTAAGACATCATGGGTCTCTGATGGGAGTGGGGGGGGCTGGGTAAGACATCATGGGTCTCTGATGGGAGTGGGGGGGCTGGCTAAGACATCATGGGTCTCTGATGGGAGTAGGGGGGCTGGGTAAGACATCATGGGTCTCTGATGGGAGTGGGGGGGGGCTGGGTAAGACATCATGGGTCTCTGATGGGAGTTGGGGGGATGGGTAAGACATCATGGGTCTCTGATGGGAGTTGGGGGGGCTGGGTAACACATCATGGGTCTCTAATGGGAGTGGGGGGGCTGGGTAAGACATCATGGGTCTCTGATGGGAGTCGGGGGGCTGGGTAAGACACCATGGGTCTCTGATGGTAGTGGGGGGGGGCTGGGTAAGACATCATGGGTCTCTGATGGGAGTGGGGGGGCTGGCTAAGACATCATGGGTCTCTGATGGGAGTAGGGGGGCTGGGTAAGACATCATGGGTCTCTGATGGGAGTGGGGGGGGGGCTGGGTAAGACATCATGGGTCTCTGATGGGAGTTGGGGGGCTGGGTAAGACTTCATGGGTCTCTGATGGGAGTGGGGGGCTGGGTAAGACATCATGGGTCTCTGATGGGAGTGGGGGGGCTGGGTAAGACATGATGGGTCTCTGATGGGAGTGGGGGGCTGGGTAAGACATCCTGGGTCTCTGATGGGAGTGGGGGGCTGGGTAAGACATCATGGGTCTCTGATGGGAGTGGGGGGGCTGGGTAAGACATCATGGG
>OX421446.1:58380814-58385814 GCA_949126865.1 Montipora capitata
CCTTTTCGGCTATGTTGGCATAGTGTCCCGGTGTGATCCTTAGATAGGGTGCCTAAATTTGTATCAGCAAAAATAGCAGGGTGTAAACACCCAGTTAAGTGAAAAACAAATGATCTGTCAAAGTTAAAGTATTGCCAAAGCGATTTTGTTCTTCCCTTGCATAGGGTGTCATTTTTCGGATTTGGGCCTTAAATAGGGTATCAATTCTCGTTGGATTGTTCCTTAAATAGGGTCAGGGTTTAAGACTCTTCGCGGCACACACCTATCCGGACCTTATGGGAGTACCCCCCCCCCCCCCCGGGTATTACAGCCCCTCCTTTGGTACCCTCAACAAACAGGTTTTTAGCCATCAGGTCAATAGGAAAATAAAACTGTAAATTTGATGCGAAATTGTGAATGAAGAGCACACTGAACACAATGATGAGTATGATCAGTATGGAAGAGATGTCATGCAATCATGTTCTCAGTGATATACTCTCGGCCTGAAGGTGGCAGTACATGAACCAATCATTCAAACCTCTAATACTTTACCAGAATTGTAACACAAATGCACTGTTTTAGCAGATAGTAAACAAGATGGAATCATGCTTTGGATTCATCTGGAAGTTTATTATTAGTAAGCTGCTTATGTTAAACTTAAGCTTACTCCATATGTTGAGAAGTGTACTCTGGGGGTCTGCGATCAGTCCCTATAAAATACAGACTGCAGATTGCACACTGGGTATAAATTTAATGCAGATTAGGTATATAAAATGCAGATTGCAGACTGACACTATAACCGTCTTTGTCAATAACACGATAAATTTTCCATTTCTTACCCACGGTAATGTAACGCAATCGCCTTTCCGAGATCAGCCAAAACAGTTGCCGGGTTTCCTTTGGTGCCATTATTGATGCGGCCGTTTCTCCTGACATTTATGCGTTTTGTTTTTTAAGTAGCTATCGTAAGAAATTCAGATATATGATTTCATAGACCCATGTAAGTTTCACGGGCGCATTCCATGTCTTTTACGCGTCTCGTTTTTTCGGTAGCCATCGTAAGAAATTAAGATAGAGGATTTTATATTATTATGTTCACATTCAACTTCGCAGGAAACTGTGCACAAAAATAACTTGTGCGAAGTCTCAGCAAAATATATCATGTTACGGGGTTCGGTTTAAGATGCAAGTAGCAAGGTTTCTAACTCCATTTAAGGGCGAAAGAGGCCACGGCTTTGCCGCGTAATGTCCCTCCTCCAAACGTAAGAAACACAACCTCTGGCACTCACTCGGTCAGAGGAACTCGGAAAGGCGATTGCTTGACACTAGCGATGGAATATAAATTTATCGTGAATAGACCATTTTACAGTTGTAGCTAAGTTACCTGGCCTACGAATGGAAGCGAGGCTGCCGGTGACCCTGTTTTGATACAAACCTCCGTGCTTTTGTAATGTTAATACGGACTAATTAGAATAACAGCAACACAATTTGCATGATAAAAGCAGTCGGGGCTGTATCAATGCAAGGTCACCGGCAGCCTCGCAGCCATTCATAGGCTAGGTCGCAGAGCAAACAACTGTGAAATGGCCTATTTGACAGAGATGGTTTTTGGTGTCAGTCTGCATTTCATACCGAATCTGCAGTCTGCAATCTGCATTTTATACCTAGTTTGCATTTTATACTGACCGGGTCTGTGTTAGTTTCTCGTTTACAAAGTAGTTACAAAACGGCAGTTATTTAAACTGGGGCCGAAACGGCTTTTAAAACTGCGTCTTAAATACTGTATTGCAATAAAAATCGACAATATTAAGCATTCTTTAAAATCTTGCGAAGTTTAAGTAATGAGTTCCTCACCTACTTGAGTGCGATGAATTTCCTCACGAGGGGAACGAAGGTCATGCCGCCAGAGAGTGCAGACAGTTTCTCGTTTCTCTCACGTTTCTTTTTGGCGTTCGCACGCTTGGTTGCACCGGCAACCCCCTTTGCCTGCAGATCCAGGTTAAATTGCCTCAAAATCGTAGCCTTTTCTTTTAAGAACTTAGTTATGTCTGGCAAATCATTGGCTTAAAATGACGAAAATGACGTTGCCTCGTTGAAATATCCAACCGGCTCGCGTTGTCTTTCATCTCCAGCAAGCCTTTCCAGGTGCATTTGAATCAGTGTCCGCTTCCGGCAATTCTACTTTTCAATAAAACCTGGATCTAGAAACTGGAAAATCCCATTAAAATCACCTTTTTGATTTGTGATCTAAACGCAAAATGAAAAATACGATACCTTTTTTCTCGATTTCACTCGCGTTTATGAAACCTGAAATAAGTGCCACATTTTTCTCAGATAAGGTGGAGTTTTTTTAGGATTTCTCCCAGATATTACTTAAGTCAAATTTCTCAAGTTATTGTTCTATTTCACTTCTCACGAAAAAGTCAAAATAAGAAATTTCTCGAGTTTTTTCAGCTTTTCGCCGCTTTCATCGAAATAGAAAAATGTCGACTTTTTTTCGCCTTTCTTCGTTTGGCCTGCTTGATTGACAGGTTATTTATCACCTTATAACATAAAGAGGAAAATTACTGAATGCTGATTGGTCAAAACAGAGGATATTTTTTTCTTAATTCTCCTTTCAACGAGGGCAAAATGAATTAAACTTGTATTTTCTCTTAATGACATGTATATAACAATCAATTTTTGTCGTTTTCTCTTTATTGTACTCTAAGAAAGAGATAAGTTATTTGTTTGTTTTGCTTATGGGTGAGCATTCTTACGCCGGGCCGGGGCTGACTGTTTTACGAAGTGCCTCGATAGTTTAAAGAGAATTTTTGCCCTCTATGGTACCATACGCACTAGGTTGACAAAATTTATTTGGTTCTGCCAAAAATCTCGACAAATTTAAATTTGTCTCCACCAAAATATTTGATAACCACACACCACAAAGTGTCAATCACGATGCCGCGATTTGGTTTTGATCGGTAGCGGTACTTGTATACTCGCCGGGCAGTTTAAATATAGTGTCGAACTACGATTACTTGTTCTTAAAGTGCAACTGGAACAAAGAGCCGTAGTAGTTGTATGGAGTCACATTCAACATTTCTAGGTCAGAATAATGGTCGTTAAAGTCTTCGCCTTTCTCCATCTTCACAGCTCGATTGCAGCGCATAAATTAAATATTTTGGCGGGTTTCTGCCTGAATAGACTCTTTGAAAGCACGATCAAATTTATTTGATTAACATTTTCATTCACATTATAAATGCCCACAGATTGCAAAAATCTGACAGTTTTCACGCTTGACAAAAATTCGTCCAGCTCCGAGGCAGGACGACGGCGCCTTTGACGTTTGGTGCGACTTGACAAAACTGCGCACTTGTAGAATGGAACTGTTGACAAATCTTTTTGCAAAATAAACGAAAATTCGCGTAGAGCGTCCGGGCCCTATGTTAAAAACAAGCAATCAATTAACTCAGTTCAGTTCTCACAATCCATGAATTGGAACGTTAGGTACTAGCCATGTACTTTTTAGTGCCAAAATATTAAATAATGTGCCTAGTATCTGACGTTTCCAATGGAAAAACAACCACAACCGTACATTTGCGCCAGTGACTAAAAATCTTCGTCGCTAGTGGTTCAAAAAATAGAAACCCTCAAAGAAATTGGCTCACTAAAACAACTCCCGATTACAGGCACGTGAAGAAAAACGTTAAAAGTAATCCTTAAGTATTATACTTTACGAAACAAAATAAAATAAAAAGCCTTCTTCACTCGACTGAAGCTTTTACGATTATTTTTTGACTTGGCTTGGCTTTGGTGCTCTCCCCAGACATAAATGGCAGATGTTTTGCATCGAGGAGAATTACGTCGAAACCCAGTTGTTCTTTTAACATCTTTTGCACTTCATCCACTGACGTGGTTTCTTCTGTCAAACCCAGATGAACTTGGAATTTCTCGATTATTGCGCCAGATGATAGGACGTCCACCACTACAACCGACTTCTTCCACGATGATGGTTGCACTTTTCTCGAGCCAGAGGAGAATCTCGGCCGTTGCAAGGTTTGCGTACTGGACATCTGGCCAGGTGTTGGGTTTAGATTTGTTCTCAGGGAGGCTGTTCTCCGGTAAGACAGGGGGATTCCAAGCGAATTACATGGCGAAGATAGTTCGGCAGAGGGCCTTGAGGATGCGGGCCGAATTGGCTCGCCGTTCACGACGTACGTCTTCTATATTGAAAAAGCCTGTTTCTGTCGGTATAATAATCTCCCCTTCTTCTTCACAGCAAATGTAAATGCCTTGTTTTATATCGAGTTTGAAAATAAATCATAGCTAACTTTCCCACTGTTAAAGTAGAAGACCTAAGCCTCATGACTTTTTCATTCATCTTAATCTTGACGCAGTTCGCCATCTTCACAGCTACAGAGCTACAGTAACAGATGAAACGATCCTGATTTGAGTTTCGCGCCTTTTCTTGACAGCTCTCAATCAAGCAGGCCAAACGAAGAAAGGCGAAAAAAAGCTGACATTTTTCTATTTCGATGAAAGCGGCGAAAAGCTGAAAAAACTCGAGAAATTTCTTATTTTGACTTTTTCGTGAGAAGTGAAATAGAACAATAACTTGAGAAATTTGACTTAAGTAATATCTGGGAGAAATCCTAAAAAAACTCCACCTTATCTGAGAAAAATGTGGCACTTATTTCAGGTTTCATAAACGCGAGTGAAATCGAGAAAAAGGTATCGTATTTTTCATTTTGCGTTTAGATCACAAATCAAAAAGGTGATTTTAATGGGATTTTCCAGTTTCTAGACCCAGGTTTTATTGAAAGTAGAATTGCCGGAAGCGGACACTGATTCATTTGGATCTGCGCGAACGAACATAGAATTCTCCTCCGAAGATAAACTTGTCCGATGTTTTTCGAAAATCAGCAACACTGTTCTCAATGACTGTCTCAAAGGCCTGTTGCTCCGAGTAGGGAAAAGATGTCGTCTCCTCAAGTTTAGTATCACGCCTTTGGATTCGTTCAACTAGACTTGCTGACTTA
>OX421446.1:58388314-58403314 GCA_949126865.1 Montipora capitata
GTTGCTCGTTAGTTTTGAGCGCGCTTCTAACTAAAAAGTTGCCTACGTTTTTGTCGCGTTTGAATGAAATAAGTGGAGGTTGCGAAAAGATTCTACCAGTCTCGGGATCATTTTGGAGTAATTTAAAATTACTAAGAATGATGCTTTTGACTGCGTGATTATGAGGATGGAAAGTGAGGGTGAATGGAATTCTGTCATTCTTATCTTTTTGTGACGTTTGTAGTGATGACTGTCGATCAAATTGTTGGGCGCGATGATGGCCCGCTTTGACCACAGAGACAGGATAGCCACGTTTTTCGAAGAACTGGCACATCTCCCCTGATTTGCTGGAAAAATCGGAGTCATCACTACATAGACGTCGAAGTCTAAGAAATTGAGAATAAGGAATTGAGTTCTTGACATGTGATGGATGTGACGATGAATACAACAAATAACTGTGTGAATCAGTAGGTTTGTAGTGCACACTAGTACATAGAACGTTGCCTCTAATAGAAACTTGGATATCTAGGAAAGCCAATGAAGTTTCCGAAATTTCCCAGGTATATTTAAGAGCCGGATGAAAAGAGTTGACGGAGGTTATAAATTGATCGAGTTCTTCTCTGCTGGATGAAATAGCGCCGATGCAGTCGTCGATGTAGCGGCCGTAGAGTTCAGGTTTGGGGCCGTTGTACTGATTAAAGAATTGGTGTTCAACATATCCTACAAAAAGATTGGCATAGCTAGGTCCCATTCTTGTGCCCATCGCTACACCATTAATTTGTTTGTAATAGTTGCCGGCGAATGAGAAACAGTTAAGCGTTAAAACTAGTTCGGCAAGGCGGAGGAGCGTTTCCGAGCTAGGTTCTTTGACAGTGCGTTGATCGAAAAAGTGTTTAAATGCTTGAAGACCTTCGCTATTAGGAATGACTATGTATAGAGATGTAATGTCCATGGTGAAAATAAGTTTGTCTTGGCCCGAAAAATTGAAATCGCGGAAAATTTGTAGTGCGTGTGTACTGTCTTTAATGTATGACGGCAAAGATTTGACGATAGGCGTCATAATCCTGTCTAAGTAGCTAGAAATGAGTTCGGTGGGGCAACTACAGGCAGAAACGATGGGGCGACCTGGGTTGTTGGGTTTGTGAATTTTAGCCAAGAAGTAAATGCACGAAGTTCTAGGGGTGTTGATGATGAGATTAGTGGCAGTGTCCGGTAATTCTTGATTAACTATAAGATTTTGAATGGTGTCTTTGACAAGTTTTTGATTTTTGGAAGTGAGATCTTTAGGGATTTTGGCATAAAACGAGGTATCCGAAAGTTGCCGCAAAGCTTCTTTTTGGTAAAGGTCGGACCGCCAAACAACTACCGCGCCGCCTTTGTCGGCCGATTTGACAACTATGTCGTTGCGTTTACTAAGATTTTTAAGCGCCGCCCACTCTTCCGAGGAAAGGTTGGAAAATTTAGTGTTGCGATTGAATTTAAGTTTGTGAATGTCGTGACGGCATTTTTTGGTGAAAAAATCTAAAGAGGCAAATTGTCCCTCTGGGGGAGTCCATTTGGATTTGCGAACTAGAAGTGTTTCAAAAATATCTTTATTAGAAGTGTCCGAATCATCCTCTTTGTCATGAAAAAAGGCTTTTAACTGAACGCGGCGAAGGAATTTTTCGACATCTTGCTTAATAGAAAATTCGTTGGTGCGTTTGGTAATAGGGACAAAATAGGGCCTAAATTTTGGTAATAGGGCCTAAATTTTGTCCCTATTACCAAACGCACCAACGAATTTTCTATTAAGCAAGATGTCGAAAAATTCCTTCGCCGCGTTCAGTTAAAAGCCTTTTTTCATGACAAAGAGGATGATTCGGACACTTCTAATAAAGATATTTTTGAAACACTTCTAGTTCGCAAATCCAAATGGACTCCCCCAGAGGGACAATTTGCCTCTTTAGATTTTTTCACCAAAAAATGCCGTCACGACATTCACAAACTTAAATTCAATCGCAACACTAAATTTTCCAACCTTTCCTCGGAAGAGTGGGCGGCGCTTAAAAATCTTAGTAAACGCAACGACATAGTTGTCAAATCGGCCGACAAAGGCGGCGCGGTAGTTGTTTGGCGGTCCGACCTTTACCAAAAAGAAGCTTTGCGGCAACTTTCGGATACCTCGTTTTATGCCAAAATCCCTAAAGATCTCACTTCCAAAAATCAAAAACTTGTCAAAGACACCATTCAAAATCTTATAGTTAATCAAGAATTACCGGACACTGCCACTAATCTCATCATCAACACCCCTAGAACTTCGTGCATTTACTTCTTGGCTAAAATTCACAAACCCAACAACCCAGGTCGCCCCATCGTTTCTGCCTGTAGTTGCCCCACCGAACTCATTTCTAGCTACTTAGACAGGATTATGACGCCTATCGTCAAATCTTTGCCGTCATACATTAAAGACAGTACACACGCACTACAAATTTTCCGCGATTTCAATTTTTCGGGCCAAGACAAACTTATTTTCACCATGGACATTACATCTCTATACATAGTCATTCCTAATAGCGAAGGTCTTCAAGCATTTAAACACTTTTTCGATCAACGCACTGTCAAAGAACCTAGCTCGGAAACGCTCCTCCGCCTTGCCGAACTAGTTTTAACGCTTAACTGTTTCTCATTCGCCGGCAACTATTACAAACAAATTAATGGTGTAGCGATGGGCACAAGAATGGGACCTAGCTATGCCAATCTTTTTGTAGGATATGTTGAACACCAATTCTTTAATCAGTACAACGGCCCCAAACCTGAACTCTACGGCCGCTACATCGACGACTGCATCGGCGCTATTTCATCCAGCAGAGAAGAACTCGATCAATTTATAACCTCCGTCAACTCTTTTCATCCGGCTCTTAAATATACCTGGGAAATTTCGGAAACTTCATTGGCTTTCCTAGATATCCAAGTTTCTATTAGAGGCAACGTTCTATGTACTAGTGTGCACTACAAACCTACTGATTCACACAGTTATTTGTTGTATTCATCGTCACATCCATCACATGTCAAGAACTCAATTCCTTATTCTCAATTTCTTAGACTTCGACGTCTATGTAGTGATGACTCCGATTTTTCCAGCAAATCAGGGGAGATGTGCCAGTTCTTCGAAAAACGTGGCTATCCTGTCTCTGTGGTCAAAGCGGGCCATCATCGCGCCCAACAATTTGATCGACAGTCATCACTACAAACGTCACAAAAAGATAAGAATGACAGAATTCCATTCACCCTCACTTTCCATCCTCATAATCACGCAGTCAAAAGCATCATTCTTAGTAATTTTAAATTACTCCAAAATGATCCCGAGACTGGTAGAATCTTTTCGCAACCTCCACTTATTTCATTCAAACGCGACAAAAACGTAGGCAACTTTTTAGTTAGAAGCGCGCTCAAAACTAACGAGCAACCCGGCACTTTCAAATGCGCGCGCTCACGATGCAAAACTTGTCTTTTCATTGTTAACACTAGCAAGATATCGGGACCTAAGCGATCTGTTAAGATCACCGATCGTTTTACATGTACCTCCGCAAATGTCATTTATTGCATAACCTGTACGTTATGCAATAAATTATACATTGGTGAGACAGGTAGACGACTAGGTGACCGATTCCGCGAACACCTTCGCGATGTTGAGAAGAATGACAAAGATGCATCTAAGCCAGTCGCTCGCCATTTTAATCTGCCTAACCACTCCAAAAAACACATGGCTATCTGCGGCCTTTTCCTACATCTAGGTACGACGGAAAGCCGCAAGAATCTGGAACAAATGTAATTAAATGATCGTTTTGTTTGCAATATTGATTCAGTTCATTTCATAATTTTAACGTAAAAGACGACAATTCTTGATTCAGTTTCTGTTGGATGGGACGAATCTCATCAATCCAGCCGTTTTTACATGTACTTGGTTTGGCTGTGCAAATTGGGAACACAAGTATTCCGGTAAATTCCTTTGCACCCTGCTCATTTTAGGAGTGGAACTCTTCCAATATAAATTATACTTTCTAGTTGTGCGTGATTAGAAATGAGAAAGCACGAATCAAGTACAATTATTTGATAGTGCATCGTTGGTTGTTGTAAAATTTTATATCGACGTAGTTTAGCTAATAGTCTGGAAAAAGGATGTTTCTTTGCTGGGAAAGTGGTATGATCAAAGCCTTTCATAGTACAAGCTAAATTCTCGTTCGACAAAAAATGAGACGATTGAAAAATGCAAGTCAACGTGATAAATGCTATGAATGCTGGGGACTCAAACCCTGCATTTTAATAATTAAAATATTATATTTTTACCACAAATGACTCTCGGGGAGGTTGGGAAGGGGGGGGGGGGGAGGGGGGCTATAGAGGGGGCTATAGAGGGCACCATGAGTCTCCATTTTTAAGGGGTGGTGGGGCTATAAGAGACACCGTGGGTCTCCCTTTAAGGGGAGGGGGGCTATAGTGGGCACCATGGGTCTCCATTTAAGGGGAGGGGGGCTATAGTGGGCACCATGGGTCTCCATTTAAGGGGAGGGGGCTATAGTGGGCACCGTGGGTCTCCATCTAAGGGGAGGGGGCTATAGTGGGCACCATGGGTCTCCATTTAAGGGGAGGGGGCTATAGTGGGCACCGTGGGTCTCCATTTAAGGGGAGGGGGGCTATAGTGGGCACCATGGGTCTCCATTGAAGGGGAGGGGGGCTATAGTGAGCACCATGGGTCTCCATTTAAGGGGATGGGGGCTATAGTGGGCACCATGGGTCTCCATTTTGAAGGGGTGATGGGGCTATAAGAGACACCGTGGGTCTCCATTTAAGGGGAGGGGGGCTATAGAGGGCACCATGGGTCATTCAAGGCAGGGGGGCTGTAAAGGAAGCAAGGCTAGGGTCTCTGGACAAGGGTGGGGGGTATAAGCAGGAGCCATCACCTTTATTCATTACGGTGGGTCCCGAGGTTGTATAATAGTTTTGATCACTTCCCTAAATGTTGACATCTTAATGTCGTGAAGGTATACATGATACTTGTTGTTGGCAGGGGATGCAGAAGCCTAGTTTGTAATCTGCTAATTGACATTTTTGCAGCTATCAAACATTGAAATTTTTGGATTTTTTTTGGATTGTCCTGAACTTTTTAGGACAAGTGCTGTTCAATAAAGCTGCGTTATTACATTGGCCTTAGAGCACAAAAGCATCCCCTAATAATTATTTTTATCATTGTTGCACACTATTGCTAAAAAAATACTCATTTACAACAAATCTTAAAAATAACCAAATCCTCATACACTTTATCAAGGGGAAAAATGATGTACTGTGATTTCTAGTAATATTTTGGCCACATTCTGAAATGTTGTTGAACCTTCGCAGTAGAGTCTCTGAAATCAGTGTGTACCCGTGTATTATACTACGAAAACCACTTTCATTAAACATTTTGGTGTACTATAACGACTGCAACAATGGAAAAACATATTTTCAAAATTTATTTCTGTTTTCTTTAGCAATCACAAAAACTTCCCATGAAGAAACCTGTGGTTAAGCTAGAGTCTCCCCATTTTCTGATAATGTCTTGTATAATCTTCATTCTCAAGTATTCTTCGAGAGCTTCTCCACGATGATAGAACCTTCCATATACGCTCAGTTCTGCTAATACATATTAAGAATTTTAACTATTTTACAAGCGAAAGTGGGCGGGGTAGAGACATGTAAATTCCTGCCCATTCGACAGATCGCATGCAATGAGGGGGTCTAAAACACAGTTCACATTCCACAGGGTAAGTCTAGAAGTTCCTACTCCACTGATGAACAACTATTACTGTACTAAGCCAAGTGTTTCACCGTAGACCCGAAACAACATTAAATATTTTCTTGCAAGAGTGATTAGAGCTAGGAGACACTTTTTATCTGACCTGTGTTTTAGACCTGCTGTTTGAAACATGATGATTATTAATGTGTGTATTATTTGTATCTGGTAAAGGCAAGAATAACAAAAGATCTACTGAATCCTTTGGATATGGAAAGTGGATTCAACATGGTAAGTCTTAAACAAATGTTTCATTATTTAGAGCATTATGTTTGCCCATGTGAACCTCTAATTGGTCATTAATAACCAGGATTAATGATTTTCTAATTGACAGGAATAATAATAATAATAATAATATTATTATTATTATTATTATTATTATTATTATTTTAAATTAATAACAACACCTGGTGTCTTCAAGGAATTGCATAGTCTAACAACAAAATAAAATAATAATAGATTACATTAGGAATTTCAGCTCTATTGGACTGGCGCCTCTAGAGCTTTAAAAGACCCTTATAATAGTCTGATACAAGGTGTGATGTTTATTGAGGAAGCCTCATGATTGGTGCTAGTTTCCAGCTCAGGACCATGCCCAACCAAAGGAATTGTGTATGCGAGACTGGGATATATCTATAATAATAACAATGAGTGATCATGATTCTTTTTTCTATTTTAGGTGGAGCACTTGTTTCCAAAACAACAGCAATAATTATTATTACCGTAGTTTTTCAGATACAAGGCGCACTCCGTTATAAGATGCGCCTTTAACTTTCAAACTTGATGGCATTTTTGTCTCAAGCTGAAAATCTCGTCAAAATACCTTGTTATGATTAAGACGCATCTCAAATACATGCAGAGGAATTTGGTTCAACTCATCGCTAGTTTTGCTGTCTCAATTGAAGATTGCAGTGTAAGTCAAGTAAAGTGGCAGAAGGAAATTAATTCAACTAGAATTTAGAGAGAAATCCTGCTGTTATTAGTACTTTCGTACGACAAACATTGCCGGGTTTAAGGCCACCATTTTGGAATCTCAGTAAGGGGGAAGACTGGGACGAGTTTAACATACAAGATGGCGGCAAAGGATGGTCAAGGATCGAAGAACCATCCCTGCACGAGTTTTGTTGCAAGAAGATACTCGGCTATAAGACGCACCTCGAGTTTAGATCACATTTGGAGCCAACAAGCCATTTCTTTGAGGAAAAATGCCACACCTTATCACCGAAAAACTGCGGTATTAAAAAGGAAAATAAAAGCAAATTTCTTTTTGGAAAGGGAAAAACTAGAGTTCATGTGTGTTGCAATAGGGCAAGGGCAAGCTTGGCTTAGCATTGCTCGAGTTAAATTTAACATTACCTGCATTTTCAAGAACGACATTCTTGATGTTACAATCATGTCTTTTTTTTTTCTCAGTTTGACAGTCAGTTTGATGCATATATCACTTACTGCATGGAAGAAGCCAACTGTCTGAAGTACTTCAAGGAAAAAATGACAGAAAATGAAGATTTTAGAATGTATATATTGGTAAGTAGCTGGGGTGTTTTTCCGTTTCCCCATGTTTCATGTGCGTCAATATCTGTATCTCGTTAAAGTGCTACTGCAACCAAAAGACAGTTGTTATCTTAACACTAAGTGACCCAAGTTAAAGTTCAAGGGTTAAAGGGTCTCACAACCCTTCGATGTTCACAATCCTGTGGGGACGTAAAAGAACACGCACACTGTCGTAAAGAGTAGGGCATGTAGTTCCCGGTGTTGTGGTCTGTCTTAAGTGTTGTATCCCGGTGGTTAATTCCACCATGTATGTATTCATACTCAATCAATCAATCAATCAATCAATCAATAAATAAAAGACACCTGTTTATTTTAACTGGAATTTTGTTATTTAATGGTGAGAGCTGGGTCGAGGAGAAAATGATGTCAAAGACTCGCTGGTTTAAGAATGCAATGCGTGTGTACGCGGCTGATTTATATGCAGCACGGGAGTTTCGGGCTTTCAGACTTTTCAACTCGTGTTTTGCATATATAATAAGTTGTGTTTATACCCTGAAATTTTAAGCTAGTGAGTAAATGACGTCATATTTCGCTAGATCCAACTCTCCAGTCGGTCAGTTTTGAACGTGAATAATGGCGGACCGTGAAATCCAAACCTTACACTCAAAATAAACAGCCTTCGGATGAAAATAAATCAGGTGTTAAGCGAACACGCTTTCAAACTCTGAAGATAAAAAGGAAATGATTTTTTTTTACATAGTAGCACTTAAAACCTGCCGTCCACCAAAACTCTCATTTCAAGCAGAAAAAGAGTATGAAAAGAGGATTTAACAGAAGCGTAAACAATTGAGACTGAGCAGCAAATTAAAATGGTGTTTGTTGGTTGTCTTTGTTTTTCAGTGGTGCGAAGATCATCCATACTGCACTGGTCGACTGAAGTTGAGCGATTTTCTCGTGAAACCGATGCAGAGGGTAACCAAGTATCCACTGCTTGTAAAAGCAGTTTACAATAAGACCCTTGACAGCGACGTGAAAGAACATCTTGCCAGAATGGTTAGTGTAAAACAGCCAAGTGAACACCTTGACGTTCGAACGGGATTTCAATGTCTTATTTATATAATGAAGAAACAATTATGTTAACCCGTTCACACCTCAAACGCCCTAGGACTCCCCCCTTTGACGAGTAAAATCGTTTGGCGTTAGACAGAGTAAAGTCTATCAAGTGTCACTCTCAGAGGTCAGTGGGTTAAACGAGCTCTGTCACGTTATTTCAATGTGTGTAGGAGGAATCTTTAGTTTATCCTGAGTTTGAAACTCGAAACGAGATGATTCTGAGCAAAAAATAATGCCTTTATCCAGGTGATGTGCCATAAACTTGAAAAACATCGCGCCAACTTTTTCAAGGTCACCCAAATTCTATCCATTTCAATCTTGTCCATTTGTGTCCATCCATGCTTCTCTTTCGTTTTGCTTTAAGCGATTATCATTCTACTTTTTAGGCATTTTGGGTGTCATGAAATTACATAATTTTGCATGACATAGTCCCCGGCTTTAATGATGACGACATTTGTTTCTGTCCTGTGATAGATCATACAATCAACTGCACATCAAAATGCATGCATAGTCCAGTGTTATTTTATAATCTGATGTGCCCAAAGCAGAATCATTTTGAATCTAAGGATGTAATGTGGCTTTATTCAAAATTAGAGTTTTCTTAAAACTCCAGGTTTTTTTACCTTACTGTTATTTTTTTTTTCTTTCAGCGTGACCGCGTGGAAGCATTTGTTAGAAAAGTAAATGGTGCAATGAGGGTGCGACATGAATTAGAAAAACTCAAGGCAACAGCAGACAGAATTCAGAACAATTACAATGTTGTTGAGGCTGTGAATGAAGAAATGGAAAAGGTGACACACGGACTTCTTGAATCTCATACCCGATAGCGAACGTTTCCTATTTTTTTTTGGCAGTAATTAGGGTTGGAAATGAGGAGTCTAAAACCTGTAGTATGTAGGTCGGTCCCCGAAACGAGCAGTTTGAATTTCATCTTTCAAGTTGATGTTTGACAAATCGATGCCAATGGAAACGGAATCGAAACAGTGGATTGTGTCATATGACGGATGCTCACCAGGCCCCTTCGCTCAAACTCTTGTTAAGCGGATCTATAACCAAGTCAAGAAATAGAGATTGATACAGGCTGTAATAAAGTTTGATTGAGTCTTTGACGACAACTCAAAAAAAGCAGCTTTTCCAGTTTTCATTGGACCTTCTTATGGAGCTATATTATAATAACTTCCTGGCTTGACTTTAGCCGAAATTGAAATTTATCAAAAAAGAAGCCACATTCTTGGTAGTGTCACAAAAATAAACCAATATTATGGCTTTTCTGTCGTAACACAAAGCCTTACAATTCCTTATGCCAGAGAATGATTGAAATTGTATATTTAAATTATTGGCAGTGTTTGTATTGGTGAATCTTTGCTGATGTCATTGCCTACATTTTAGCTCATTAACATACGACTCTGCTTTCAGAAGACATGATGCTATTCACAAATTGACTTCAAAAGATAAAAGAACGTGTTAAACTCAGTCAAATTTCCAATTTTAAGCCTTTTGGCCTTAATAACGAGCTAGTTATTAGCCATCAAAAACCGATAAATTGTTGAGTGGCAAAAGCGCTAAAAAGTCCATACATTCTTTGTAAAATTTCGAAATTTCAAAGCATCGTTACTTAGAGATGGTGTGGTAAAATTGCGCTGAGAGTCTCAGAGGTAGCTCATTATGCAATGCACTTTCAATTTTTAGTTCTGATTTTTTGGCTGATAGATTAGAAATCGATGGGCTTATACTAACGAGAAAAAAAATGTGAACAAAGATTCCTCTGTATGTAGATCAAACTCACAAATTGAGCAGCTCCAGGTTGGCTTCGTTGCTCAGTGGTAGAGCAGCAGTCTACCGGTGCAAGCACACGCTCACAAGTTAGAGTCCCATTCAAGGCTCACTCGGTTTCCAGGCTTCTCTACATTTCTTAAGTTGTTTCATCGACTACGTTGATCTTTCTGTTAGAAAATAGCGCTCCTTTTGTTTTCTTGACAATAGATCCTCCAAGATTACAGTTCCTATGACCTAATGCGACCTATGCCTGGATTGACAAATGATGAACATCGTTGTGTAATCCACAAGGGTCCGCTGAGATTGGTTGAAAAGGCAGGAAAGGTAAAACCATCTGGTGTTGTTGTTGTTATTATTATTATTATTATTATTATTATTATTATTATTATTATTATTATTATTATTGTTGTAGTTGTTGCTGTTGTTATTATTATTGTTACTGTTTTTGATGACATAGTGCTTCTTAGGACTTTGGATCCTCGCCTCTTAACGAAAATCTTTTGAAATCCTGGTTGCAAAGTTTGACCAACATTCAGATTCTAGATTCCCGGAAACCCCGTCTACAGGTAATTGACTCTTCCTTTCTCTTCCCTTTTATTTTGTTTCAGACGGATGTTCACATCTTTCTCTTCACTGATTTACTTCTGATCACCAAAGCAAAGAGGGGAGATAGGTTTAAGGTCATCAAACCGGTAAGTTTGTTCTTGCACAAGTTTCCTTCTCAAGGTGTTGACTGTTCATACGCTGTAGCTTTGACCAAGAAAGGCTCTTTCAGTTCTCTCACCATGACGAGATACTATTACTGTATGATAGTTAGTTACCTTGTCATGTTCTTTATTCAACAGCCCCTTCAGGTCGACAAGATTTCTTTAACCAATTCAAGGGACCAAGGTAATTACATGCTCATAAATCCTTTAGTTGGAATAGAGCGATTTTCAATTGAGTGTCGAAAGTAACAAGCGAATTGCTTTGGTTTGGTATTACTGTCTCACTCAGTGATTGGTTCAAAGTTCTCGCGCCACTTTTTCAACCAATCAGAAATGAAACCAAAACCAATCGTGGCTCGTGCGTACATAATTTCCCGCGCTTTGTGTCGGCTAGGTGTAGTTACTTCGAGTTTCGATAGCTTTACCATATTGTCTCCGTCCTGTGGCCAGAGTAATTACTTTGGTTTTGGTTTTACGACACGCGATTGAAACTCTTTAGATACAGCACTACAGTGTAGTTTCTTGGCATACAGTGTATACGTAGAGCCCGTAGACCACTACGAGGAAGAGAAAGAAGGGGGCGTGAGACGGAAGTCGCAAACAGACCTCATAACGCCCGAAGAGGAGAAGGCTCAACAGGTGACAGCGACGGCGACGTTAAGATCAGAGTCTCTTGGTAAGATTGCACGATCTCCTTCGGCTCCGGAGAATGAGCGGCCACGTGTAGTAGATACCAGTTCGTTGTCGCGGTCTTCTTCGGCGCCGCAAGGACCAACACCTGAACATGCATCGAGTCTCAGAGAGGGGATCATCGTGAAGCGAAGGGCAGAGGAACAAGAGGGTTCAGCTTCGTCGTCGTCTGCGTCTTTGAATGATTCTGCTGGTGACCCGGACGTGCCATCTCCTTCGTCTGGAGATGCTTCCAACGACTGCCCGTCTCTGCTTTTGGCAGAGCAACAACAAACTGAACCTGAGTCGATGCAGCAACCATCGAACTCTGAACTCAATTCTTCAACTGAACAAGACACTCTTCGTTTTTCATCCTTTATGGAAGATAACGAGCAACTGAACAAAAACTCGTTTGATGGATCTGAAGAATCGAAAGAAGATCCGCCTGAAATGCCCCTAAGCATATCAGACTTATTTAATACAACATCGAAAGGCAATGAATCACAAAAACAAACACCTCACATCAAGTCACAGCTTCTCGGTCAACATCAGATCCAGCCTCCGCGCAAGCGCATTTCTTTACCCAAGAGATCTTCACCAGTTTTGTCGAAGAAAAATAGACCGCATCTGACGAGAGCGCATGGTAAATCCGATTCGGATCTAAATGGAATTTTACAGAAAATACGGGATGTAGCATTGTCTGCCAATTCAAGTGAAGCTTCTCCTTCTTCTTCTATCCAAGAGCGTTCTTACAAATCAGGAACGAGCAAGCGATCCTCCGAAACTTTCCCGCGATCTCCAGTGAAACCAAATAAATCGCATTATCCCGCGGGCCTGGATTTGATGGTATCTCAACACAAAAAGGACAAGGGTTCAAGTTCATCTGGATCTGGTTCTTCGTTGTGTTCCCGAAAAAAGAGCATGTCTTTATCGGACCTGTTGAGCATCGGAAAGGACTTGACGAGTAACAGGAATAAAGATAAGGACTGCAAAAAGGACAGCAATGGGCCCAAGCCTCTGGAGCAGTTAAGCCCATTGAGTCCTTCAACGGATGACGATAATTTATCACCGACTGATGCGAATGAAAATAGGAAAGAAGAAAAAAGGTCGAGATTCAGACTAAGACGAAAGACAAGCCGCACGGAAATTAAGGACGGCATTGCATCCGGCCCAAACATGGATCCTAGAAGAGCCTCGAGACATTTCTTTAAGGAGTCACTAATGCTGGAATCCTCGTAAGTATTTCCCTTTTTTCGTTACTCGTAGAACGTTTTAACAGATATTGGTGCCCCTTAACAAAGCCTCGATTTCCACAAGACACGATGACGAGGTGGGGTTTGAATGAAAGCTGGTTACCGGCGCCTACAGGTTGTTTTATCAGCGTTTGTTTAGCCTGCGCGCATGCTCTCGTTTCTGGGTTCGCGCAAACGATCGCAGTCACCAATACCATCAGCGGCTAGCAGAAAACTTTACTGAACCCCCAATGTTTGTGCCCCAAACTTAACCGCCGAGAATTGAACTCTGTTTTTATGCGGACGTTTCGCGTGAGGGAAAGTCAGCGGTAGATTGTGGCCATTTTGTCGTCCAAAACTTATCGCCGGCGAATTGAGTTCATTTTCCATGCAAGTTTCTGTTTGGTTGAAAACCAAAGGCGGCTAACAGTGTGATTGATGTTAAAATTCATGGTGTGGTATCTGGGCATAACCCTCGTTTTTATTAAGAATGCGAAGAGTACGGTTGGCAGTGAAGGGTCAACAAGTGTTCAAGGTTTGCGCGTCTAGAAGGCTCCAAGGGAATTATATCCCGGGAAATGATTGAACTTTGGACCGCGTAGAGTGCATCTCCTGCATTTTCGAACAAGATGATCGTATCTTTCCTTTTTCATGAGCAAAGCTTCGAGGGCGTAGCAGCCGTAAACATAGTTTTTTCCTTAGTTTTTGGGTCTAACAGCCGATATTCTAGCTGCGATGTTTCGTTTTTGAGTTTTCAGCTTTTTGTGCTTCAGTCTTTGTTTTTGAGTGTTGCATTTTTGAGTCGCCCACAAAAAGAAACTTCGGTTTTTTTGCTTGTTACTCCCCAAGTGTTTTATGAAAAAGTTTTTCCATTCATTTTCATGGTGCTAATTGGAGTAAAATGTATTGCCCGAAATGAATGTCCTCCTATTTTTGCAATTCTAATGCTGTTTGATCGCGGTCAACAAAATTTAGACAAAGAGGACCAGAAACCCATAAGGGTTGAAACGTGTAACGCGCGCTCACAGCTTCCGAATATTCAGTGCGAACTGATTGGTTGAATGTTTCAGTGCTAAGTACCATATTTGGAAACCCCTCGCTCTTGTTGTTCCAAATATGGTACTTAGCAAATTGAATATTCGGAAGCTTGTTTCCCAGCACACAAGGGGCCGTTACACGTTTCAACCCTCATGAGTTTCTGAGAGGACCCAATGTCACTTTGAAGAGTTCCCTAAAATTAATCAATTTTTAGCATAGGTGACATCATTTATTACTCAATGTGATATCTTCTTTCATAACATATACGAACATTTCGTTGTCAGGTGAATCCGCGTAATTTACAGTTAAATTAAAATGCCTTTAACGCAACCTAAATATAAACTGCTAAAAAGTTATGCTGAGTGTTTCCCTAGGCATTACGGCACAAAAATGAGCAAAGTCAATTAGAAATTTTGGTACATTGTTTAGTTTTTCTTTACGTATCAGAGGGATTATGCGTCTTACATATTTCGTTCAGTCTTTAATAGTCAAAGTACGATGCCAGGAACGATGAAGATTGTCTGAAACAAAACTTTTAAACTGTTTTCGAACGGTTAACATTCTTACAAGGGTGGAATAATAATTTTCAAGACTCTTTAACCATTAATTATTATTGATGAAGAATCTCCCTCCGTTATTTTGCCAATAAGGACCACACCTGCAAACTGCCTTCTTATTTCCTAATCCTTTCTTATGGATTACAAACAATTTTGCAAATTAACGGTAATTTTTATGTTTAGAGCGGTTTTCAATTGAGTGTCGAAAGTAATTAGCGAATTGCTTTGGTTTTGCATTTACTTCACGCAGTGATTGGTTGAAAGTTCTCGCGCCATTTTTTCAACCAATCAGAACTGAAACCAAAACCAATCGTTGCTCGCGCGTGCACATTTTCCCGCGCTTTGTGCCGGATATGTGTGATTACTTTGAGTTTTGATTGGTTTACTGGATTTTCTCCGTCCTTTTTGATTGGCCAAAGTAATTACTTTGGTTTTGGTTTTACGACACTCGGTTGAAACTCGCTCTAACTATAACATTTTAATATCACTAAAACCTAATTTTTGGATATAATTATCTTGTTTTAGAGTTGGAAGTAGTCTGCGTCAAGTAGGGGATCACGAAACAGCGTCTGAAGCTTAAATATTAAATTTACAATCCTTTTTACACGTGGCATTGAATTTTAAAAGCA
>OX421446.1:58408314-58413314 GCA_949126865.1 Montipora capitata
ATTACTACATTTCAAATGACGTCAAAGTGAAATGCTGATCGCTTTCCAGAAAGTTCCATGGAGAGATGACGTTGTTTACATCCGCGTTCTCTTAGCCAATGAAAATTCGCGCTCGTTTGTTTTTGTTCGATAAGCCAATTAAATGTTTTGCATTTTTGTTTATGTTCTGTTTTTTACGTTACTTTTCAAGGTCATATGAAAGTCGCTCTATCAGAAAATTTCCAAATGAATATCAAAACGTTGCATCTCGGAGTAAATGTACTTCATGTACTTATGGTATACTCAACAGATATCGCCATTCTGATTGGCCAATGACGAATGCATAAATAGGTTACAGAGTGCAGTAGATAGCACAATACGGAAGTTGCTATGGAGACAGCGATGTGGTAATACTGTTGAGTATTAAAAAAATCGTATGAACGCAAGGTGAATTTCGTGATTTGTGGGCACGAGTGATGTTTTGAAAGTTCTCAAAAATGCACGAGTCGTAGGCGAGTGACATTTGAGAATTTTGTGTGGGGGAAAAAAGGATGCGTGTAAGGTTGTTTTGAAGGGTAACTTGAAATTTGTTTCACTATTTTATTACTGCATTATGAAACTTAATTTTTCTATTTTCTTTTCATTTTTCTTTCAGAGAGTATGTTTAGAGGCCAGCCCAATGGAATGAATGTCTAGAATTTCAAGAAAGTAGCAGTTTTTATAAACCTCCTTTTATTTGCATTTTAATTCAATTATGAGAATTTTTAAATTGATAGCATTAGATGTTTATTTCAAAGGGCAATTTTGAAACAAAAATGAACTGAGCAAAAAAAAAAAAAAATACGACTACTCTAGCTGTGGAATGCTTGAATTTAAAGCAGTAACATAGCATGATCCGTTATTGTGGGGCTTTTTTTATCGTGCACATCCAAACACACTTAAAGTGTTTTCAGTCGTTCACTTCAAGATGCAATAAAAATTATCGACGTTCAAAGTTGGCCAAAAGCGCGGATTGGTAGATGAAGAGAGAAACGAGACCTTGTTATGAAATGACCTTGTTATGAGGCTATGACGGAGTTTAAGCAACGGCCGATGGTATCGTCAACGAAAACGCCATTTTAAAATTGTAACTACGCATATTTTAAGTATTTCGCGTTTATTACATGTTTTGGTGTGTTGTATCGCTGAGTATTTCTACTCGTTGTTTGTATTTTGACTCGCCCTAGCGGGCTCGTCAAAATACGGCACAACTCGTAAAAATACCACACACTAAAACATCTATTAAGATATATCTGCTCCATCTCGTTCACTTTGTTCAACTTGGGCGAAGATTAGCACGAACGGTTTTTAAGTAAATATAGCCCACTTTCGGTATATTAAAATTCCGTCCTAAACAAAAGGCGTTATATCGAGGCTCTGGGAAATAATTGTAATTATTAAATTCTCAACCTTGGATAATGCATTTCGCGTGCTCTGATTGGTTCACTCAATCTCGGTTATCAGCTCATATACCTTGGTTTGACCTTATATGGTAAATGATTGCGTTAAGCGTTGCTAAACTAAAAATGTTTTCGCCGGAATGCGAAATTACTCTTTGAATAAAGCCAAAAAGGAGAAAAAAACTTTTTTTGTGGAAAGTTTGGATCAATTCCGACGTTTAGAAGTACGCGAAAAGGCAAGAAATGTTTTTGTGATGAGCCTGCGTCTGTCTGACAACAAGGTATTAGGGAGTTTAAGATCTGCGACGCGACGGTAACGAAAACGTCATTTAAAATTGCAACTTCAGGTCAATTAATCTTTTTCGTCATTATGTCGGCTTGTCTAACTTCTAAAAACTAGTGTAGCTTTCCAGGAACTGAATTAGGAGGCGCGGTGTTGAAGCTACGACAGAAAATTCAAATTTGCTGCCTTGTGTTCGCGTTCTCTGAAAAACTTGAGAATTGGTAATTTCACGTCGTAGATTTGCAGAAAACGTGAAAGAAATGTACAAAAATGAAAAATGCACGTGCAGAGCGTGCAAAGTTATTGTTTTTGCTCATTAAATATGCATAATTTGTGACGTTTTCGTTGCCGTCGCGTCGTAGATCTTAAACTCCCTATTACACAACATCGCATCAGTTCTCATCAAGTTTTTTTCGATTTCGCTGGGATTTGCTCGCTTTTTCCGCTCGTATTTCGTACTTCCAAATTTTTGGAGTTGAAGGAATTTAATAAAACAATTATTCCATTCGCGCTTGTTGGATATGAGACTGGTTATAGCCAACTCGGCGCTACGCGCCTCGTTGGCTATTTACCATCTCATATCCAACGCGCGCTTATGGAATAATTGTTAAGTATTTGTATGAGTTTATTCCGCAGAGCCTCGAGATGATGCCTTTTGTTTAGGACTGAATTTTTAAATATTGAAAGTGGTCTAATAATTTTAGAGAACAGAAGACTAACTGTTGGATGCCCGCGTTGTCGTCAAAACCTGGAATTTTGTTAAACACATTGGTTGCGGTTGCACTTGATAGAAACACAGTGTAGCACTAGTGTTAACTCCTTAATGCGATCGCAAACATTGCTGTTGTGAAGAGTACAAAAATGCGTGTCACACGAGCAGCACGCTTAGTTTCCTCGATGAATCAGTAACAGAGGGGAGTTTAAGGTCCCCTCGACGCGTTTGAATCCTCAACTTTTTGTAGCCGGGCACTCCTTCTGTCCACACGTATCCGGCGAATTCGCTGAACTTTTTGAATGCGCTCTCCAGAGTGGATATTTTTTAATCCGCCATGAATCCGGAACCGCGTGGACGCTAAATCCGGAAATTTTCTCTTATCCGGATTTCGTAACAAGATCGAGCCCACTTCCTTATCGTGAAATCAGTTCTCAAGATGGCTGCCAAAGGCAATGTCATTTCTTTACTTCTTTGAACACTGTACACTTCGATTATGCCAAACGGCGCATGCTCTGTTACCTCTGTTTCCTTGAGGAATCCTGGGCCCGGTTCCTCGAAAGCCGATTAACTTAATCCAGTTTTCAACTTTTTGGTGAAAGTTTCTTTTGCTTATTTTTGTTTTTCAAGATTGACGTCTTCTCATGTAAAGTTCTGCCGAAAATCTGCGTTGAACAGCATTTTGGAGTAGAGAAATAAACTGCTTGGTTAATTTTTAATCTTAGATTAGCGTTAATCGGCTTTTGAGGAACTGGGCCCTGAGCACTAGAGTGAATCCGGATTCGTGTGGACAGGCATATTTTTTAAGTTACCCGGATGCGTGTGGACGGGGCCTAAGAAACGACGCCAGCTACGGTGACAAACCGTACAATAATATCAGTTGGTTAAAAGAGGAAAAATAATGGTGCTGCGGGGACAGCTATTCTTAGAGTTATTTTCATAGAGTTATGTCGTAGAGTTAGAGTTAATAATTCAGGATTTTGGACTGCCAAAATCCGGAATTCAAGATTTTGGACTTCCAAAGTCTTGAATTCAGGATTTTGGAAGTCGTTAACTCTAAGTCATAACTTTACTGACATAACTCTATTGATAGTTAGCCTCTGGTGCTGCTCGTGCAGGACGCATTTTAGCGCATATTTTGGCGGTAATAGGGAGCTTAAGCAACGACAACGGCGACGGCAACGAGAACGTCACGAATTTGCATTTTTAGTGGGTAAAAACAATAGCTTTGCACTCCCTGCACGTGCGTTTTTCACTTTTGTCCATTTCGTTGCCGTCTTCAGCAAAACAAGAGGGAGCTTAAGAAATGATGACGTCGACGGAAACAACAACAACGCCACAAAACAAAAGAGCATAAATAATCGTGCTGCACGTGCAGCACGGATTTTAGAAAATATTTGAGGTTTTGACGACAACGTGAGCATGCAAAAGAGGATCTTTCATTCTCTATTTTCACTCGGAAACCGCTCGTACCAATTTAGTTTAAGGATACCTCGATAGTACAAAGTTATCTTTGGGGTTACTGTTTCGTCTGCGTCGCCATCGTAGATCTTAAGGTCCCTAATGATTCGGGGGCTTCAGCAACGACAACGGTGACGGCAACGAGAACGTTACAAATTTGCATATTTAGTGGGCAAAAACAACAGCTTTGCACGCCCTGCACGTGCGTTTTTCATTTTTGGCCATTTCTTTTCCGTCGTCTGCAAAACAACAGCTTGGAATGACCAAATTTATGATGGGCGGTAGCATTTTCTCCCCTAAATCATGCAAATTATATTTATTCCTCAGAGCCTCGAGATAATGTCTTTTTTTGTTGTATTGTCCAGGTAAAGGGCACGAATTGTTATCTGCGTTAGGTGTCACTGTGGTATGCCACGCTTCTAATGTTTTTCTCGTTCTAAAAGTGCCTTTGTCAATAACTGACGCATTTTCGAAATCAATGGCGTGGTTGTTGGACCAAGCGTGATTAGCAATTCTAGAGCCTTTGGCCGCAGTGGCGTGGCATACCACAGTGACACCTAACGCAGATAACAATTCGTGCCCTTTACCTGGACAATACAACATTCTTTTTAACAAATATTCATAATGTTCTACATTCTCATCATTTTGCAATGTACGTTTTTATTTAAATGTTCTCATCGATTTCTTATCATTCATTTTACCCGTCGAAGACTGCACTTCGGGCAGTCGAAAGCTCGTAGTTTTTAATCATTTTAGCCAGAGATCGTTTTTTAAATTTTAATAATGTCTTTTGTTTCGGACTGAATTTTAATATATCGAAATAAGCCTATTCAGCGCCGGTCATAACGTTTTCATTCCTGAGGGACTGCCACACCTTTGTCATATTAAAAAGCTTGGAATAGTCGTGAAGTGATTACAATAATGAGAATTTATGTTTTGGGATTACATTCTCGTTGCCGTTCCTGTCGTCGTTGCTGAAGCAGTGTAATGTTTTTTGATGTTATGGCGTTGCGGTTTCCTCCGTCGTTGCTAAATTTGAAGTACTTGTTTCATCGATATTTTATCTAGTTCCCCAGTACCCTTGGGCGAAGAGTTGTTCCTGGTCTTGAATTTAGGTTAAGTTTTT
>OX421446.1:58418314-58430814 GCA_949126865.1 Montipora capitata
GACCAATCAGAGAGGAGAATGGGCGTGTCGTCAAAGCCATCTTTAACTGAGTCATTAAAGGAGATTCAGTGATGCCCACAACAGCAGAGAACGTGCAATTATGTCATTATTTCCCTAAACAAAGCCTTGCTTGGAGTTGGCGCAGGGGAGCCTCAATATTATTATCGCAGTTAATGCTGTTAAGTCCCCAAAAAATGTTGCCAAATTCATGCCGCCCAGTTTCTCAATTATTGCCTGATATGAAAATAAATGTTCGTGATTCCGATTCCATAATCCTTTCTTTTTGCGCTGTGTTGAGCTTGGGTGCGCTGTGAACAGTATGGAAAAAAACGGGCAACCAAACGACTGTGGTGCAAAGCTAACCTTCAACTAAAATAGTTGTAGAAATGACAGAATGTTACGAAAAATTGTATTGCGTGACTTTCTAGAAGCTCCGCGAGAGTACGTTCGTACCGGTAGCTTGTTTATTTTTAGGATCTTGCGTAAGCGTTTCTAAATCGGTATGTTTTGTAATGTTTCTATACTTTCTATGTTACAGAAAGTTCTAGAATCTTATTGTGAGAGTATATAAGTAGACGAGTCCAAGCAAGACTTTTAACTAGTTTTCACAAGCGAAGGGAGTTGACGTTAGCTATGTTTCTATTAACGACGAACATAGCTTGGGCGTTTTACCATTTTATTTAAGCCCATGCAAAAGTAGCCTCGCTTAAGAGTGTCTCAAACTTTATAGAGTAATGACTGTCTTAAAAGAAAAGGTTAATTATTTCATTTGCCCAGATTAATTTAAAAGGGGCTGTGACACTCTCTTTTGCTTGCGCGGTGATTTAATTTTCAGCACATTAAAAAATGTCATACGCGCTGAGAAAAGGAAACAACATTCTCGTGACACATGATAATTAGCAAAGCCATAAAATAAAGTAACTTCATATCAAAACCTGTGTGAGTGGTTGAAATGGACTCTAAACTAAATATCCCTTTCCCAGTTCTGGTAACTAAATACGGTTGGTACGACAACAATTAGGGAAATCAAAGTGTTTCCATAGTGGGCTTCTTCATTTCCTCTTCGTTTTCAATAGGCATTATTACTTCAGTATTGGCTTCGCAATCCTCAGCACGTCGACACACGTCAATGTACTCTTGGACAATTTTTGGAACGCACTCTTCCATAACCATTTCACAATTCCTTTTCCATCTTCTCTTTATGTAAATGATGACAAATTTGGGGGACGATCCGATCAAAAGTATAATTAGAGCTTTCATGGCCGAGGTAGCACCCTCATTGTAATTCACGATCAACAAAAATACCAAAAAGACAAAAATCAAGGTTAAAGCCACTTTGAAAACCAGCACACAAACACGTTTTCTGATGGGCATAAGTTTTCCTGTCGCTATGTAAAATAGTTCTTTTGGAATGTACATCGTATTGTCTATGTTTTCACGGATGGTTAGTGCATTTTGGGCTTTTTCTGGATGTGTCGACATCATCGCAACCCCTTCTTTTGAGCCGTGGTCTTGTCCATTTGAGCGATAAAATTTGAAGAGTGTTAAACCTAGATCGTGGTACTCCTTTGTGAAGGAGCTGTAACAACTCCACGAGTAATAGCATATAAGGAAAAACAGGACTATAAAAGGCATGCTTTTTGCGGAAAGCGAGAGAAGGAAGGCGACCATCAAAACAAAAACACCCATCCAAGCAAAACACAACACGACATAGGCTCCAAAAAAGACAAGCATTTCAATGAAGCATTCCACGAAACGTACAAATTGCCAACGTTGTAAAACCTAAAGTCGTCCACTAAATACACAGTATAGAAACCGTGCATTGGGATAAAGACAATCTGCAAGAGGGGTTGTTACAAGCATTACTAAAAGGGCAATGAATGACAATACAGTACGTGAAAGAATAATGACAACTGGAATTGAGAACACTAAAAAGAGAAACCCAACAACATCTGAAAACCTGAACAAAGGCACTGTTTTCCTCGAAGAAAGCATGTCATGAGACATCTTAACAAAAACACCAAGTACCTCAAGGAACAAAATCCACCATTCCTTAATTATTAATAGTTGCAGACGCAGGTGAGTGATAATTTGGTAGGGCAGTTGACCGCTGCAGCGGTTAATCTCAGGGTTCTTCCCATCTTCACAAATATCACATTGCCTCTTCTCGGTAAGCCAAATTTTCAAATAAGAATCGCAGAAAGCCTTAACAGAGTAACACACCAGGCACACCATCATAAATGGCTGGGACAAATCTGAGATAAAAAGGTAAATATTACCATAGGTCCACTCAAATGGTTTCCCTCGCGATGTTTGCAGTAACCAATTGCAAAAAACAGCAGGTGGAAGAAACAGAAGTGGGTACACAACAAGTCGCAAAATAAGCAATCTTGTGTCGTACTTCATAAAAAACGTATCGACCCTGGAAAAGAAAAAGTTTCCAACGAGACTTCGAAAACTGACGGGACTTGCCCCTTTCAAAAAATGGTGAGGCTGACCGTTCACCAATGTAACTGTTGGAGGGAAAAGACAAATGATAGCAGGGCCATAATAAATAAAAGCTATAAAGGACACTATAATTAACACTCCCTCAGAAACCGGATATCGTATGCCTTTGAAAATCATTCGTAATATGACCAATGTTGAGTTGCCTCTGGTCACACAAGCTTGCCGACTAAACTCGTCTTTAGAACTACAATCAAAGGTTATCCTGTCTTCGCTAATGCCAAACTCTTCGAGATGACGGCAGAAAAGAAGACAAAGAGTCATTGTTAAAAGTCGACGATGTTTCCGTTGGACTTGTCACAGTAACAAGTGGCTGCAAGCTACAGGACAGTTTGACATTAGAAGAAGTAATCCAACCGACCTCAAGCAGTGTATGAATTATGCTTTTGACTTCGCTTGCAGGCAGCCATATTGTGAAGTATTCTGCGGCATTTCCACTTGTTTCTCCCGTTTGTTTTTCGCATTTCTTGTTTACCTTATTCTCATATTTGACCATAAAGGCGATTACTCCCATCTTGTCAAAAGCAGTCGTCGATTGATCGGGAGAAATGGACTGTGTGATTTCGCAGTTCCAGCTGCATTTAGTATTATTCTTTGGGGCCTGGATTATCGCAAAATCGCTGCTAGTCCCGTGGTCGTGATATTGAGCCGACGCAGGAAATAAACCGTTGGATTGCACGCAGAAAAAACTTGCTACAAAGACCGCAGCAAAACTGAATTGCGAAGCTGACCACATCTTACGGCGGGTGCAGTTCTATAGCCGGATTTCCAAAGCTGGAAAAACCGTCTGATCCTGATATGATAATTGCGGTTAAGGTAGCTGCATAATTTTCAACTTAGCACAACGTTATGCTTTTCTAGCATATACATTTATTAGCGGGTGTTTTCAACTCAAGCTAATTCAACAAAAATTCCAGTTTCAAACTACGGAAATTCGTTGTTTGTACAAACCACAGATGAACCAATTGTAATGTGTCGCGTCGAAGTTAAAGTTTCAAACGAACGGAAAAGTAGTTAAATTATTCACATTCTCTTAAAACCGTTTTCTTTTTGTCCTTCTGGCGCATCTACTCTATGTACTATTAACTAAATAATGGCTTCCTGTCAAAATGGGGAAATGAACTGGGGAAGTCGACAAGAAGCCGATTATGCTGAGTCATTTTCTTCCTTTCAAAGATATGCACTACCAACAATAGGGAATGAGAATTCGACGTGATTTGACCCATTTTTTAATTCCTTGGTTGCCCACCGTATTATAAAACCCCAAGGCTGTACACTCTATTCTGGGGAGCCTACCAATTTGAGTCAAATATTCCGGATAAAATGTTCCCAGGGTCACTATTCCACACCAGAATCAATGAGGCCTCCGAAGGGGGGTCGCTTTGTCGCTCATTTTCCAACCCACTTGTCGTCTATTTGCTAGAGACAAATGTTGCTGTCGCCTTTTAGCTAGAATACAAATTTTCCCTAAACCCGCTCAATATTGCTTCCTGTAATTTTGTTTAATTTGTTTCGATAATCAAATGGTGAAGAATGAAATTAGGGAAAATACAATTGCCGTTGTCGCTTTTTCGCTACTAGAATACAAATTTTCCCTAAACGTGCTTAATTTTTGCGTCCTGTAGGTTTGTTTAATTTGCAGTCCTACGAGCAACCTCAGGCAGTAGTTTGTTCACTCGATTGCAAGAAAACAGCTTCCGAAAGATTCGCTTTACCGAATAAAAGTGGTCACGGCTTCGACCGTTGGACAACAAACTGAGCCTTACCGGGGTGGCAGACCGTAGTTTGTCAACAACAAGAAGAATGCTGAAATTCAGGCTACTCCGGCTGCTGTATGATCGCAGAGAATTTAGCCTCTTGCTGCTAACTTGCGCAAGTTGCTGTTAAACCGTACTCTTACAGGTCATCGGCCCCAATTAATCCGTCTCAGCCAGAGCGACTCGATTTTCGAAGCGCTTTCGGTTTTCGCCATCTTTGTATCTGATAGCAAGAGGAAGCGTTGCGAATATTTGGTCAGGTTGGATTGCAGTGAAGCTGCCAAAACCTAAGTTGCATTCTGTTATTTTGCATTAACTCTAATTATCCAACTTCACAAACGACATACAAAGGAAATGCTCAGATTCTCCATTCTCATGCTCTCGGCTAACACTCGGCTTATAACTCTCACTCGGCCTCAGTCATCACAGTTGCAACCAAACTTTACGTTTTCATCAACAACCGCATCCCACTTAAAGCCACTAAGCGTCTTGTCATGCAAGATTTCGGTCCTTCACTTATTTAGCCTGCGAGCAGGCTTCCTCTTCGCGGCGGGAGTGAGAGCGCGAAGAGAGAGCAAGCTCGCAGATTATTCTTCAGGAAGCCTTGACGTACATCTATCTTGTGGGTGGGAAACAGATCACTACATCCGTAAAAGCGTGGGAGACAAGACCTATTTTTCCAACTGTATGAGGCCAGGAGCAATTGCCGAGGATCGAGGGCATTATTCAGTTGACGCATGCAAGTTGCTGCAAAATGCAAGTTGCTGCAAAACCAACCTCCGTTCCCAGGCCGAGAGTGGGAACGAGAGTGGGACGGGCGGGAAAAGTCCCACTCGACTCTCGCCCGACTCTCGTCCTTCCCACTCTAGGCGGTGAAACCCCTGGGAACGAGGTTTAGGGGAACAATTTCGTGTCCAAGGACACCGAATGAAAAATCCCAGTAAAACTCCTTATGCAATTCAATACTCAACCTAACCTGCCAACGCTACGCATCAATACTTGTTACTTTAAATAGTCCAATGACGATGTCGGGTACTTACAGTTACTACTCGTCACCAGACGTTAGTACACATCACCAGCCGTTATTACACGTTACTAGCAGTCACCAGTTATCAATAGACGTTACTGCACATCACTAGCCGTAATCACAGGTTACTAGCAGTTACTAGTAGTCACTAACTTAACTTATGTGTGGTAACCAGCCTAACAAAAGCTCTGGATAGTGTTGGTGAAGACTTTGATGGGGAGTTCAAGGCGTGGAAGGAACAACTCTCTTGCCATCTCAGTAGAGAAATGGAAACAAAGAAGGAAGTAGGAATTTTAAAACAAACACTAACAGAAAGAGAGGCCACTGAAGGGTAAGATCATGTAGGAGTTGAGAAAGCAGCCCTTGATCAGAAAGTTGAGGAGCTAATTCCCTTTACAAGAAACATCCTCCTAACTTTGCTTTAGTCATTGATAACTTTGACCATGGTGTGGAAGCTGCTGACATGACCTCTGACAACCAAACTAAGCATTTGCATTGGGTCAATCACAATGCTATACTTGAGAGAGTGCCCTGCACTGGCTTTGACAATGAAAAGCCTTTGGCTGACATTTTCAATGTTCCTAATCAAACCTTTTTGCCAACACTACAGGACCACTTAAATCTCATGAAAGACTTTGGTGTACTTGTTTCTCATGTTTTAGTAGAACACTTGCCACACTTTCAGTATACCTTCAGTGATGTAGTTCCAAAACACATACCGCATAAGCACAGTGAAAAAATGAGATTAAAGAGCAAGAGGGTCAACCTTGGAATCCTTTTTAAGAATGAGAACAAAGGTGAAGACATGATTGATATCCTGAGGTACCTACAGGGCCTTGTTCCTAGCCTTGGAGAGGCTGATGAAGAACAATTCGAGCAAATTCCAGTTGTTGGTGATCAGCTTACTGTTGAAAGAGGAGTGAAAGAAGAGTTTAGGAAAGGAACTTTATTTAAGTGTCTAATCTTCTAGCGCCGTAGAGCACTAGTCAGGGACACTGTAAATTGAAATTAACAAATTAACACAAATCAAATCAAATTTTGGTTTCTGAGGAGAGGGGAAAACAGGAGTACTCTGGGGAAAACCGGATTACCCGGAGAAAAACCTCTCGGTAAAGAGTGAAGAACCAACAAACTCAACCCACATATGACGCAGAGTCTGGGAATGGAACCCGGGCAACATTCGCCCTTGTCACACGGAGGCCATATTGTCCCGGGAGACCAAAAAGGCTTTGTTTTACCACGCCAAGCCTCGTAGTGGAAACCACGTAGTGGAAACCACTAACTTTTACTATATTTTGTTTCGTTTTAATTGTATTGCGGAGACGGTTTTTAGGCAGTAAACATTAAAATGTGATTTTAAAATGTGGAGCTCAGCCAGTCTTCAGTGTCTCTTGGAGTTCGCGTGCTATTTCGAAAAACAAACTAAGAGTTTCGGAGTGTTCCTTATTTATTTGACTAATTTCCACCAAAAATGAAGGAAAGATGCCAAACATTCGAAAATAACAGTACAGGAGAATAACGACAAAAACTGAAACAAAAAAAGTTGGAAAAAGAAACAAACCCCGACTTCAACCCCGACCCTGCCCCGTTGACAACCGAGGAACTGATAACGGCTCAATTCGCCTCGAATCTGGAAAAAAAGCATACAGAAAGGAAGCGACAAACAATGGCAACAAGGTTCGCCTTTTAACTGACATTTTTTTCCGTAAAATTATCTTCTCAGGAGCGCTTACCTTTGGATTTAAATTTTCGGTGAGAATGTTTTGACAGATAGTACTGCACGTTCTGTTCTTAGAAAAACAAAATGGGAATGCGCTGTATCATTTGCCACAAAAACGGGTTGTTCCAGTTGAAAAACAAATGGAACGGTCTATTTTCTCTGGCACTTGTAATTGTGGACAAATGATACAGAAATTTCCGGGAATACCAGTCAAAGTGAGTAAAAGGGAATACCTCAAAAGGTATTACCTTTTTCCCGAAAACATTCCATCGGGATGAACCGTTCCATTTGAATTCTTCCCGGAAATACCGAAAATTCCATTCAATGAAAGGCCCTCCAAGTCTTTTATCGGGATTCCTATACTAATCCTTATATTTTGTTGGTTTTCTCACATTGAGCTTGGGGAGCCTGTGAGGCGTCACGTGACCAACGTCAACAGTTCGTGCTTCAAGAGTAAACGAGTTGCCAAAATCTGGTAAGTTTATCATTTTATAAGTGCTTTTACGGGCCATTTTCATCTACGGAAGCCCACAGGCTGGCATCATTAAGCTGGAATGTGGGAGGAGGCAAGCCTTTGAAAGAAAACAAAGGTGAGAGATGGTTTCCTGCGGACTGGGACGCCTAAAATGCTCTTGTAAACATGGCGGCTCACGAGTGAAGTTGTCTCTCTGGCCTTTCTGTGGAAGAATTCCAGGACCTACCGATACAATTTGGGCAAGTTTTGAAGGCTAAAATCTTCAATCGGTGCTGTATTTTGCTGGTAGGACTGGGTGACCCGACACTTATAAATAATCAATGAAATAAGAATCGGGGGGCTTCCCTTGTCATGGAATGGCAGAATTACCCAGAATTCTTTTTGGGCATGAAGGAGGCAACTGCCTGAGAAGCACGCAGAGACTGGCCCTCATCAAATGGCTAAAGCGCGGCCGGAGATAAAATTAGTGAGAAGAAGATTTCTACTCAGCCACATACTAAGGAGTAACCCTGGTGTGTGCTGTTAACGTAGACTTTTGATTTCTGAACAAGTTTTTATTATTAGGAAATTCACGACCAAGTAGCGCTTTTTTTTCGCTGTTATCCTCCTAGCAAAAAACCGGCCTTTCCTTATTTCTTGCCAAAGAAACGGTAGAATGTAACTAAGAGAATTCTGAGATTTATATATGCAAATTACCTGTCCTCTTACCACTTAAGTCAAATCCTACATCTCTACGCAATAAGCGCATGCAAAATATTCTTATGCATGATCTTCGCGGAAATTACGTTCTGTCCCTCAATAAAACCTAAAACAACCAGATACATTCTTAGTTCTTTTTCTTACGTATCAGCTAAGTTGCGGAATGCGCTACCTGATTTTATTCGTACCGCTGAGTTTACTGGTTTTAAAAGAGAATCCAGGCCCGCATTTTGTACAGCAGCTTTTCTTTTTCATCAACATATCTTTAAATATGATGTATTTAGTTATGTAACTGTATATGCCATGTAGTTTAGCTGCAAATGTAATGTCTTGAAGATATTAGCTCTTGTAGTTATTCTGGAATTCGAGACGAAATAAACCTTCAGCATGTGTGCATGTTACCTTTAGCAGGGCGCATGCGTACACTTTGTAATCTGCGACTCCTGTGCTTACCATATGACAGATAAAATGACTGTTCTCTTGAATATATAAGCGATCGAAATCTTACGCTAAATTGTAATGACAAAGGTGGTCTGGAGCTGTGAGTAGGCGTGGGATTTGTCACATATGGTTTAGGGGCCGACATATCTCTCCCTCAATGCCGTACCGGGAGGCAAGGTCGGTAGCAGAAAGCAGCGAAGGGCCAACTGCGTCCAAAAGCGATCGCACGGGCCGAAATCCCGGGATGACTCGTTTGGTACGACGCTCCAGCGCCACGTCTGGAGGTACTGCATTTTTCTCTCTTGTTCAAACATTCCGTCAGCGCATCCGTAAATGTTCAGGCTCTCCGATGCCTAGCCTACCGAAAAGAATAAGATGGATTGCTGGCTTTTTTTTACAAGGAATTGACCTTGCAGTTGATTCTACATGCATAAACGTAACGTAAGAACCGCGCGTGTCTGGTCTTCTCGAGAAAGAGGTGAGAAATGGTTTCCTGCGGACTGGGACGCCTAAAATGCTCTGTTGTAAACATGGCGGCTCACGAGTGAAGTTGTCTCTCTGGCCTTTCTGTGGAAGAATTCCAGGACCTACCAATACAATTTGGGCAAGTTTTGAAAGCTAAAATCTTCAATCGGTGCTGTATTTTGCTGGTAGGACTGGGTGACCCGACACTTATAAAAAATCAATGAAATAAGAATCGGGGGGCTTCCCTTGTCATGGAATGGCAGAATTACCCAGAATTCTTTTTGGGCATGAAGGAGGCAACTGCCTGAGAAGCACGCAGAGACTGGCCCTCATCAAATGGCTAAAGCGCGGCCGGAGATAAAATTAGTGAGAAGAAGATTTCTACTCAGCCACATACTAAGGAGTAACCCTGGTGTGTGCTGTTAACGTAGACTTTTGATTTCTGAACAAGTTTTTATTATTAGGAAATTCACGACCAAGTAGCGCTTTTTTTTCGCTGTTATCCACCTAGCAAAAAACCGGCCTTTCCTTATTTCTTGCCAAAGAAACGGTAGAATGTAACTAAGAGAATTCTGAGATTTATATATGCAAATTACCTGTCCTCTTACCACTTAAGTCAAATCCTACATCTCTACGCAATAAGCGCATGCAAAATATTCTTATGCATGATCTTCGCGGAAATTACGTTCTGTCCCTCAATAAAACCTAAAACAACCAGATACATTCTTAGTTCTTTTTCTTACGTATCAGCTAAGTTGCGGAATGCGCTACCTGATTTTATTCGTACCGCTGAGTTTACTGGTTTTAAAAGAGAATCCAGGCCCGCATTTTGTACAGCAGCTTTTCTTTTTCATCAACATATCTTTAAATATGATGTATTTAGTTATGTAACTGTATATGCCATGTAGTTTAGCTGCAAATGTAATGTCTTGAAGATATTAGCTCTTGTAGTTATTCTGGAATTCGAGACGAAATAAACCTTCAGCATGTGTGCATGTTACCTTTAGCAGGGCGCATGCGTACACTTTGTAATCTGCGACTCCTGTGCTTACCATATGACAGATAAAATGACTGTTCTCTTGAATATATAAGCGATCGAAATCTTACGCTAAATTGTAATGACAAAGGTGGTCTGGAGCTGTGAGTAGGCGTGGGATTTGTCACATATGGTTTAGGGGCCGACATATCTCTCCCTCAATGCCGTACCGGGAGGCAAGGTCGGTAGCAGAAAGCAGCGAAGGGCCAACTGCGTCCAAAAGCGATCGCACGGGCCGAAATCCCGGGATGACTCGTTTGGTACGACGCTCCAGCGCCACGTCTGGAGGTACTGCATTTTTCTCTCTTGTTCAAACATTCCGTCAGCGCATCCGTAAATGTTCAGGCTCTCCGATGCCTAGCCTACCGAAAAGAATAAGATGGATTGCTGGCTTTTTTTTACAAGGAATTGACCTTGCAGTTGATTCTACATGCATAAACGTAACGTAAGAACCGCGCGTGTCTGGTCTTCTCGAGAAAGAGGTGAGAAATGGTTTCCTGCGGACTGGGACGCCTAAAATGCTCTGTTGTAAACATGGCGGCTCACGAGTGAAGTTGTCTCTCTGGCCTTTCTGTGGAAGAATTCCAGGACCTACCAATACAATTTGGGCAAGTTTTGAAAGCTAAAATCTTCAATCGGTGCTGTATTTTGCTGGTAGGACTGGGTGACCCGACACTTATAAAAAATCAATGAAATAAGAATCGGGGGGCTTCCCTTGTCATGGAATGGCAGAATTACCCAGAATTCTTTTTGGGCATGAAGGAGGCAACTGCCTGAGAAGCACGCAGAGACTGGCCCTCATCAAATGGCTAAAGCGCGGCCGGAGATAAAATTAGTGAGAAGAAGATTTCTACTCAGCCACATACTAAGGAGTAACCCTGGTGTGTGCTGTTAACGTAGACTTTTGATTTCTGAACAAGTTTTTATTATTAGGAAATTCACGACCAAGTAGCGCTTTTTTTTCGCTGTTATCCACCTAGCAAAAAACCGGCCTTTCCTTATTTCTTGCCAAAGAAACGGTAGAATGTAACTAAGAGAATTCTGAGATTTATATATGCAAATTACCTGTCCTCTTACCACTTAAGTCAAATCCTACATCTCTACGCAATAAGCGCATGCAAAATATTCTTATGCATGATCTTCGCGGAAATTACGTTCTGTCCCTCAATAAAACCTAAAACAACCAGATACATTCTTAGTTCTTTTTCTTACGTATCAGCTAAGTTGCGGAATGCGCTACCTGATTTTATTCGTACCGCTGAGTTTACTGGTTTTAAAAGAGAATCCAGGCCCGCATTTTGTACAGCAGCTTTTCTTTTTCATCAACATATCTTTAAATATGATGTATTTAGTTATGTAACTGTATATGCCATGTAGTTTAGCTGCAAATGTAATGTCTTGAAGATATTAGCTCTTGTAGTTATTCTGGAATTCGAGACGAAATAAACCTTCAGCATGTGTGCATGTTACCTTTAGCAGGGCGCATGCGTACACTTTGTAATCTGCGACTCCTGTGCTTACCATATGACAGATAAAATGACTGTTCTCTTGAATATATAAGCGATCGAAATCTTACGCTAAATTGTAATGACAAAGGTGGTCTGGAGCTGTGAGTAGGCGTGGGATTTGTCACATATGGTTTAGGGGCCGACATATCTCTCCCTCAATGCCGTACCGGGAGGCAAGGTCGGTAGCAGAAAGCAGCGAAGGGCCAACTGCGTCCAAAAGCGATCGCACGGGCCGAAATCCCGGGATGACTCGTTTGGTACGACGCTCCAGCGCCACGTCTGGAGGTACTGCATTTTTCTCTCTTGTTCAAACATTCCGTCAGCGCATCCGTAAATGTTCAGGCTCTCCGATGCCTAGCCTACCGAAAAGAATAAGATGGATTGCTGGCTTTTTTTTTACAAGGAATTGACCTTGCAGTTGATTCTACATGCATAAACGTAACGTAAGAACCGCGCGTGTCTGGTCTTCTCGAGAAAGAGGTGAGAAATGGTTTCCTGCGGACTGGGACGCCTAAAATGCTCTGTTGTAAACATGGCGGCTCACGAGTGAAGTTGTCTCTCTGGCCTTTCTGTGGAAGAATTCCAGGACCTACCAATACAATTTGGGCAAGTTTTGAAAGCTAAAATCTTCAATCGGTGCTGTATTTTGCTGGTAGGACTGGGTGACCCGACACTTATAAAAAATCAATGAAATAAGAATCGGGGGGCTTCCCTTGTCATGGAATGGCAGATTTACCCAGAATTCTTTTTGGGCATGAAGGAGGCAACTGCCTGAGAAGCACGCAGAGACTGGCCCTCATCAAATGGCTAAAGCGCGGCCGGAGATAAAATTAGTGAGAAGAAGATTTCTACTCAGCCACATACTAA
>OX421446.1:58438314-58448314 GCA_949126865.1 Montipora capitata
AAATTTAAAGTAGTCATTTAAGGTTTCTGCCTTTTCTTTGGGGTCGGACAGCGTTCCACTTTCAGATCGAAGAGCTGGAATACCAACACAATCTTGCTGCCTGGATTTGATGTACTTCCAAAACTTCTTAGGTTGGGATTTCAGACTTAAGTGGTAAGGGGACAGGTAATTTGCAAATATAAATCTCAGAATTATCTTAGTTACATTGTACCGTTTCTTTGACAAGAAATAAGGAAAGGCCAGTTTTTTGCTACGAGGATAACTGCGAAAAAAAAAAGCGCTACTTGGTCGCGAATTTCCTAATAATAAAAACTTTTTCAAAAGTCAAAAGTCTACGTTAAAAGCACACAGCAGAGGACAGGTAATTTTCGTATATAAATCTCAGAATTCTCTTAGTTACATTATACCGTTTCTTTGACAAGAAATAAGGAAAGGCCGGTTTTTTGCTAGGAGGATAACAGCGAAAAAAAAGCGCTACTTGGTCGTGAATTTCCTAATAATAAAAACTTGTTTAGAAATCAAAAGTCTACGTTAACAGCACACACCAGGGCTACTCCTTAGTATGTGGCTGAGTAGAAATCTTCTTCTCACTAATTTTATCTCCGGCCGCGCTTTAGCCATTTGATGAGGGCCAGTCTCTGCGTGCTTCTCAGGCAGTTGCCTCCTTCATGCCCAAAAAGAATTCTGGGTAATTCTGCCATTCCATGACAAGGGAAGCCCCCCGATTCTTATTTCATTGATTTTTTATAAGTGTCGGGTCACCCAGTCCTACCAGCAAAATACAGCACCGATTGAAGATTTTAGCTTTCAAAACTTGCCCAAATTGTATCGGTAGGTCCTGGAATTCGTCCACAGAAAGGCCAGAGAGACAACTTCACTCGTGAGCCGCCATGTTTACAACAGAGCATTTTAGGCGTGCCAGTCCGCAGGAAACTATTTCTCACCTCTGTCTCGAGAAGACCAGACACGCGCCGTTCTTACGTTACGTTTATGCATGTAGAATCAACTGTAAGGTCAATTCCTTGTAAAAAAAAGCCAGCAATCCATCTTATTTTTTTCGGTAGGCTAGGCATCGGAGAGCCTGAACATTTACGGATGCGCTGACGGAATGTTTGAACAAGAGAGAAAAATGCAGTACCTCCAGACGTGGCGCTGGAGCGTCGTACCAAACGAGTCATCCCGGGATTTCGGCCCGTGCGATCGCTTTTGGACGCAGTTGGCCCTTCGCTGCTTTCTGCTACCGACCTTGCCTCCCGGTACGGCATTGAGGGAGAGATATGTCGGCCCCTAAACCATATGTGACAAATCCCACGCCTACTCACAGCTCCAGACCACCTTTGTCATTACAATTTAGCGTAAGATTTCGATCGCTTATATATTCAAGAGAACAGTCATTTTATCTGTCATATGGTAAGCACAGGAGTCGCAGATTACAAAGTGTACGCATGCGCCCTGCTAAAGGTAACATGCACACATGCTGAAGGTTTATTTCGTCTCGAATTCCAGAATAACTACAAGAGCTAATATCTTCAAGACATTACATTTGCAGCTAAACTACATGGCATATACAGTTACATAACTAAATACATCATATTTAAAGCTATGTTGCTGAAAAAGAAAGGCTGCTGTACAAAATGCGGGCCTGGATTCTCTTTTAAAACCAGTAAACTCAGCGGTACGAATAAAATCAGGTAGCGCATTCCGCAACTTAGCTGATACGTAAGAAAAAGAACTAAGAATGTATCTGGTTGTTTTAGGTTTTATTGAGGGACAGAACGTAATTACCGCGAAGATCATGCATAAGAATATTTTGCATGCGCTTATTGCGTAGAGATGTAGGATTTGACTTAAGTGGTAAGAGGACAGGTAATTTGCATATATAAATCTCAGAATTCTCTTGGTTACATTCTACCGTTTCTTTGGCAAGAAATAAGGAAAGGCCGGTTTTTTTGCTAGGAGGATAACAGCGAAAAAAAAGCGCTACTTGGTCGTGAATTTCCTAATAATAAAAACTTGTTCAGAAATCAAAAGTCTACGTTAACAGCACACACCAGGGCTACTCCTTAGTATGTGGCTGAGTAGAAATCTTCTTCTCACTAATTTTATCTCCGGCCGCGCTTTAGCCATTTGATGAGGGCCAGTCTCTGCGTGCTTCTCAGGCAGTTGCCTCCTTCATGCCCAAAAAGAATTCTGGGTAATTCTGCCATTCCATGACAAGGGAAGCCCCCCGATTCTTATTTCATTGATTTTTTATAAGTGTCGGGTCACCCAGTCCTACCAGCAAAATACAGCACCGATTGAAGATTTTAGCTTTCAAAACTTGCCCAAATTGTATTGGTAGGTCCTGGAATTCGTCCACAGAAAGGCCAGAGAGACAACTTCACTCGTGAGCCGCCATGTTTACAACAGAGCATTTTAGGCGTCCCAGTCCGCAGGAAACCATTTCTCACTTCTTTCTCGAGAAGACCAGACACGCGCGGTTCTTACGTTACGTTTATGCATGTAGAATCAACTGCAAGGTCAATTCCTTGTAAAAAAAAGCCAGCAATCCATCTTATTCTTTTCGGTAGGCTAGGCATCGGAGAGCCTGAACATTTACGGATGCGCTGACGGAATGTTTGAACAAGAGAGAAAAATGCAGTACCTCCAGACGTGGCGCTGGAGCGTCGTACCAAACGAGTCATCCCGGGATTTCGGCCCGTGCGATCGCTTTTGGACGCAGTTGGCCCTTCGCTGCTTTCTGCTACCGACCTTGCCTCTCGCTGATCAAAGTGGAGTATTTCGCGGGGGGTATAACGGTGTGTGCCAGGGTCTTCTCCGCCCCGCCGTCTTGAAAGCGGAGTAGACACTGGGAACGAGGTTGCAAATGAATCAAATGTGTTCGAAGCGGAGTATGTGCAGTCATTTTGCCGCGGTGTCGACAGAGCGGTCAGTGTATTCCCCATTTTGTGTTCTTCGAAGCTATTGTGATTCTTGGGTTATTCATGTTAAAGGTTTGTTAAATTATTTCTGTAATTTTTGCTATACTTAAGTGCCAATTTTGTTGATTTGCTCGAAGGAATTTCAATATTTTACGTAAACAGCGTCGCTCACATCGAACAGAAATTTTGCTGGCTGGCGAATATGTGTAGTACTGTATAGTCAGTTGCACTATTTTCGGAGATTTTTTTGTGACGCAGATACAAAACTGCAAACGGAAACTTCTTATATGTTCAAAAACATACCTTGCAGCCTGACGTATGTCGAAAAAAAAGTAAAATTAAATCTAATAGACCGCTTTTGAAAATGAAAAGGTATAAGAGGGGGACATTGGGATTTTCGGTTTTGCGGTTTGGGCTATTTTTTAGATCGGGTTTTCGGTTTTTGTGCCAAAAGACTTCGGTTTTTCGGTTTTGGTGGTCATTGCGGTTTGCGGATTTTTCGTTTTTTAGCATTTGGTTTTCGGTTTTTGTAGAAAATATGAGCGGTTTTTCGGTTTTGTTATCCGATGTGCTTTTTAGGTTTTCCTATTTTTTCCTATTTGGGTTCCGGTTTCTCTTAGATTTGAGCGGCAATTGATCTCGAATAGAGTGTTATTTATTTATTTATTTATTTATTTAATCTTTATTTAACCACGGTACAATTAATCAGCAATATAAAAACCATGGCCCGGTTGTTCGAAAGCCGATTAACTTAATCCAGGATTAGCGTAAACTTTTTGGTGAAAGTTTCTTTTGCTTATCTTTTTTTTTTTCAAGATTGACTTCCTCCGATGTAAAGTTTTGCCGAATATCAGCGTTGAACAGCATTTGGGAGTAGAGAAATAAACTCCTTGGTTAATTTTAAATCTGGGATTAACGTTAATCCGCTTTTGAACAACTGGGCCCATATGTACAATTAAAATTTTAAAACCAACTATAGTTAAAACTATGTAAACTACATTAACTATCTTACTCAATATCATACAATAAAAGCTGCTTTCCATGAATGCCGTGTTTAGAATAATGGCTTAGATAACCTCTTTAATCAGTCATTTGAATTGACTGAGGAACGCTGCTTTCCTTAGTTCTAATGGCAAACTGTTCCACAAAACTGTGCCACTGTAGCTAAAGCTGTTTTCTGTAGTAGTTTGTGCGCGGTTGCGGAACACTTACCTTATTCAAAGTGGCCTCTCAAACAATTACCAGAATCGCGATGGACCAATTTTGAGCAGAGATACTCAGGTGCTAGTCCCTGTAGGGACTTAAATACCATTGTTGCTCTTTCAATTTGCCTTTGAGAGACTAGGGATTTCCATCTCAAGAGTTCAAATAAATTGTTGACATCAGCGTCATAGTTAGAGTAGGTCAAGACACTGGCTGCTCTGTTTTGTAGTTTTCGCAGTTTGTCCTGCAAAGTTACTCCACAGTTTCCCCAAACAATATTGCAGTAGTTGAAATGAGGTTGTACTAGGGTCCCATAGGGGACAAGATGTCTGTTTTCATTCACGTGATCAGTAAACTTGTTTTTCCTCCGAAACAAAAGAAAACGTTTGAGTGATAATAGAGCTCAATTCCCGGAGACGTCGCATGAAAACACTCTATAGCCGCGAAACGCCAGTTATTGAGAGGAATGCGTGACAAACTAAATGTCACGGTAGGAGATCACGCGTGTCGAATGATGCCCGAGTTGGTGCGGAGAGGATGAAGATGAAGGACCCCATGAAGATCTGAACGAGCATGAAATGAGTAAGGAAGCTAGTGACTCTGATGAAGGCCAGCAAGAATTTGATGAAAGCAGTGACGAAGTCAGTGCAGATGACAACAATTCCCAAGGCCAGCAAGATGAATTAGGGACATCGACGAATTTTCTCTTTGGTGCTACGTCGCGATATGGAAGGGCGGTGCTCGGGGAGGGGGGGTCCCATATAAAAGGAGGAGGGATGCTCGTCGTCTCGCTTGGAGGTGTAAATTTCGGATTTTGGTTTCACTTAGGGTGTTTTGGGCAAAATGCAATCATATGTAGCAGTGAAGGTCTCCTTTATGGTTGCGCGCGAAGAAATATAAAAGTGTATATTTACACTTTTATATTTCTTTTCGCAGGTGAAAGTATTTGATGATAATGTCTTTGTCATCAATAAAAGTCGCTGTATTTTTAATTTCTCTGTGTTATAATATGGTCTCTTTTAGGGGTCAAAAAAGGCCTAGGCCTTTCCCAGATTGGTCTCCTTTAGGGGTTTAATGTAAAATTTCCGATGAGCATCCCTCTCCTTTTTACTCATGCGCAGTAAGCGCATGAGGTATAAAATGCCCTCCGTTTCTTGTTTTCCGTGTGACATTAGTGCATGGAAATTTATGCTTGCATACATTTACATGACTGTAATTTTACGTGGGGCGGGGGGTAGGGGATTATTCAAAACAATTAATAGCTGCTGGAAAATGTATTGTTGAGTCAGAAAAATTAATAGAAAGACTTGAAAAGAAGTATTAGAGTCTTAAAATGTATGTATGCTTGGAATATCAGTCCATTTTGCGTGACAAAATAAACAGTGCGTGTTTGAAGAAATCAACCATCCCTCTCATGTTTCAAGCCCTAAGTAGACTTGCCACAATTCCACCTCACGAGAATCCCGGGACAAAATGTTTTGGCGAGCGAAGTGTGATTTTTCGGAAGAGAATCTACACGAGACGAAGGACTTTTGAAAGTCTAGCCCTTAAGATGTGTCATTTTCTCTTGGATGTGCATGGTCTCGCCCGAATCATCGCATCTTGACTGTTCAAGCTTTCTGATTGTAGTCACGGTCGTACGGCCCGGGTCGTACGGATCGAGCTGTTATAATAAATATTTTTCGATTGTGGAGCCGAAGGTAAATTGTTGACATTAAAGACAAAATTATAATTTTTTTTCTAATTTGTTTTACAAATAAACACTTTGCACGAGAGCGGGGATCGACACAAAGGTCATTCAAACTGATCTCCATCAACATGCCGGTCATCTCACCTCCTAGTGATCTTTGAGAACCTTAGAGCAGCTTTGAGCGAAACTGAGAATACCTGAGAAAAACTGATCCGACTTTTAGCAATCTGAACTGTTCCTAGAACTACTGTTATTGTCAATATGGGCATGCAACGAAGTCAAAATGGGGAATTCTTTCAACAATACAGACTAGTCGTTGATATGCATTCTGTTTATTTGGTAGCAAAGGAATTTACAGGATGCTTCAAGGGGAAATTCTGGTTTTCTGTCTTAATTTTGTTTTACTGGGAGGCCATTTATTTGCCAGTATTGAAAAGTTTGGTTCACATTTATGAAATGTAACAAATTAATCATCTGTGGCTTTACAAAGATCTATTTGTATCGCTTTTACATTCCTGAGTTAATTCGACTCGCAAATGACGTACAAACAATCCAGGTCCAGGAATTGTTGATCCGACTAAAACTATTGCTGCACCATACAGTCAAGGTAATGTTGAAGTATTTGGTACGGCAAATGCAGGCACACAACGTGTGGCAATGACTCTGTCGGCACTTGTTTAAAATTTCAGGAATCCAATAACCTCTTCAGCTGACTTGGTTCAAATTATAAACATTGGGAATAATATGCAGAATTCAGCTTTGTCACAATCATGCAAACAGGGACTCCTATTTTTGACAGATTTGCCTGTTATGGTTATAACGTAAGCTACATTAATTATCAGTTGACATACAGTGATAGTTATAGTGGTTTGCTAAATAGTGCACTTCCTATAATTTCAGACTTTCCTTATGTTATATCAATGTTAGCTGCCTTTGATTCTTTGCTCATGGATAATTATCATGCATATATTTTAACACTTGAACTGTACACAGTAGCAATATACTGTCTGCTTAATGAGAGGTGTAAAATTTTTTACTCTCATGGCAGAGATTTATTAGGTGTTGGACCCATTTGCAACATGCACTTCAATTGAAATAGATTCATTAATGAATTTGGTACAACATTTTCAGAATATATGTGCACAAACATCTGTTACTTATGAGATTAAAATGTGCTAACATTATTAAAATGTAAAGCAACAGTGGAAGCATTGTTCATTCATTATATGTTCAAAACCAAAATTTTAGACCCTAGGAGCACTTAAATGATGTTTATCTTTGTTCTTGCAAAGAATGTTCTGCTGTGTCATTTTATTCTATTTGTTTTTCCACCTCAAAAGTCTTGTAACTATTGTACCTCTCAAACAGTTGATAGTATCATTGAAAATGGAAGAGCAATTTATCAGAAATGTTACTCCAGCAAAATATGTTTTTATTTCTGATTTTCTAAAGAAATTAGATGTAGGCCGCTGGCCATGTAAAAGTTATTCATAGAGCAAGATGTCAGGGAAATTTATCTTGTAATGTGGTTCCCAGTAAACAACAGCTTAAAACTGCCATTTTGGATAATAAGGAAAGCAGCACAGGCTTTTTGATGTGAATTTCTAGCTACTGCGTTAGTTGTGTTTTCCAGTGGTTTGCAAAGCAAAAGATGAGTTACCACGTTTTTGTGTACAATGGTTCTGAACCAAAAAATGTAACAAAAGTATTTTCAAATGTAGATTCTGTTATTGATCTCTTTTGTTCTATTATTCAAAGTAAATTTACCTGTTATTGTTTTGAAACAAACTATGAGGTTGCATTTCTTAGATGTTTATGTGAATTATCAAATATAGAAAGGAAACAAATAATAAGAAAGCATAAATCTACTTCAGAAATTGCAGCAAACTGGAAGAAAGAGGAGAGAAATTTACAGCCCAATGGACCCAGAGAAAAAATAAGAACTTCCTTCAAATTGTTTTGAAAAGTGCAGGTCTATGGACCCATCGAAAAAAAAAACAGACTCTTTCATATAAAGATGAAAAGTATAGGTCAATGAACTCACACGATAAAGAACAACTTCTCTCAAATAGATTCTTGTAACACCTATATACCTTTTTTTGTGGTGTACAATAACTGTCAACAAAAGTACAAATAACCTGGCAGCGCATGAGTATAGGCTACTTAGAGCCTCTTGTTATATGGGAGTCCCCCCCCCCCCGGGGGGGGGGTGGCGGTGAGCTTCAATATTCAACTGCTGTTTTAAGTAAGTATCTGTTTATTACCACATTTAACCTTTGAGCAAGTTCCTGCTGCCATGTAAAACAAGGAACAAATTGTACCGGTTAGCCTCCTCAGTGCAATCGCATGTTTTAGACCAAGATTAAACATTCCATTCGAATCTCCAAACTGTCCTGTCTTAGTTATCAAATAGAAATGTTCAATTAGAGATTTTCGATTGAAGTTTCCGAAGATATAGCTTTTTGCAATTGCAAAATTGCAATTCTAGAGAGGACTTGTGTGCAAATTTTCCTAAGTTAACTTGGTTCAATTACCAGCTGCTTTACGGAAAATGAGCCCACAAAGTCCGGGCTCGAGAGAGCGGCAGAAATAAAGCCTATGATTTCAGCAGATACTAAAAGATATGAAGGCCTTAGACAAGTCCATGACATCCACAGATACTTTGATTAAATAAAGTGTTAGTGTAGTTTGCTCTGTATGCCCCACTTGTCACCATTATATCGGTTTTCTGACGGTTTTGTATGCGGTTTTCGGTTTTGGCCGAATTTTTTTGCGGTTTTGCGGTTTTGGATGATTTTCTCTTCGGTTTTGCGGTTTCTAATACACCACAATGTCCCCCTCGTACAGTATATAGTATTCCCCATTTTGAAGCTATTGCGATTCTTGGGTTATTCATGTTAAAGGTTTGTTAAAATATTTCTGTAATTTTTGCTATACTTAAGTGCCAATTTTGTTGATTTGCTCGAAGGAAATTATTTTAATATTTTGCGTAAACAGCGTTGCTCACATCGAACAGAAATTTAGCTGGCTGGCGAAATTATGTGTAGTATAGTCAGTTGCACTATTTTGGGAGATCTTTTTGCACGCAGATACAAAACTGCAAACGGAAACTTCTTATATCTTCAAAAACATACCTTGTAGCTTGACGTGTGTCGAAAAAAAAGGAAAGTTAATCTAACAGACCGCTTTTGAAAATGAAAAGGTATAAGTCGCGTGTAATAAGAAACATATTTTACTTGGTATACTTCAACGAAAATTTGAATCTTCTTACCTAAAGAACAAACGCAAGCAGACTAATTGATGAGTGTTTGGAACGTATCGTTCGAATTTGCTTCGTTTTTACAACGAAATACATGCAGAATCGTGAAGTGTAAGTGTCTGGGACATAGCTATTATTTTAATACCTGACGTGTTTACAGTTTACTGGTCGGTGGTGATATGATTTTCAATTTCCAACCATAAAGTTTTTTAAAATCTGACAAGACAAAAATGATTTGCACGAAAATTAATGCAGCCAGCTTGGTGATTCGGCCTGATTACGCAGATTTTTCAGCCAGACTGAAAATTGCATGGAAGACATTTCTTTGTGTGTCTCAGGTTGAAATTCATAATTTCACTGGTTTAAGCAATTATAAGAATACTGCGTGTTTGTTTGTTTATTATATCATTATTTTGTTTCTTTAATATAGACCGTATTCATAAATGGCGGTGAAGTTATTATTCTTTTGTCTTTATGCTAATCATCCCAACTAGCCTCGTAAACACGAGCAAAATTCAAAAGAATTTTTGTTCCAAAGTGAGGCTAGTTATGATGATTAGCACAAAGACAAAAGAATAATTTCTTGACCGCTATTTAGGAATACAGTCTATATTCCAGGAGTTCAATTATCTTTATTATTTAGAATATACCGGTATATTCATCACAAACAAAGGGGCTTATTAATATTTAATACCCAGGCTATGACAATCCTGCACGTAATAAGCCTCAAGCTTTCATGTTTAGAAACCAATCAGTTAGATTAGGATAGAGTATAGAGTGGCTCTGGGACAAAAGTCAGTAGAGAAATGGGGTACTTTTTTTGCATACTATGCAAGTGATTTTTGTTATGAAAGTTAAAAGTTTTCCTACAAGATTCGATAATGCATGGATAACCACATTAAATCATATTTTTCAGAGTCATTTCTT
>OX421446.1:58453314-58458314 GCA_949126865.1 Montipora capitata
TGTCACAATAAAGGACTACCAAAACCATTTTTAGAAAAATATGTTTTACTTTGTTTCGATAATTATTTTACCTGGACGGCGACTTTTTCGGTATGGGGCCTTGCGAGCGAGTGAAAACGACTCCAAAATGTCGCTTGTTTGAATTGCTCCTTTTGAAATAACGAACGAGTAACTTGAAAATCAAAACAACATGGCACAGCTAGAGTAATTCATTCACCCTTTAGCGCTGTTAACCGTACAATATACCAAAACTGGAATTTTGACCAAATTTTAAAACTTGACCTTTTTTAGATTGATTACAGATCCTTGCAAAACAAATCTGGAATATTCTGGTTGTTTCCAGAATTTTTCTTAGAATATGACAAAAACAATTTCTAGAAATTCCTAGAATTTACCAGTTTCCTTTTCTGGAAAATTCTAGAAAATTCTAGAATGTTAATGAAACATGCTAATTAGGGAAGAAATTGCCAGCTTTATTCCAGAAATTATAATCTGGGATCAAATCAAGTTTTTCCAGCTTTTTCCAGCTTGTTACAAATGCTGCTTTCTAGATTTTTCTAGACATTCCTGCATGCTATTAAATGAAAGCATGTGAAGATCATGTATTAGTTTCCAGCTTTTTTCAAGGTCATTCCAGTTTTTCATGATTTTCCTCTGCCTTTTCCCACCAGTTAATTTTATTCCTTGATGGTTTTAGCTTTTGGTTCCTTTAAGGCAATTCAGCCATTGGTAACCTTTTAAATTTATCACGAGTAACTTGACTAAGCTTCTTACTCGAAGCAGTCAAATGCACAACAAAAACAGGCATCATTTTCTTGTCTGTATAAAGAACTACCAAAGATCATTGAATACTTTGTTTAACTATAAAGTTATTGGTCATTAGTGGTAATCAGGCAGTCATGTCTTGTACCTTCCCTTGTAGAACCAGACACTGTGTAATCTATGTAAATCCTATTTAACAACCATATGTAAATGGTATGTTATGATATACATAAATTGGATACAGAAGCCTTATTCAAAGGCTATGTTATACGTATGCCTCATCTATATATTTTGAAAGGAAATGCTATGTTTTAGCTAGTCAAATGGAACCTTTACATAGCATATGTAAAGGCTATGTTATGGGGTTTTTGTGTCCAAAAATAAAAATGGTAAACAACATAGTTTCTACATAGATTCGAAACAGAAAACACACAACACATACATAATTATCCTGCTCCTGTAAAATAATATTCCAGCAAATCAGAAATGTGCTGAAAACTACATGTACAAAAAACCCATTGTAGTCAAGCTATTAACAGTTATTACCATAGCTCACAGACAAAAACAATTAGACGACAGATTTTAAAGCAGTTATATATTTTTATTGCATGAACCTTAGCATTTAATTCATGCCAAAATCTTTGGATTGGGTTCTTCTTTTAAATTTAACTAGACCCTCCGTGAGGGTACACTGGGTTGCCTGTGGTACGTGCACCATTCCAGACAATTTTTTTCAAGTTGGGGGGTCATTAAGGTCATTTAAGGGGTCACCCAGAAGTCATACCTGCAGAGGCCCTTTGGCTCACAGGTCCTCACACGTTCGCACGACGAACAGATCCTTTTCTGAGGTTAAAAACCTGGCTACCAGCCTATTAATTAATCATTTGTCAGAAAGAAGAAATTCCTGTCCTCTTTAGAAAAAATAGACACGCATTGCTTACATGTGGTAGTGAAGTAACACAGCAATTTATTCCATATAAAATGTCAACTGAGCTGTGTGTTGTCTTCCAGGAGATTCAAGTTGTCCTTGCGTAATATGTAGCTCTAACAGTGCACGATATTGATTTGGTATTGTCTATCATTGAAGTGCCATGATAGAAGTCTTGGGTAAATAGCCTGAGAAGACATGTGGTTACTAGCAAAGTACTGAACCCAGAAAGATTAAAGAAAATAAATGGGAAGTGAGAAACATTGGCTTCTGGGCTGACATGTTGATAATTTTCAAGCTCCCTCACATCTTCTTTCACCTCAAGTTTAAGCGTACCCTCTGAGCATCTGACAGCTTTGTAATACTAAAGTTTACTAAAGTTTGCTAAAGTTTACTAAAGTTAAGCGAAGTCCGGCGGGGTTAGTATCTGGATGGGTGACCTCAAACAAATGAAACCATGTTATCTCGCAGTGATGAGCGCAAATTTCTATTGCGTCGAGAAGCCTGAAAAATTTTCAGGACTTGCGCTCATCACTGCGAGACAACATGGTTTCATTTGATTTCATACCCGCAGTACAATATATGATGTATTTCATATATATCTTTCACTCATAATTACTTATCACGGGAAGTTGTGAACTCAGAAGTGACCAGCTCCCAACTTCAGTGGCTTCATAGCTCAGTTGGTTAGAGCATCGCACCGGTATCGCGAGGTCGCGGGTTCAAATCCCGTTGAAGTCCTGAAAAATTTTCAGGCTTCTCGACGCAATAGAAATTTGCACTCATTACTGTGAGACAACATGGTTTCATTTGATTTCATACCCGCAGTACAATATATGATGTATTTCATATATATCTTTCACTCATAGCTACTTTATTATTCATCGGCGTCACAATTTTTTGCTGATTTTGGAGCTCATTTTGTTGAAACTCAAGCACGCTTCCAACAGACCTGTTTATTTTCGTGAACCTTTCCTCCTTACAAAGCAATACTAAAAATATCCTCCCGTATCACATTTCAACCTTAAGCTCGAAAATTCAATACACAACATGATATTATAATTCACAAAGGCAGAAAATATCACAGAATTGAAACAAACAACATAAGATGCACTAAAACGCCGTTCGCGTTGCAATGACTTTCGACGCCATTGCTGGTTAACGAGAATAACAAACTCACGAGGCAGAATGTATATTTACATTTAATGAAGTTAGCACAACAGAAAGACGCTAACCTCATTTTGACACGAAAATGCTTTACTATTGCCATAAAAACTATCCAGTTAAGCTTGCATATTATAAAACATGATGAATTCATAAAGGCCACCTTTTCCAGCGAACAGTTTTTTGAAACAACATATTTGCTATTAGAGGCAAAAACCCCTTCCTATTTCATTACGTGCGTGAAGAGAAAAAACTCAGTCATGTCAAATATGCGCAATATTACAACAAACTAAAATTTCAGGATCAAACCGTTTCCACGAAGAACCTTTTCCTTGAATAATGAAGCACAAAATAGACAACAAGCTTTCTTTCAAATAATCCTTGGCTGTCACATTTCCAATTATTTTTTTTACCTGAAGACTGTGCAGAGTTGATCACAGACCACTTAAGGTGTTCGATTCGTTCTCTGTCTTTGTTGAAACCATAAGCTACCAGAGGATTTTCCATTTGGTTTCAGTGTTCTACATAACAGCACACTTGGTAAAATATTATTTTAGAAATACAGCTCACTTTGATTTCGGCTCGACGGGCAATAGGTTGTTGTCGAAATCCATTACTTGTCGCTTTTGAGATTCCAGGTGTTGATTTTTCACCGCCTGCCTAGTTTATCCAACTGACTTTCCATTATTGAGCTCCATAAGGGTATATTTTGCTTAAGGATCCACTGAAACGCCATTCGCGTTACATGACTTTCGACGCCATTGCAGGCTAAGTTAATGATTCTCCCGTGTCCACCAGAGAAATCTACGCATTTCCACTACCCTCTCGATCCTAAGAAAATACGCGCAGAAGGCTCTATGCACAAAGATACCACTTACCAGGGGAGTGACAGCAAGACTTTTACCGACACGGAAAAAAAAAATAAAATAAAATAAACGAGATGCTTCCGTGAAGCATACACTGGGTTGCCTGTGGTACGTGTTACAGAAAATCAGGTAAAATCATTGGTAACCTTTTAAATTTATCACGAGTAACTTGACTAAGCTTCTTACTCGAAGCAGTCAAATGCACAACAAAAACAGGCATCATTTTCTTGTCTGTATAAAGAACTACCAAAGATCATTGAATACTTTGTTTAACTATAAAGTTATTGGTCATTAGTGGTAATCAGGCAGTCATGTCTTGTACCTTCCCTTGTAGAACCAGACACTGTGTAATCTATGTAAATCCTATTTAACAACCATATGTAAATGGTATGTTATGATATACATAAATTGGATACAGAAGCCTTATTCAAAGGCTATGTTATACGTATGCCTCATCTATATATTTTGAAAGGAAATGCTATGTTTTAGCTAGTCAAATGGAACCTTTACATAGCATATGTAAAGGCTATGTTATGGGGTTTTTGTGTCCAAAAATAAAAATGGTAAACAACATAGTTTCTACATAGATTCGAAACAGAAAACACACAACACATACATAATTATCCTGCTCCTGTAAAATAATATTCCAGCAAATCAGAAATGTGCTGAAAACTACATGTACAAAAAACCCATTGTAGTCAAGCTATTAACAGTTATTACCATAGCTCACAGACAAAAACAATTAGACGACAGATTTTAAAGCAGTTATATATTTTTATTGCATGAACCTTAGCATTTAATTCATGCCAAAATCTTTGGATTGGGTTCTTCTTTTAAATTTAACTAGACCCTCCGTGAGGGTACACTGGGTTGCCTGTGGTACGTGCACCATTCCAGACAATTTTTTTCAAGTTGGGGGGTCATTAAGATCATTTAAGGGGTCACCCAGAAGTCATACCTGCAGAGGCCCTTTGGCTCACAGGTCCTCACACGTTCGCACGACGAACAGATCCTTTTCTGAGGTTAAAAACCTGGCTACCAGCCTATTAATTAATCATTTGTCAGAAAGAAGAAATTCCTGTCCTCTTTAGAAAAAATAGACACGCATTGCTTACATGTGGTAGTGAAGTAACACAGCAATTTATTCCATATAAAATGTCAACTGAGCTGTGTGTTGTCTTCCAGGAGATTCAAGTTGTCCTTGCGTAATATGTAGCTCTAACAGTGCACGATATTGATTTGGTATTGTCTATCATTGAAGTGCCATGATAGAAGTCTTG
>OX421446.1:58463314-58470814 GCA_949126865.1 Montipora capitata
CTACGGCCATTTTCGTGCCCATGGCTGTTCCATGGGTTTGAAGATAATCTTTCCCGTTAAATTGAAACGAGTTTTCTTGTAGGATTAGACTGAGCATTTCGCTTAAAAACCTGGTAGGGACTGGAGGGTTTCCTTGGTGAAATTCTTCGTATGCATGACATAGAGTGGTAATACCCTCTCGTTGTGGTATGTTCGTGTATAGGCTTGTGACGTCCGTTGAAACAAGTATGGCACTGTTAGGCAATTTAATCCTGTCGATGAAGTTAATAAAGTCTGTTGTATCTTTGAGATACGAAGTTTGTTGTTGTGCTATTGGCTGAATAAGGTGGTCAACAAATGCTGAGATCCTTTCTGTAGGGCCTGAACACCCTGAGATAATAGGTCTACCAGCAAGTGTCGGTTTGTGAATTTTTGTAAGTGTGTAAAACACTGGTATTCGCGGAGGATCAGGCATAAGGGAGAGCCATTTAGCCGTCATTTTGTCACTGTGGCCTTCTGAGAGCAGTGATTTATTTAGTTGTTGAACTTTCTTGGCTGTAGTTTCAACCATTGGTTTGTCTAGAGGTCGGTAGTTACTTAAATCATCAAGTAGAACTTGTAAACAATTTTTGGGTTTACAATGGGTCCATTCAAAAGGGCATACGAGAAAGTAGGTATACATTCTGTGTAGCAAATAGAAAAGTCCATTCCAGCTCAGTCCATGCCTGATAGATCAGGGAAGAATTAGTGGATTACATTTACCTGATTGGCAGTGAGTGCAGCTTTGGAGACTTTCCCGAAACACATTGAGGTCAATGAATCGAGTTCCACGGGGAATAGCTTCTTCTCTTTCGGTGGCAGCCTGTTATATAGCACAAAACAATTGATGGTTCCAGTAATTGCACCTCTGTGTAGTGAATATAAAATCCCAAAGCGCCCATACCCGAGTACTCCTTGTTTCTCGTTTAGAGGGTGGTTCGTTTTCGTCAATACAGTTTCCAAACTCCAGTTTCCTTTTCGCAATGTAGTTTTGATTTGATATCTGCGTCTCACGTGCTCCAGATTTTTTGGAGTTCCTTTTTCTCCGGGTTTCGTGAAGCGCCCATTTGCACTTCGCTTTACGTGGTTAAAGGGAGAGGGAGAATGACTCTGACTGGTAAGTGATGACAGTGAATTACCTCCTTCTTTATCGTTCAAGTTAACCGCGGCCAAACTTACTGATCCAAACACTGAGTACATGTACGGAAACTTAATGTGATGTTTACGATAATTAGATTCACGCTTTCGATAATTCACACTTTCTGTCGAAAATACACTAGCAACTCTTGTAATATTTCATATTTTACCAAAACAGCGTCCCATGCAAACGAAAACACTTGCATTTCGAGCTTCCAGCAATTTTGTAAACTTTAACCAGACGATATTACGGAAAAGGGAAGCCATCTTTGTTTTTATTTTTTGCGTGGACTTTGCGTGGATTTAAAATCTCGCGCCATACTAGTGCCCAGCTTGCGCCCGGTCTCAAAACTCTAGGGAGCCACCTTAAGCCAAGTTGAGTCTCCTTGCTTCACAAATTGACTCGAAGGTGTGAAAATGTGAATTCTACATGCATGTAAGTCGTTCCTCATTTTGAAGACAATAAGGCATCAAATCAAATGTTATTCGCTTCAAGTTAACGCTTACCTTTTTACTTGAGTTGTTGTAAGCATTTCCTTGCCTGGATCAGCATTTAAAGAGTAAAACTAACCAAAAAAATCGTCACCACAAAAGCGTGATCATAGATGAAACCTTTAAATACCTGTAAGAGCTGGACTGGTTACTGCTGACCAGAGCGGAAAGAGACCGGGCGGTGAAACGAGCGGGTCCGAGCAAAAAGGTGTGATGCAGTAGACTGGGGTCTACTAAAAAGCCTTTTCAAAATGGCGGCAAGTGTTGAGATCGGCGACTCACTCGAAGAATTGGAAGAATTGTTTTTACAGGACATCACAGACGACTTTTTTGATTTGAACGAGGAAAAAAATTCTTCAGATGTCCCAGAGACATAGCTGATGTTAATGTAACAAACATTTTCCTTCTGTATTTGATTGGTCTCTCCTATAACCTATGGTCTTTAGGTAAATCAAAGTGTTTTGATTGGTGCTTTCTTGTTCAGAGCCATACAAGCCATTTCCATGGAAAAGGTTATAAGCCATGGTTTTTTTACATTTTGTTTATATTCTGGTGAGTATTTTCACGACTCATGCTGTGTGTTGAAGGACCCAAAAGGCAAGTCAAAATACAAGTAACAACTTGAAAATATTAAGCTCTTACTAACCGAGCTGGAGGGCCATACTGGGGAATATTGGTTGAACATTGTGGAACTAAAGATGGAGCGCAGCGAGGTCCATACAAAAATGGCCAAGGTGCAATATTCCTCAGTATGGCCTGGGCAAGCTTAGTTAGAAAGTAGTTTATCATATGGTACTCGGGCCATGGTTGTTTGCTGAATTTGTGGCTTTTCAAAAACAAAAATTACACAGCTTATGACCGCTTCCAAAGAAATGGTCAGCATAGCAAAATCCCAACCAAGAAAGAACCAATCACAATGCTTGCATTTACCTCAAAACTACTTTACCGCAGGAGGAAAAGCCGGCAGGGCAAGCAACCCCCCACCCTTAGCTCAAGGTCTAGATCTGCCACTGATTACCACAATATTTTCTGTAGTTGAATGATAATTGAGCTAATTATGTGCCTTACTGTGAGTACAATAGTTGTGCAAAGTTTAATTATGTCTTTAGAAATCAGTCATGTTCAGAGATATTATCGGCACAGGATTTGGGTAGTGTTTTTTATTGTCATTATTGAGAGCTTACTGAACACAGGCTGACCAGAGTGCACCTCAGGCTAAATGACATACCATCGTAGCTTACTAGTTAGTATGAAGAGTTGTATAGTTAATGTCAAGAGAATTTGGTAAGCCTATTTATGGTTAGCTCTCACTAGCAGAAATAGTAACATGCTCTTTTCAAAAAAAAATAGAAAATAGAGCTAAATATTGTTACCTCTTACCATTAATTATCTGAAAATAAAAGTCCTACAACCTTCTAACTTGCAAAATCCAAAAAAAAAATGAAACTGGAAATATGAGACAAGATATTACAAAGTCATAAATGCTAGCGCCCTCATTTTTTGAATGACCTTTAACAAAAGAGTGATAAACGTATTCTTTTGGATTATAGTCTCTATAACTCAATCAATAAGACTGGAATTTTGCAGAGTGGTTAAGCATTTGAATCAAAAACCCTCTGAGGGGAGTGACAGAATTTATGGCAAGAACATCTACTTCGTGTACGAAATACAGATGACATAAAATAATGGAAACAGGAGACAAGAAACAATATCGCACCAAAACATAATGTCTTGCAAACAGTAGTTAAACAATAATTATGTTACCATTTGTGACTGGTGCCCCACGAAGGAGCCATATTAAATTAAAGATGAACTGTCCAAGTGAAATTAAGATTGGTTATTGCCAACGAGGCGGCCGACCCCAGAGGGTCGGCCGTCGAGTTGGCAAATCATAGAGCCGTACGTGAGTACAGAAGAAAAATCTTATCTCAGCGTAAGGGACCCTTTTTTGACCATATTTGGGTGTAAGTAATACTCCATATTTGGGTAGTGACGTCACGTTTTTACACGTGTCGCTTCCACTGTTGTTTCAGCGGACGATTCAGCTAGTGAGATTGGAGGCGCTTGTAGTTGCCTTATGTGTTTGTAAATTGAACTGTAAGCAGCGGCTGATCAAGGAATAGGGTTATACCTACAAATTTCGGACAGAACGAGCGTGTTCGCTTGTCGATTTCGAACCAGCGTGTTCGCTTGCGAACCAGCGTGTTCAATTGTCATTTTCGAACCAGCGTGTTCGCTTGTCAATTTTAAACCAGTGCTTTCTTTCGTCGATTGGCACGTTTTTAAAGACTTCAGATCAAAGAATTGAACAAATTACTATAACACATCTTCTTATAGCACAAAGAATTGTTCTTGAACGCCAGCGTTGCGTAATTAAAATCACTCACAACTTGGACAAAGCGGGGGTAGACAATATTTCTTGATTACTGCGTTCAATACATTTATTATCCGGTTAATCGCCGTTACAAGCCGACAACTAAACGTTCTTTAGCTTAGCAACATTGCTTTTCAGGGTTCATTCAATGTGAAATACAGTGCTGTTATTATTAATGTTATTATAATTTTCCTTCATCACCACGTGCGTTCTCTGGACAAAGAGTATAATGTTTTGACGTTAATATTTGGACTCAGACAGAGCACTCTCAAAGTGTGTAAATGAAGTGTAATGTAATATCCAAGGGTTCAGTCAAAAACCTTCTTACGTTTGTTGTATTTATCTTTTTTTGATTGAATCAAAAAAATGAAACGAAATTAAATAAAATTCATGTGCACATTTATTCAAACAATACTCAAAGAACCAGTAAACCTAAGGTAACACTTCAACATCACAAGATATTGCTTCGAACTTAAGTAATAATCCCTCAACATTCCACATTTCAAAAACGTGGTAAAAATTATGCCTTCAAGACCAAGACTCTTATCAGAGTCACTTCGCACTCTTCCTTTCCTACTTTCATTTATAGTAAAATAATTTCACCTGTGTGCCAAACTTTCACACACAATCCTAATAAAACAATTTTGCCTCGTTGGCACTTGCCGCAAGGCACAACTAGTTTAATAGTAATACATGAAGCAGCAGTTAACCTAGCAACCTTTGTAGCTTTCTTAATTGGTGTTGATAGAAGAATCCTCCTTACAAGAAGGGATTTCTCTCCACTAACTAAAACATTCACTAATTAGCAGGTAGTTTCAGGGGAATGTTGTGCGTGAATGGTGGCTGAGTTGAGGAAACATCATACACAAAAGTTAGGGTTAGTCTGTAGAATGAGGGGGAGAAATTTACAAAGCAAACTCTCAACCCCAAAATAAGGCTAACAAATGAAACAAATTCTGTGTGAAATTAAAAACTGTAATCACAGAAACAGCCAGATAGTACATGTATGAAAAACTGAATCACGTAGGAGGGATTAACAAATATTTGACCATGAAAATTATTCAGCAGACGTGGCCAGCTTGGTGGTGATGTCTCCAAAACGGCTCGTGGTGTATGAGGCCACCTAAGCAGAAACAGCCACAAGTCAAAAAGGGACCTTGCCCAGTGCTGCAATACGTACTCACTAGATGTAGATGTAGAAGTCCTTTAAGGCCATTTACCGACACCTTGAAAACAATATGAAACAGAGAGTTACTGTATTGATATGTACTAATTGATTGAGTAAAAGGGCTAGATCGGACACACATTTTTTTTTTTCTTTTCTTTAAATAAGCCCTCAGACCCCCAAAAATAGATGCCTGTGATCCTTGAGTGTGAAATAGTTACGCTATATTTTTTAAGTTCTCTGTGTGGTGTTGCTAGTCAAGCCTAACAATAAATACAGTCATTGTTATTTTTTAAGGTATGTTCCAGGGCTCATGCTCTTAATTATTTTATTTATGTTTCACACAGTGGAACAAAATGTGATCATATTGATCAGCCACAGGTTAGCTTATTTGTTGGGGCCAAACTGCACAAAGGCAAAGAAAACAATATGGGGTTTGGGAGAGGATGGGGAGTCTTAAAACTTAGCAGTAGTGATAGGCTACAAATTGCTTTTCCTCAGGGGAGGATATTCTACAAGGAACTGGAATCATTGCTTTGTCCTCAGTTGGTACAAAATATGAAGGAGTTGCCATGGAATAGTATGGCTTTTTTGCATAGTCATACCTAAGGGGGCAAGGACATGGTATTTACAATAACTTATCAGTTTTGCATTGATTTGCTGTGATCCATTTCAAGTTTAGTCTATATATTACCTCGAGATCAAACATTGTTTGCCGTGTTATGACGTGTTCTCACACATCTGTCCTTTTGTGGAATGTTTGTTTCCAGGCTTTAAAGTAATTAAGTAGTTGGTTTAAGTTGGTAACACGTTGATCTGTTATTGACTGCAGTGGACTGTTATCTTTGAAGACATTCCAAAGCATTTCACATTTTCATAAATTCTTGTATCTTTTCTGCGGTGTTTTCATGCAAAGCCATGTCTTTGCAAACTTTTTCGGACAGAGTATTAACAGCAAGCTTTACTCGTATTTATTTAAATTATCAAGATGGAATTACAAGCGCCCTGATTAAACCGTATTTGTTGTTTGTTGATTTTCCCAAGCGGGTGAAATCTTGCAAATAGTTTTAAATTATTGTTGGTAAAATTGACTGCGGCGGGAATCCGATTCGTCGCGAGCGATTTTAAGTGAGCAAGTTTGAAGTTCTGAAACGCTGCTATATCCAAATATATCCACGTGGTTTTTTACTATGTTATGTAAAAGCTATCGATCTTAAACATATGTAAAATTTAGAGTGGAGTAATGTGGAGTACTCCTAAAAGAAGCAGCGGAACACGGCTTGGTCAGAATACCGGTCGTTTCGCCAACGTGTCAGTTCGCCAACGACCTGTTCGCCGACGTCTAATGTGGGTTCGCCAACGCTTATATGTCAGTTCGCCAACGTCCAAAAACACCTTTTTCGTTGAAAATAATTGTCAATTACATAACTTGCAATTCACTTCATGAAAGGGATTGTTGATATGAACCGCCATAGTTGTTATTGAACCTTTCAATGCGCCCCAATCCCCCCTCAAATTTTATTAGTTTTCTTTATTGATAGTTTATTGCTGGTCTTATTCTTTTGCAAACTTGGTGGCTCCTAAAGGAGCCGTTTTTTGGTTGTGATTTTTACTGACTTCAGTTTCCACGAGTGGGGCCGTTGAGATGTGAGCGCGTTTTCAGGAACTGTGCGGCGGTCTTCTCTTTCCTTTCGTACTTCTCCCAGCTGTCGAATAGCCTCGCCTGTTTCGATACTGCTTCAGTTTTTCATCGGACACAAATGCTAGGATATTGATTAGTAGAAAGAGGTTTAGATAGTTTTACTAATACTTGGAAGCTGCATATGCATAACGTTTTCGAGTTCGATTCCTTACTATAATACTTGGAAACTGCATAATGTTTTCCCAGTTCGATTCCGAATATTGCGTTATGTCTTTATTTTTACTTTAATGCTCAATAGACTGCATAATGCTGTCTCAGTTTTATTAATTTATCACTAAACAGTGATTAATACCTTCTTGTAGTCTTTTTCCTTCTTGTTGGCCATCAGGACAAACACAAGTGGGTATTGCTTTGCATATTCCCCGGATCGGATGAAAGCATTCACCGTCAGTAGCTGCTTGAATGGGTGTCGCACAAGCTTGAAGGTTCCGTCCATGTACCAGGATTTAGCCTTGGCCAGGGTATTTAGCTGCTCCTGTCTGGCGAAGATCAGATGCCTTCTCTGCTTAACTGTCAGGTCGGCTTGGAAGAAACCGGGAGGGAGACATTCCTCGACCAGTTCGAAATCCACATCTTTCGGTTGCTCGGGTCTGAGTTTCTGTCGGAGTCGGT
>OX421446.1:58478314-58488314 GCA_949126865.1 Montipora capitata
ACAAATAAAGAAGCCTTGACTGTGCTCTGTTCTGTTGTAAAGCACTTAGGAAGCGGCTAGAGCACTCAAGAAGTAGTGAGAAACACTTAAATCGTATATATGCATTGGTAAAGGTTTTAGCCATTTTATGTAGTAATATTTCAAAAACGAGTGCGAGTATTTCATCGGGGTTTCAAACATGAGAAAACTGATGATGCTTTTATCGTTTTCGAGTGTTTTAAAGCCCGATGAAACACGAAGCACGAGTTTTTGAAATCACTTCTCCAACAAAAGAAAATTAGTTGAAATTATCATTTGAATAAGTTTTCTCAGTTCAACTATTATATTTGAGATGTGAAATGTACATGATCCTATCACCTAATTGCTGCGTTGTGACAATTTTTGAATATTCATCAACTGATGTCACGTTACCTAGCTGTTTGTCAGTTCTGAGCGAACACATTGCTTCGCAAAGCAAATGACAGAGTGCAGATTTAGACCTCCTAAAACTAGAGACTCAGAGGGAAGAAGAGGAAAAGTGTGTGGCCAGCGCTATTCCGAGGTAACGTGTGCATCTAGTCTGATAAAATTTCTAACGTCAGTGCCATTTTAGGTCAGAAGTGTGTACAGCAAGGTTGAAACTGAACCATAACACGAGGTCGCCACCATTGAGCGAGAATTTAAATTTAGGAAAAGAATGGCCTTTTCTGTTTTGGGTAGTTTACTAACTGTACTGTTACATTCAGTGCTAGCAGTAAATATATTAGGTTTAAAGTTTGTTTCGCAAAATGTGTGATTTCATAAAGTTGTTTATCGCCACGTGTTTTTGTTGCCTCGTTTCAAACACGGCCGTGTTTTCAACCGTTTTTCATTGGGTTTCTAAACCCATCCACCTGACCAGAATACGTTGCTCTGGTTGGGTAAGAGCTGTATGAATAATTAATGCATTTGACAATGGAATATAACAAACTTTTAATTTTCCCTAACGGTCAGTATCAGTTAAAGTGTACGAGCAGTAGGAAATAAATTACAATGCATGTGTGAAGCTTGTAAACTGTGTACGGATTCAATAATAATCGTGACAAGGTATTAATTAAAGAAAATCTCAGTTGGCAAGGTCTTATTCAACAACGCTTAAAAGCAACATAGCTGACCACGAAGTGACAACTGGAGATCTTTTTAATTTTTCTGAGCTCGAGTTTCAGTTAGAAGACCTAACTGAATCAGTTTCCATTTTCGACTGAATCAGTCATTGACATCTTCACTCAATGACGGATAACAGCAGAGGAGAATCTCTACGATTTGCCTCACAGTAACTTTCGCTGCTCTCAACTGAATAAGTCCGTCCGGGTCACTGAATCAGTTGGAAGGCTCTCTGGGTATAAATCGGCGTCTCACTTACCGTGACTAACTGTACGAAATCAGTCAACTGATTCACTTTAGTAGGGAACGAGAGCGACAAGGTGAAAAAGAAATTTCTGTTAATAAGGTTAATAAGGTTTATAGAACAATGCTCTCAGAAATTTCTGTTAATAAGGTTTATAATCTAGGTGCAAGTTTCATTCAGAAAATGTGATTAAAATATTTTTTCAAGAAAAAGAAAAAAATTGCGCAAGGTGGCTGTACGGCTGTTAGGGTGCATATATTTCTTATTTTACTTATTATTTTTATTACTATGATATTTATGTAATAATATTATATAAATTATACATAATACTAGTATAAAATTATATACTATAATAAAATTTCTATATAACGCCCACTCTCATTGTTTAAACAGTGTGCTTTATGAGAGTACAAAGCACGGAACAAACGAAAGCTCACGCCATCATCCGCAGAAATGGCAGATAAATTTCAGAATTTTTCCTTGGGTACTATTGAACAGTTTGTTTTCCAATTGTCATATCGGAAATGTGCAGGTTTTCATGGGCAACAATTCGGCCGTTTTTCACTGAACATAATTATTTAGATCCTCTTTTTTGTTCTTTTTTACGGACTGAAACATAGAGGCACTTGTTTTTCCTGGATAAGTCCGGCCGGGTGACTGAATCAGTTGGAAGGCTCTCTGGGTATAAATCGGCATCTCAGTTACCGTGACTAACTGTACGAAATCAGTCAACTGATTCACTTAAGTAGGGAACGAGAGCGACAAGGTGAAAAAGAAATTTCTGTTAATAAGGTTAATAGTGTTTATAGAACAATGCTCTCAGCAAATCGGACAAGCCGGCAATGGACACCTTTTCATTTCTCTGCTCTCGAGTTAGAAGATCCAACTGAATCAGCCGGTTACCATTAATTTACAACTGAATCAGTTATTGACATGAATAGCGCCGGATAATAGCGGAAGACCATCCCTACGATTTTCCTCGCACTCGCAGTAACTTTTGCTGTTCTCCGGGTCAACTGAATAAGTCGGGTTCTGTGGCTGAATCAGTTGGAAGGCTCTCTAGGCAATCAAGCTTATCGCGTACGAAATCAGTCAACTGAACAAGTCCACAAGACTTGATGCAGTTATCAGTGAGACAACTTTATGGTATATGGACCTATATGCAAAGAGATATATATGCATCACTGTTCATATGCTTTTGGAAGTAAGGCGGACAACATCAGTGAATAAGCAAAGGAAAACAATCCGTCACGCCAATTTAAACGACACCAACACGAGCGCAAATGTCACGTGCACGTGTCTACAATGTAATTCAATTCGCAATCGCAATAATTGAATTTACCAGAGAATGATTCAAAGCTTTTTTTCTCCTTGTTCTTTTATTTTTCCTTTCTAGTTCCCTGCCAAAGCAAGGCTTCCAAGGCAAATAATTATTTACAGAATGTAAAAAAAATTTGACTTCCACTTGGCAACAGCTATGGATTGAATTGCCGATATATGATCTCTAATTAGATTTATTTGAGCGCTAAGACATGGCAAGAGAAACAGTCGATATTTCTCATTACAAAGGTTCTACGGGGCGTGCAATTCATCGCAAGAGCTCCTACATTAAGGGCTTAATAAGGGTTTGTTTGATTGGGATCTAATCCAGATCTGCCTGCAAGTGCCAACATTCATGCACAACGGGCGAAGTAAGTACATGTAATTGCTGTTTTTCCTTTAATTATCTGTGCGTGTGTGTAAAAATTATAAGTAATGCGGATTTCTCAAAAAATAGCATGCCTTGACTGCGTTCTGGCTGGTAAGGATAAGTCCGTATTGCAAGTCATTTTTTGCTCCCATAAATTAAACAGTGATTTAGCAGTCGGTATGAAAATTGTCTGCTTGAAGGTCACGAACAGTTTCAATATTAACGGTGAGTCAAAGATTGCTTTATGTTCATAAAGAATTAAAAGAATAAATAATGTGTAAAAAAATTGGCACAAACACAGGGTTCTCCCTAGTTTTCAGCACAACTGGTAAGGGACCTTTTCAAACCGGTAAAGCATTTGGTTAATGTTGGACATTCTGTAATGGATAAGCAACTTCTGAGCGTTTCCAGGCGGTAATAAGTGCTCTTACAAGCGGTAAATTTTACCGGTTACCGCCTAATAAGGAGTTCGTAGAGAGCTAGTATAGTAAATGATTAGAACCCAAATGAAAACGAACAGCATACTTAAGACTCCATTGGTAGTACGGTGTGTAAGTGGCTACCCACATGTACGCATTGCCATGTACCTACTTTTTTAAACAACGCCGAGAAATACGAAAACACAATAGCCCTGACTACAGGATGCTAAACTGGCACAGCAAGATTAATTGAGCAGTGAGGGAATAACTATCTTAAGCCAAATTTTCGAAAGAAAATGCCTTTCTTCATCAGGGTTTCCCAAGGAATGGTTTTGGCTTATGGAGAAAGAGAGGGAAAAGCATAATTTGAATGGCCGGATTATGCATCTCTAGTATAAAAACGGCCAATTCTGTCCTGATGAGCAGCCTTTCTCAATGGAAACGTGTGAGCAATTCAATTAGCTCATTCAAAGTTCCTGGATCAAAATACGGGGAGTAACCAGGTATCCAGACAAAAAAAATTGTGACGAAAAAACAACCAATTCCGACATTGGATAGATTTAGACATGAAATAAAAAATTATGAGTTTGACGTCAATTTCAAAAAATTGAACATTACACTCTTAATGGCATCCCCTCCTGTTTTTTTGGTGTCACCTACATACAAGCAGCAAATTTCCTTCCAGGGAAGCATATCTTAGGAACTTTTAATTAGCTTTCCATAAGAAAAATGAAATGGGATGCCATCGCTCTTCTATAGGCTGTTTTTCCCTCATTTACATAAAAGAATTTCTATTTTTAATGTTCCGTGGTAATTATTGTATAAAACGCTCTTAGTCTGTTAAATGCCCAAGTATTTGTTCTGTAACAACTGTCTCCATTAGCCAAAATCATTCCTTGGGCACCCTGATGAAGAAAGGCATTTTTCTTTTGAAATACTGGCTTAAGATAGTTATTCCTTCACTGTTCAATTAATCTTGCTGTGCCGGTTTAGCATCCTGTACTCAGAGCATTGAACCTATGTGTTTTCGTTCATTTATCCTCTAGGTGCACCCCAGATTTCTGAGAAAAACTTCCTGGTTTTGATTATCAACAATGGTGGATAAAAAGTTGGACCTTTTGTAGCGGCATATGCAAGAGCTTAGCGTTGCAAGAAAGGAGGGAGACAGACAAGGCAAGGGTTTGGCTTATTTGAATCTTGGTAGATACTATCAGGGCACATCTGACTTTAATCAGGCCATAACAAATTACACAGAAGCATTAGCCATTTTTAAGGAAGTGGGTTTCAGGGCCGGAGAAGGAGCAGCCTATGGCAATCTCGGCAATGCTTATCAAAGTCTTGGTAATTTCAAGCAAGCCATAGAGTACCACCATCAACATCTTAGTATTGCAAAAGAGGTAGGGGACAGGGCTGGAGAAGGAACAGCTTATGGCAATTTCGGCAATGCTTATCAAAGTCTTGGTAATTTCAAGCAAGCCATAAAGTACCACCATCAAGATCTTAGTATTGCAAAAGAGGTAGGGGACAGGGCCGGAGAAGGAGCAGCGTATGGCAATCTCGGCATTGCTTATGACAGTCTTGGTAACTTCAAGCAAGCCATGGAGTACCACCATCAACATCTTAGTATTGCAAAAGAGGTAGGGGACAGGGCCGGCGAAGGAAAAGCTTATTGCAATCTCGGCAACGCTTATCACAGTCTTGGTAATTTCAAGCAAGCCATAGAGTACCACCATCAACATCTTAGTATTGCAAAGAGGTAGGGGAAAGGGCCGGAGAAGGAGCAGCGTATGGCAATCTCGGCATTGCTTATGACAGTCTTGGTAACTTCAAGCAAGCCATAGAGTACCACCATCAACATCTTAGTATTGCAAAAGAGGTAGGGGACAGGGCCAGAGAAGGAAAAGCTTATTGCAATCTCGGCATTGCTTATCGAAGTCTTGGTAATTTCAAGCAAGCCATAGAGTACCACCATCAACATCTTAGTATTGAGAAAGAGGTAGGGGACAGGGCCGGAGAAGGAGCAGCGTATGGCAATCTCGGCAACGCTTATGACAGTCTTGGTAACTTCAAGCAAGTCATAGAGTACCACCATCAAGATCTTAGTATTGCAAAAGAGGTAGGGGACAGGGCCGGAGAAGGAGCAGCGTATGGCAATCTCGGCAACGCTTATGGCAGACTTGGTAACTTCAAGCAAGGCATAGAATACCACCATCAAGTTCTTAGTATTGCAAAAGAGGTAGGGGACAAGGCCAGAGAAGGAAAAGCTTATTGCAATCTCGGCATTGCTTATCGAAGTCTTGGTAATTTCAAGCAAGCCATAGAGTACCACCATCAACATCTTAGTATTGCAAAAGAGGTAGGGGACAGGGCCGGAGAAGGAAAAGCTAATTGCAATCTCGGCAACGCTTATAACAGTCTTGGTAACTTCAAGGAAGCCATAGAGTACCATCATCAACATCTTAGTATTGCAAAAGAGGTAGGGGACAGGGCCGGAGAAGGAGCAGCGTATGGCAATCTCGGCAATGCTTATGGCAGACTTGGTAATTTCAAGCAAGCCATAGAGTACCACCATCAAGATCTTAGTATTGCAAAAGAGGTAGGGGACAGGGCCGGAGAAGGAGAAGCTTATTGCAATCTCGGCAATGCTTATAAAAGTCTTGGTAATTTCAAGCAAGCCATAAAGTACCACCATCAAGATCTTAGTATTGCAAAAGAGGTAGGGGACAGGGCCGGAGAAGGAGCAGCCTATGGCAATCTTGGCAATGCTTATCAAAGTCTTGGTAATTTCAAGCAAGCCATAGAGTACCACTATCAACATCTTAGTATTGCAAAAGAGGTAGGGGACAGGGCCAGAGAAGAAGCAGCCTATGGCAATCTCGGCAATGCTTATAAAAGTCTTGGAAATTTCAAACAAGCCATAGAGTACCACTATCAACATCTTAGTATTGCAAAAGAGGTAGGGGACAGGGCCAGAGAAGAAGCAGCCTATGGCAATCTCGGCAATGCTTATAAAAGTCTTGGAAATTTCAAACAAGCCATAGAGTACTACCATCAAGATCTTAGTATTTGCCAGGAAACGGAGGACCCAATAGGGCTGGCAATGGCATATTATCATATTGGTCTTGTTCATGAATTTTTTGGCTCCTTGAGCAAAGCTCTTAATTACTATCATCTAAGCATTTATTATGTTGACGAAGTTACGAGTCTTCTTCAGGCAGAGGATACATGGAAAATAAGCTTTCGTGACACAAAGGGGTTTGCGTACACTGCTCTGTGGACAGCACTCTTGGAGAATGGAGAGGTTGATGAAGCTCTCTATGCTGCTGAGCAAGGACGAGCACAGGCTTTGGCAGACATTTTAAAGATGCAATACAGCGTTGATGGGAAACCTACAATGAAGGTAACTATCTCTTTGGTTATGAAAGATTTACGTTCACAAACTGTTTTCACAGCACTTGAAGGGAACACGATCAGCTTCTGGTTGCTAACAGATGATATCGGGATAAATTTTAGACAAAAGAAAATCGAAAATGGAACTGCCAAGTCTCTGATGAAAAGTACTTTAGAACAGATCAATGCAGGGGCCGTTTTGCGATGCGAGAATCGTTCACTTGAAAGACAAGGCAGCGACTTCTCGAGCAGTAGGGAAGGTGTTGAAGAAACCTTTCAGTCTTTGTGCTTCTCTTTGCACTCTTTCCAGCCCTTGTATGATGTCTTAGTTAGTCCTATAGCGGACTTGATCTAGGGTGATGACTTAGTGTTTGTTCCTGATGGACACTTTTGCCTGGCTCCTTTTTCTGCAATGAGTGACTCTGTCAGGATCCGTGTGATTCCCTCGCTGACTGCTTTAAAATTGATCACTATGGCACCTGACAACTTCCAAAGTAAGAATGAAGCACTGCTTGTAGGCGATCCGTGCTTGAGCGAAGTCACTTACGGCACTGGTGAAACCATGTATGGACAGCTGCCGTGTGCGAAAAAAGAGGTGGATATGATTGGAAAACTTCTGCAGACCACGCCTCTGACAGGAAAAAATGCAACCAAAGCTGACTTGCTGAAAAGAATGAAGTCAGTTGCTTTAATCCACATTGCTGCACACGGAGATGCCGAATTTGGAGAAATTGCCTTGGCCCCAAATCCCGAACGCACATCTAAGATCCCTAAAAAGGAAGATTACATGTTATCATTGAGCGATGTTCAAGCAGTTCGTCTTCAGGCAAGACTGGTTGTGCTGAGTTGCTGTCATAGTGGCCAGGGAGAGGTAAAATCTGAGGGTATTGTGGGAATAGCCAGGGCTTTCCTGTGTGCTGGTGCCCGGTCTGTTCTGGTGTCACTCTGGGCAATCGACGATGAAGCGACCTGGATGTTCATGAAGAGTTTCTACCAACACCTGGCAGATAGAAAAAGTGCAAGTACAGCTCTTCACCATGCCATGAAATCTCTTCAGGAGACAAAGAATATAAAATACTGGGCACCATTTGTGCTAATTGGCGATGATGTCACCTTCGAATTTGGGGAGCTCAAACATGAAAAGAATGGTAAGTGCTATTTAAATATAACTTTAATGACTGAATCGCTGTACTTTGTACATGTTTCTAATCAGGAATTTGTTGAAAGGAGCAGGTACGTTCTTCACAAAGAAATGGCTTTATAAACGAGTGAGTTATTGAGGTCTTCAAGTCTACATGTCAAAGTAACAGTGAATAGGAATTGTTGCTATTAGCTTTAGTACGAACAGTTAAATGAATGAATTAAGATAATTGTTATATTATTTACTTGTCAATCAGAACGAAATTCATTATTGCCATTTAACGCACTACTTGTTTCTTTCTTCCTGGTTTTGTTTTTTCAGAAACGATGTCCAAAACGTGGAGATATGTCCAGGTTTGCACCTAATTAGATGCACGCGGATTTCAATAAGCGTCATGAAGTGTCCCCTTGCTCTTCTCGCCAACTTCAACATCACTTGTGTCTCAGAATACAGACAATTTATGTCACAAAGTGTCCCCCAAATGCTGCTTTTTAAGTAAAGATTAACTGCTGCATTTACCCAAAGCTAAAAATAACGCTAACCTTTACCCTTACCTTATTGTTGAAAATAGGTAGCAAATGCTTAGACTTAAGGGGACACTTTGTGTTGGATGTGAAAATTGGGCGTGCATCTAATTAGGTGCAAACCTGGACATAAGTGAAAACGTGAGAAACTTACTTGGACTGTGATGCGTCGATATGTTATTTTCCTTTCCTCGATTATATGAGTTATTGAAAACAATTCAAACATTGATACCTCAGTAGCAGTCAGACACAAGATATCATGCCTATTATAGTTAAAGTACCGTGAGATTTCAGTAGTGTTAAGATACTGTCCAAGTTCTTACATTTGTGCCTTGTTTTGTAAGCATCTGTTCCAGGATTAGTTAATCACTTGATAGAAATCAGGGACTTGGCAAAACGGTTTGTTTCCATAACTGAGGATCTAGCCGTCTTGTTATTTTGGCCCTTGAAAATAACTCCAAGCTTTTGCGGTATGTTTCTGAGGTGACATGTATACTCTTTAGCTTGCTATACCAACTTTCCATTTACAATATCATTAATTGACAGTCTCGGGGAATGTGTATTTTCTGTGTTTCTGTAAGGTTGGCCGAAGCTAAATAAGCAAATTAATTGTTTCGGGAGGCAAATGTCTATAAGCTTAAAAACAACCTAGGAAAGTAGAAATGTTTGGAAATTACAACAATTTTAATGTAGCATTCACATTGAAATGATATGGAAATTCCTGGAACAAAACGCTTTATTCCCAAAGGGTTTAAATCGGGCACGACATTGAATTAGCCGATTTGTTTATTGTTTATTTTCCCGCAAAACGTGGTTCAAAAACAGACACTTTTCTGACCCTGATGAGGACTAGGACAATTTGGGTAAATCTAACTATTGGGTGATGATGGACTCTTGCTAGGGCCTGGAACCAAACAAATGGAAAGTTCTTTACTTTAAAGTTTTACATGTTGATTTTTGTGATAGTTTGTCAAAGAGGGACTGGACCAATGCAAAATAATTCAATGAAATGGGCGATTTCTTAAAACTTCTAGAAGGTAAAAAGGTGTGTGGTGTAAAAGTTGCCTGATCTCTTAATTGTGTGCATTTTAAACCCCTAGGGAGGTGGGAATTTGCCCATGCATATGCTTGTGGAAATTTTTTGAATTTTAAAAATGGTATGACTACCCGAGTCATGTCATTTCATACCATTTCGCACCATTGCAAACGTTGGTCAGTGACTCTTGCATTAACAAAGGTATTAAAAGGGAAGCATTCCATCCTTTCTCCATGTTAAAACTGACAGCGGGATGGGCACCCAACCCCTAAACCGAGCACCCCAAATGGAGAGTAAGGTCTATGTGAAGCCTATCAGTACTGGTCTACTTCTCCACTACCATAGTCGCGTCGACCATGACTGAACGTGCAAACAGATTCAGTCCGAGCTAAAGTCTTTGTCTAGCTCTCCTCCACTTATGCAAATTTTGAGTA
>OX421446.1:58493314-58495814 GCA_949126865.1 Montipora capitata
CGCGTCTGGCTACATAACCAATCAAAAATCGTGTGATGTCACAGCCGTGTTTCCATACTCTCATTTAAACACAGCTATTGACCAATGTGAGTGGATTCCTCAAACCTTAAAACCTGACTGCTATATATTGTCTGTTCGGGTCCGTTAATTTTGCTAAGGAGAACTTCAAGCAGGATCTTCAGGTATATGAATATTGGTCTTGGTAACATTCGCTTCATACTGAAATCTCAGTCAAACAGTGCAAAATATCATTATATTGGAGCGAGAAAACTGAATCAAGTAATATATAGACGACTTTCACTGTTATGCACTTTTCCAGGCAGTAAAATATCAACTTGAAATGTAGTTAAATTTTGTTACCTTCATAGACACTACTGAAACGATTTACTCTCGCCATTCGATGGAAATGTATAAATCGATCGTTTGTTTTGAAGTTGTAACAGGGATCGCGTGTAGAAAGCCACGGTAACCAGATTAAACTTGATTTCCAGGCGTTTATTTCACAGCAAAGAGCTTGGGATAACACTGCAAGTTCTCTTTCCCTTTGTAAAACTCCTGCATATAACTCACATATAAAACCTTGTTTAACGACCATCAGGTAAATCTGTTCTGATGGTGGAGCCGATACTAATACAATTTACCCTCTGAATTAAGATTCAAGTCCACAAAGTATCGCTCCCCTCGCCTGTGTTTTCCTTGATAAGTCAAGTACATCTAGTCATCAGGACAAATCTTCTTGACTATTGCTGCGTCATAGCCTCGTTGGCATACACAAAAACAAAGATGGCGGATTTCAATTGAAGCGTTATTGTTGGCTACTTAAATACATTAAGCCAAATGAGTGGTCAAGTATGACAATGCAGATAAAGAACTTTCGATTCAGAATAACTTTTTCTAGCTAGGCCGTACTTTCCCTTTAAGTATGACGTTTACAGCCAACGGGAAACGGCAGGCTCCCACTTGTCATAAAAGCGTGGAAATTCTTTCATTTTAACTTGTCTCGTTCCTTTCAAACGTTTCTTCATATCTCGAGCTAAGAGGACAGAAATGAGCTAATATCAAGCAGGGTTCTTACATTTTTGGCAAAACACTAATTTCACTCACGACGTTTGCCGTTTGGGGTTAACGTCATGGTTAACCTCTCTAATAGTTGTCTCAAACGTTGATGGCTCTGTTCAGTAATTAATCACTATCCAATGGACACCTGAGTTAGTCGACAGTGGATGCCGTGCTATCCTCTCCTGTTTCTGAAAAACCCAGACCTGGTATTTTGTGCGCTACGTTTATTTGCAGTTACTCCTTTTTAGAGGAAAATTATAAAACGTTTCTAGGCAGCTGCGCATGCTTTGCAATAGGTTTTCACTGCTTTGGCCGGTTCCTTCCTTCCTTGTACTTCTTCGAAGACCTTCTCAGCAAGCAATCATTAGACCAAAAAAGACTTAGTCCTCAGGGTAGTTAAGAGCAAGATGATTTGCGGCTCCTACTTCGGATACCGGATGTTAAGACAGGCGTAAAAGCTTTCCTTATGCCAGTGCGCATGTGCAAAACTGGAAACGAATGAAAAGCAAATTGTGACAAAACTCAGATTCCCATGGGCAGTTAGGTAGGACGGAACGAAGAAACGAAAAAATCATAGCAATATCGGGGTTGCCAAAAAAATTAAGACAACCACGACAAGCCCATGTGAGGAAACTTTATTAGGCACCATATATATACTAATGCGTTTCGTAATCTTTGGTCAGTCCCGAATTTACGCAATACTCACTTAAGCTTGCTTATTTCCCAATTATGAGGTAAAAGTAATTGCAAAATATTTGTAATGATAACGAAGCACGATTGTAATCAGTTTTCCCGAATTTCATGCTAAGTATTCTAAAGTTAATTGTTTCGATAGGATAATAACAGGTTCCAAAAAACATAGTCGAGGAAATGAAGAAATAAAGCAAAACAGTTTTTTGGAGGCTGACTTGGAGGATAACAAAACAATAGCAACAGTCGCGAGTTTATGTGTACAAGGAAGGGTTACGTTTTTGCAAACGTTGGTCGTGAAGCACTTATATTTCAACAGACTTAACTATTAGAGGGTAATGTGAAGTGGTAGTTTTCTACTCATATAAACCATGTGAGCGTTAGCCCTACTAATGGAATTGGGCCTGTTACATATAAGGTAAAGGTAAAGTCACTTGATTTAACGCCGGTAGTTCCTTCAGTTACGAATTCAAACTGGTATCAATGGAAGCCAACGGTGCGCCTTTTACCCCCCTCCCTCTGTCAGTGCTCCGTTTTACGGATATTTAAAGCTATAGCTACACCGATCAGAGGAAAGTAGAAACAGACGTTGAAGTCCTCGAGGATCAAACCGGGGACTTCTCGCTCCGAAAGCCGCGCACTAGCCATCTGAGTGACGACTGCTCCTTCTCCTACTCTTCTTCCTATAGAAATGCGCCAGAGGACTGGACACTGTAGAAATACCCGTGGAATACCTCAACTTTGTGTGGAT
>OX421446.1:58508314-58510814 GCA_949126865.1 Montipora capitata
CCACTTAAGCTATTGTAAAACTGTAACCCGCCGTAATCACCATCAAAAGCTTAAAATTCTTGCTCCCCGCACAGACAATTACAAATTCTCTTTTTTTTCCAAGAACCATACCCGAATGGAATAGTCTGCCTGACTTTGTAGCAAGCACCTCATCTGTCAATGCCTTTAGGCACCTAGTTTCAAGGCTATAGTGGCGATTAATTTTCTGTTTGTAACTTATTTTTTCTTTTATTTATTTACATATATATAAATTTTTTTCATACCTTGGTGTAAAGCAACATAGCATTACCAAGTAAATACACTGAAACTGAAACTGAAACTCAAAGTCAAATCCTACATCTCTACGCAATAAGCGCATTCAAAATGTTCTTATGCATGATCTTCGCGGAAATTACGTTCTGTCCTTAAATAAAACCTAAAACAACCAGATACATTCTTAGTTCTTTTTCTTACGTATCAGCTAAGTTGAGGAATGCGCTACCTGATTTTATCCGTACCGCTGAGTTTACTGGTTTTAAAACAGAACCCAGGACCGCATTTTGTACAGCGGCTTTTCTTTTTCATTGACATATCCTTAAATATGATGTATTTAGTTATGTGTCTGTATATGCTATGTAGTTTAGCTGCAAAGATATTAGCTCTTGTAGTTATTCTGAAATTCGAGACGAAATAACCTTTAAGCATGTGTGCATGTTACCTTTAGCAGGGCGCATGCGTACACTTTGTAATCTGCGACTCCTGTGCTTACCATATGACAGATAAAATGACTGTTCTCTTGAATATATAAGCGATCGAAATCTTATGCTAAATTGTAATGACAAGGGCGGTCTGGAGCTGTGAGTAGGCGTGGGATTTGTCACATAGGGTTTAGGGGCCGACATATCTCTCCCTCAATGCCGTACCGGGAGGCAAGGTCGGTAGCAGAAAGCAGCGAAGGGCCAACTGCGTCCAAAAGCGATCGCACGGGCCGAAATCCCGGGATGACTCGTTTGGTACGACGCTCGAGCGCCACGTCTGGAGGTATTGCATTTTTCTCTCTTGTTGAAACATTCCGTCAGCGCATCCGTAAATGTTCAGGCTCTCCGATGCCTAGCCTACCGAAAAAAATAACATGGATTGCTGGTTTTTTTTTTTTTTTTCTTTACAAGGAATTGACCTTGCAGTTGATTCTACATGCATAAACGTAACGTAAGAACCGCGCGTGTCTGGTCTTCTCGAGACAGAGATGAGAGATGGTTAAATGCGGACTTGCACGCCTAAAATGCTCTGTTGTAAACATGGCGGTTCACGAGTGAAGTTGTCTCTCTGGCCTTTCTGTGGACGAACTCCAGGACCTACCGATACAATTTGGGCAAGTTTTGAATGCTAAAATCTTCAATCGGTGCTGTATTTTGCTGGTAGGACTGGGTGACCCGACACTTATAAAAAACCAATGACATGAGAATCGGAGGGCTTCCCTTGTCATGGAATGGCAGAATTACCCAGAATTCTTTTTGGGCATGAAAGAGGCAACTGCATGAGAAGCACGTGGAGACTGGCCCTCATCAAATGGCTAAAGCGCGGCCGGAGATAAAATTAGTGAGAAGAAGATTTCTAGTCAGCCACATACTTAGGAGTAGCCCTGGTGTGTGCTGTTAAACGTAGACTTTTGATTTCTGAACAAGTTTTTATTATTAGGAAATTCGCGACCAAGTAGCGCTTTTTTTTCCCAAAAAAACTGGCCTTTCCTTATTTCTTGTCAAAGAAACGGTATAATGTAACTAAGAGAATTCTGAGATTTATATTTGCAAATTACCTGTCCTCTTACCACTTAAGTCAAATCCTACCTCTCTACGCAATAAGCGCATTCAAAATATTCTTATGCATGATCTTCGCGGAAATTACGTTCTGTCTCTCAATAAAACCTAAAACAACCAGATACATTCTTAGTTCTTTTTCTTACGTATCAGCTAAGTTGCGGAATGCACTACCTGATTTTATCCGCACCGGTGAGTTTACTGATTTTAAAAGAGAACCCAGGACCGCATTTTGTACAGCGGCTTTTCTTTTTCATTAACATATCTTTAAATATGATGTATTCAGTTATGTGTCTGTATATGCTATGTAGTCTAGCTGCAAAGATATTAGCTCTTGTAGTTATTCTGAAATCCGAGACGAAATAAACTTTAAGCATGTGTGTATGTTACCTTTAGCAGGGCGCATGCGTACAATTTGTAATCTGCGACTGCTATGCATACCATATGAGAGATAAAATGACTGTTCTCTTGAATATATAAGCGATCGAAATCTTACGCTAAATTGTAATGACAAGGGCGGTCTGGAGCTGTGAGTAGGCGTGGGACTTGGTTTAGGGGCCGACATATCTCTCTCTCAATGCCGTACCGGGAGGTAAGGTCGGTAGCTGAAAGCAGCGAAGGGCCAAGTGCTTACTCGTTTGGTACGACGCTCCAGCGCCACGTCTGGAGGTACTGCATTTTTCTCTCTCGTTCAAAGATTCCGT
>OX421446.1:58515814-58523314 GCA_949126865.1 Montipora capitata
TCTAAAAAGAATGAAAACAGGCAGAATTGCAGCTTTAGTTCAACAAGAAATAGCGTTTCTAAGCTATGCCGCGTTGATCTACAGTATTTAGGTCTAAAAACCCCGTTGAAGACGGTTAATTTTCAATTGTTTTGCTGGGTACTACTATTGCAATACTCTAAAAAATTCGATTTTCCGGGAGGTTGTCTCGTTAGTCTAGTGTATATCGGAAACTGCAAGGTGAAGCCATCGATCCAGGTTCAACGCTTTGCCTCGCCTATTGTGAATCTTCTCAGCTTGTTTAATATCTTTGTTTCGTTGAAGTAGATTTGAAGTCTAAAGTAGACTGTACGTCGTATAAGTTGAATAAAAAGGGAAATGTCAGTTCGAGGGATGGAAAGAAGTGATGACCCTGTTTTTTTCGTATTCTTTGATTGCAGTCACGTGAAAAGATGGCCATATTGGTGCCGAAACAATAGAAAAATGTAGCTCAAGTTTTGCATAATAATAGAGTCAAATTCTCAAAAGACTTTTTTGCTATTGTTCTTTCCATCAACATAGCCGTCGTGACGTCGCCGTGATGCAATCAAAGAATAACATCACTCGATCGGGACCGTAGTGGACAATATTGGCCCTTGGTCGTTTTCATATTGACCTCATGCAGCCACCACCACTATTACTCAATATTTGTATAATAATAGAATCAAATTGTTATTGTTCTTTCCACCAACATGGCCGTGGTGACGTCAGGTGCAATCAAATAATTGTGCTAAGTTGCCATAGAGAAAAAAAACTGCGGTTATTAATTCATGTGGATTCCCTCGTATTTTTTCTTCAGCTCATTCAACTGAAGCCACTTGGATTTTCCGCTAAATTTAAACGCTCCAAAAAGAATAGATGCCCAGAAAATCTGATGATAAAAAACTAAATACATCGAAGTCCTTAGAATGCTTGCAGTACTTTCTTTCCAGTTAGACAAGATCCTTTAATTCAAAGTGGCACTTCAAATACACATTCACTTCATTCATCGAGTCCTTCATGGAAACAATTAAACCAAACAAATTGACCTGCTCTCAACTGAATGGCTTCATAGCTCTGTTGGTTAGTGCAGAGGTCTTGGGTTCGAATCCCTTTGAGGTGTCTAATAGCCTTTTTCACGGTTAGTTTTTCTCATTTGCATTTCAATGCAATCTAACCTGGATGCGAGGCAATTTCGGGTTAAAACTACAAAATAGCCCGAAATTGCCTCGCATCCACGTTAAATTACATTGTAATGCAAATGAGAAAAACTAACCGTGAAAAGGCTATTGCAGCTCTGTGCTCAGTTACCAGGCCTTGGAATAAAAGCAAGGCTGGAGTTGACCTTGCTTTGATACAAACCTAACTGCTTTTCTTATGTAAATAGAAACTCGTCAGCATTACAACAACATGATTTACATAAAGAAATCAATGGAGATTGTATCAAAGGAAGGTCAACTCCAGCCTCGCTTTCATTCAAAGGCCTGGAAACTTAGCACAGAACTGTAAAATGATCTTTTGGTTTAAATTGTCCAGGTAAGAGCGAGGGTCACTTCCCTCTTTTGTCTATAACCCTTATTTAATGTATAAATTCATTTCATAGGACAGTTTTATTTACAGACAAGACAGCACAAGACCGTTTCGTTTACCAAATTTACTTTAATTTGACTGATTGACTCTAAGAAATGTTTACACTGTTACGTCAGTTTTTCTATCAGGTCCCACTATTTATATTAATTTTTGTTTTTTTCATTTTTTTGGGAATTTCCTCAAGTTTTGTACTTTTTTTCTTGAAATTATATGTAGATAACTTTAGAACGAAATCACTTTGCTCGCATCGTCGAAGGTCTTTTTGAAAGCCGTGAGTAAGCCAAAGTTGAAATGGCGGTTCCGTTCCAAGCAAGCAAGCCGAGATTAACATCTCAAAACCCTGAAGGTTAATAGCAAAGCATTTCAAAGTGCAACAATGACAACTCTTCTTTTACAACTATAGTATGTTTGACTAAACATAAAAAGGGTTCGCGAGCTTCCTTTCTAAAAAATGATGATTTCTCTCCTACATGTATTTTGTTTCCCCCTCAATTAAGAGGGGAAGCCAAATGACTGATTATGTTTAGCTGGGCCACTATAAAGCAAGGGGTCAGTCACTGAGTTAAGGAGTGTTTATACACCCTGATATAGCGTACTAATACTCCTACATCTCTTTCGTGCCACACATACGTGAATTGATATAATCTTAAGCCCCTTGCTGTATTATTCCTCTCCTGAGTATATTTTGTTTCCCCCTCAATTAAGAGGAGAAGGCAAATTACGGATTCTGTCTAGCTAGGCCACTATTAAGCAAGGACTCACTGAGCTAACGAGTGTTTATACACCCTGATATAGCGTACTAATACTCCTACATCTCTTTCGTGCCACACACACGTGAATTTATATAATCTTAAGCCCCTTGCTGTATTATTCCTCTCCTGGATATATTTTGTTTCCCCCTCAATTAAGAAGAGAAGCCAAATGACCGATTATGTTTAGCTAGGCCACTATTAAGCAAGGACTTACTGAGTTAAACTGAGTTTTTCTACCACTTTTCGATGCCGCTGCTGTAGTAGGATTAAAAAGCCAGCATCAATCATACCGAATACTCGGTGATGATCACACTGGTTTCGATTTAGGTCTCCGAAATAAACTACTGCTAGTGCCTACAAAATCTTGGAAAACGTTCTGCTTATGATCGCTAGCTAACGATTGTCAAACCTTGTCGGGTTTGTTTATATTTTACTTCGCAAAGCAATTAATTATTGTAGCAATTGTTGTACTAATGAATATTCTAAACAATATTGACTGATGTCAAAGGCAAAAAGATATTGCTTTGTTCTGCATTAGCACAGATGTCGATAGTGATTGCCAAAACATGTCACAATAATTTCTCATTTAGTTAGTCTGGAATAAAACTGAGACTGATCGATTCCGTGGTCTTTTGGAGTTTACGACATTAGAACAAAAGTGTGTGTTAGGGTTGTCTGTCTGATTGTCTATGCCTTTTTTAATCGACCTAAATATGAATTAGGACTAGCTTTTGGATTTCACATTTTCTCTGACTCTAAAAACTAGTAGTGTTACAGAATGACAACTACTTCAGCTAGCTTTTATAATTTCAGACTTGACCACTTTCTTGTTGAGGCCTTTGCATTTGTGGCCCCACGAACTGCTCTTGCGTCATCTTCAGTTTCTGCACCGACGTCCTCAACTCCTGAGTATTTTGCTCCATCGTACTTTGATTCGTCCACCAACGGGAGGTACTGCAACATATAGAAATAATAAAGGTTTCCTCAGTATCATGTAATTAGTTTTTACTTCTCTTTCTTTATTTTTTTGGCTTGAAATAAATTGTAATCGACAAAACTGAAATTCATCCTAGAAACGTAATTATGCCTATCACCCACAACAAAGTGACCAAAAACTTCGACGATAAAACACTTTAAACTTCACGCGTTTCTCGTAAAGGGTTAAACACACAGATATTTGAAGAGGAAAATGATGACATAGATAGGATATTGAATCCAGTTGCCTATATAGGTTTCGAACGATCCAGTGTGAAAACGTAAAAAACGATATATAACGCCACTGGGAATAAATACTTTTTGTAGAATTTTGAAAACGTGTCAGAGTGGGTAGCCCTAAAGAAATAGTAGCATTCTAATTTGAATTTTACTTTACGTAGCACTTAACTCAATTTATTACACCATTTTACATGTACAGCAACAACTTCCAAATAAGGCAACTTCATCTCTCAGTTCTACCTTTAGCAATTGCACTGATATCGCCGAGTTTCCCTTCTTCCCGTTCATAAAAGTAAAAAGGAAACCATGGTTTGTCATTCAGAAAAAATCTCCCTAGAACCCGTTGCAACCTTATTATAATAATCGCTAAAACTGGACATTTAAAAAAAAGGAATTTATTGCCCAGAGAAAATTAAATGGATTTACGTGGAGTGTTACATGCCTAATTAGTTATTTCCCACGATGCAGTTGGGGCATTCCTGTCATCCGGGACTTTCTCTAGCTCTTATCCAGTGCAGAAGACAGGCGTAGGGCCTCCTTCAGTAACTAACTCAAGAGAGTCAAGATCATGTTCTCCTCCTCTTATCTTAGATTCTTGTGGATGGCGGGTGTGCCCTCACCTTTGCTGGAATCACGCCTTCTGTATTTGGTTATTTCTTAGAAGGTACCATGCTGGTTTTAACTAGACGGCCTAGCCCAACAAGGCTGGACTAAAATATCCCAAACATATGTGGTATTAGTATCTGTTTTCAAGAAAACAGAGCTCGCTCAAAGCAACACCGTGCCAAAAATATCAGTCTTTATGCATGGCGCATGAAAAAAAAAAAAAAAAAAGAAAAAAATAGCACCTTGAAAACGTCTTGTTACTGACCTCTCCTTCGATGAATGAGCGCAACCTCTTGGAAATATTTACGAAATCAGGGCGGAGTATTGGGAGCTCTTGCCAGCACATCTCCATCAAGTTATACCTGATGATAAAAAAAGGAGGAGACGAGGAGCCTATATCTCCAGCAATTCTTCCCTCAACCCTTTCGCAAGAAGGTTTATGTTTGGATATTTTTTCGCTGCAAAATGCATTGATTCTACGTTTAAGGTCTTGCGACATTTTTTGATGGATATAATGCCATTGCTTTAGCAAGAAGGTTTATGTTTGGATATTTTTTCGCTGCAAAATGCATTGATTCTACGTTTAAGGTCTTGCGACATTTTTTGATGGATATAATGCCATTGCTTTTGATCGGACATTTGGATGTTGATTTCAAAACGTATTGAAAGATATATAAAGCTCTCCGGTAAAGTATAGCAATAAACACTAAACATGACAGAGAGAAAGTATCTCGTTATCCCAGACTTGACGTAAGGGACGGTTAGTGCTTATACAGATAAAAGAGGTTCGTGACATAGAATTTATCTGTGACTTGTTTCTTTCAGAAAATATAAATGGTAGAGACGAACCTTGACTATCCGGACATCGATTATCCGGATCTCGCGATTATCCGGACTATTAATTAGTCACATTCATTATCCGTAGAAAAGCTATCTTACGCCGAACTGTGATATAAAATTCCAGTCAGAACTGAATTTGTTTCGCATCAAAAGACAACTTAGGGCAAGTTTATTGCTCGAGTGATCTTAAACGCGCCTAACACGCATCGTAACTAATGCAGTGCATTTCATTGAGCGTTCATAGGCTCAGAGTTGTTTTCTAGCTAAGTGAAATTTCACGCTCCGCTTCCCCGATCAGCATTGGTATTATAAACACAAGCTTGTGCCATGAAAAGTGTTTCCATCATGTCGACAAAGCGTAAGCGTTCAATTCTTTCTATACAAGATAAGCAGTCAATAATTCTACGATTGGAAAAAGGCGAAAAAGGAACGATCTTATCCAGTGAATATGGCGTCAGTAAACAGCAGATTTCGGACATCCGCAAAAACAAAGTCAAGCTAGATTATGAAGTTTGCCGACAACTTGGAGATCGATCATGAACTAAAACGAAAATCATTGAAAGTTGCACATGATGAACAGCTGGATGAAGCCCTATACGCATGGTTCATACAGCAAAAAACAGCTGGCACACCAATTTCTGGTCCCCTTCTGCAAGAAAAAGCAAAGCTCTTTCACAGTCAATTACATGAGGAGACCTCGAACGGCGAAACCTTCAAAGCTTCGACAGGATGGCTTGAGTCTTCAGTTGAAGATGAGGAGGATGAGAGTCGAGATGAGCAAACTGTTACAAACACTGAAGCTGTTGAATGCTTTAAAAGTGTTTGACATGGATGGAGAAACAAAACAATGTGGAAGCTATTCAACTTATGCAGCTTCGAAGAATGATGGAATTAGCGACAACTACACGCTGTAGAAACTTGAAGCAAACTGATTTACTTGAACATTTTAGGCAGAAATGACTTGTTTGGTTCATTCTTGCATGATTCTCGAATTAATGTTACGGTTTTCAAATGTATTCAGTGCTGACTCATTAATATTTATATTTTCGATTATCCAGACTATTCGGGTCAGTCTCTAAGGGTCCGGATAATCGAGATTCGACTGTATTCGTTGTGAATGATAACTAAACCTTAAAGCAAAAAAGTGGAAATTAAAAGATGCCCACGTACTGCTATTGCCAGCATCTTCCAACTTGTAACAAATGAGTTATTATTTATTTATTTACCAAAATGCAAATTAAATTGTAAAAAGAAAGGAAGAAAATAGATTTTTGAAAAAAAAAAAAAAAAAAACGTAACTAAATTTGCATTTTGGTGCGGAGACATTGGAGGACCTGAAGAAAAGAAAGCACTGCTTTTGCTCTGCTTTCTGTTATACGAGGCCGAAAATACTTTGAAACAAGATATAAAATCTCCAGAAATTTGAAATAAATAACCAAAAAAAAGCAAGGTGAGCCAGTCCGGTGTGGTTAACACATAACGCATGCGCACAACCATTTCACCCGGACAATTAGCAGCGATGGACAGCTGGTTCAGCATTGCTGGGCCTCATCAGCATGGCGTGGCTAACGTTAACATACCAGGTGTTGGCCACTCCGGGTTGGTGTTAGCGTGTGTCACCTTCTTTTTTTGTTCTTTTCACATAGAAATAAATAAAAACTCGAAAGAAATTTTCTAATAATACTAATTGCTTATAATCGTAGGACGACTGCAATTTTTTTTGGTTATTACAAAAAAAAGGGACTTAGAAAAACATTTGACAATAAAAAATTGCGACGGAACGTTTCTTAAAAAAAAAAGTTAAACAAAAAGTTTCTCAAGTATGAAGTTCATTTGGATGATTGATAATTGACGGTTTCGCTTCTTTAGGTTTGAGATCTTGTTCTAATTTCTTGCTTACAAAATCTGGTTGCAAAGTGGGGCCAATCCATTAGTTGAAACTTGATCTTTGAATAGTAGACTAATTCTGATTATGTCAACCTCGTCAGTATTCAGTAAGCGTAGCGGAGAGAAATACTGACGAGAGCACAACCTCATTGAAAAGCTCTGGGAACGAGGTTGAAAGTCAGAATTAGTCTACCATACAAAGATCAAGTTTCAGCTAGATCTCAAGCCTAAAGAAGTCAAACCATCAATTGTCAATCAGCAATGCGTTGTTTATCATTTTGTATGTGATGTGTGCGATGCTACAAAGCCCGACACCTTTTTCAACGTGTTGTTGAACACAAAAATTCGGCAACCGGCAAGCATTTTCATGAAGCGCATGGTAGGGGCGATCTTTTGAATGAGAGCCATTTCAAGATTATGAGAAAGTGCCAAGGCAAATTTGATCGTTTAGTGTTTGAAATGCTTTACATCAAGAAATTCAAACCTAATTTGAACGTCCAAACGGACTCCATACGTGCGAAACTTTTTAACTTGTAAACTATTTTTATCTCTTATTGTTCGCCTTATTATTTATAGAACTTAGTTTTTATACATTTTTGACTAGATAATGAAG
>OX421446.1:58528314-58550814 GCA_949126865.1 Montipora capitata
TAAAGTTCTGGTAAGATAACCCAAAATCAGTGACCTTGCACACACGGTTTTGATCAAGAAGTACATTTCGTGCTGCAAGATCACGGTGAATAATCTACAAAAAGCAAATAATCAACGTTAGTCATGCTCGCGTATAGGATAATATGTTCTGTAATCCCACCTGTAGCGAAGAGGTGCGATTTGCATTTCCCTATCAACAAGAGGGCTGCAAGCGGGTCCAAAGTTAAAGGTTACTCGAAATGACTCAGAGGAAGTTAGTTAGTAGGTATTATTATACATTGGTGTCACAAGCTCGATTTTGATTGGCTATAAGCACGCAGCTAATTCTTGCTTGCTCTGTTTCTCCTACGTCATACCTATCGACAATAGATTTTATATACGTAGAATTGACGTCATACACAGAGACAATAGTTTTATGCATGCAGAAGTGACGTCACCTGACACAGTAACCAGCAGAGAAGAGGAAAGAAACTTTGCCAACCGCAGAAACTTTCTTTGATTTACCGCTCATCCAAAGAAATGGATGAGTCAGTCCTCTTGTCTTTACAAATGCAACTCAGCCTTCGGCTTCGGCAGATAACACAAACTTTGGCCTTGATAATTATCGCTATCATGGGAAAACCGAATCCAATAATTGTTAATTAACTAATATGATTAGAAAATAACGCAGCCAATGTTCCCCGATTACTGACTTAAAAAGATGACTGTTGAATTATCATGACGACCACGACGGGGGCAGATCACACTATGCAGTATCAAGGCATAGGTCGGTGCATGGTTCTCCAGCGTTATCCCAATGTAGAAAACCCAGTGTTTAAAGCGCGCGCTAGTACGTGTCACCTACAGCAATCCATTGCTTTTCGATATAAGAATATTATAGCAAAATGATCACACATTTTTGTCTACATAATGTCAAACACTACAAGGAGTACGCATATCGCATGATGCATTTCGTAGATACAATCTTAATCTGTGAAAGATTACAATGAGCAACAATCACTGGACGAAAAAATGGATTTACTCGAGTTTGCAAATTGAGCAAATGTATGGCAAATTTAGGGCTCTAAGTTTGCTTTAAATTTGGTTTGACAGGTAAAGTCTGCGCAAACTTGGATATTTGTTTTATAGGAATTTGTGTGCAAATGTTAAGGAAATGTAACTGTATACTGCAAATTTGCTTGGCGTTTGCGTGGGATGCAAATCTTTATCGTTCCACAGATTTGCTCAAATTTGCCTCTCCGTAAAGATAGCAGTTCGACCACAACCGCAAATGCAAGCAAACATGTCGAAAAACCAATAATTTGCGGTATTGTTTGAACTGATTTTCAAAGGATCCAAATACGTACATTTGCATTTAATTTACTCTGTTTTGCAATGGGAGCAAAAAGGAATGAATTGCCTGAATATGACTTCGTTGTAAATTTGCAAATTTGCTTCCTATAAATATTCATATTTGCCTGGGAGCAAATAATGGAGATTTACATCATCTTCGTTTTCTTGTCATAGGCAGTGTGCATATGATATTTGTTACACATTTTACTGCTGCGGTAAACTTTCAATTTTTACATAACCGTTATATTGTTAAACGAAAACTGCACTGGTATTCGGGAGCTGTTGAGTCTCATCAGCGGCAACGTCCTACACCAAAAACCAAGCAATGGTGGGGCTTTCGTACATAAATTGCCTCAAAGTCAACCTCGTTCCCAGGATCTTTACGGAGGGGCGACCAAAATACCGGCAAAGACCCTGGAAACGAGGTTTTGTGACAATGGAATCGGTTATCGACGGTTTGAAATTCGCGCGGGCGATGTGTTCTTTCCTCTTTCAAATTTCCGTTGTTGGACAACTAAGGTTTACGGCGATTCCTTGACATTTATGTGGGTGAAATGGCAGTACGAAATCGAAATCGACGAAATCCGAAAGAAAGGGCTACGACCATTCACACCATAACGTCGGGAACCAGCTACAGTATTACAGTAGTTCGCCACAAAGATACACGCCAGTCTTATGAACGTTGAATGGTCAGTCTTTGGAATGTTCTATGCCTATTAATTTCAAGTCCACGATTCCCGCTAATTGCAATACCACCAGAAAAACCTAGCGAGAGTAGACTTCGCTCGCTGCTTGACATGGAACCGTTGAATCTATACTCATACGTAAGCTTATTAAAGCTTTACTGGATTGTGATCAGGGAGTTGAGAGACGGTGTTCGAGCAAGAGATTCGGCCAACGCCAGCAGCATTGATCGATAAAGAATTCGTGGCAAAAATACAGGCCTTCTTCCAAAAGGAAACGGAGTTCAACGAACGTTTGGAACAAATACAAAGGGTGGCGGATCGAACAGCTAGATTCCAGAGCGCCGGCCGAATGGCAAAAGATTGCCGAAGGAGTTTTCGGTAGGTCACCTTAATACTGATACAACTGAAAGTAAATGCCTTAAATTTTGTATAGAATAGCCTTGCTTTTTCATAACACGTTTGATTGCTGATTCATTGAGTCCCTCCCCCTGCAAGGACAGTTTTTACTTTTGCAGACCTACACATGCACTCCCTTAGTAATTTCACGTAGTTATTAAGGCCACTTAAAACAATACCAATAATAAGGAAAGGGGAATGATATCTCCGCATTCCTGTCACAGCCCATTATATCCGTCCCCTTATTTGCCACTTACAGTGCATGTATTTTTATACGCCTCGTTCTTCAAACAACACTGCTAGTAGAACACAATAGTGGCCCGGGTATTCTACATGTATGGTTACTCCCTCATCACCATGTCGTAGGACAAGCAATGTGGTGTGCAGTGGCAAGGTTTGGTCGAATACCAAATTTCCTATGACATGGTATACCTTCACTGGTGTCCCATGTCCAAACAATGTCACATGTTTAGTATCATGAAGCCTTTTTATACCAAGCTATTCACCAAACCTTGCCACTGCACACCACATTGCTTGTGCAAGGATATACTGTATGTAAATATTTCATATGACATGGTATACAAAGATTTCTCACTTGTTACTTGTCACTTGTACATGTATTTTCGTGCGACATGGTCTACTTCACTTGTGTCTCATGTCCAAACAATGTAACATGTTTAGTAACTGAAGCCTTTTATACCAAACCATAAAATATAATTGTAGCCAATCAGAATGCAGGGAAGACTGTGAAATAATAACTGTACATGCAGCTGTATTGCACCAAACCTTGCTACTGCACACCACATTGCTTTTGCAAGGATATAATTATGTAACTATTTCCTATGAGTTGGTATATAAAGCTTCCAACATTAAAAGTTAGTAGCCCAAGTAATTTTTTCAAGAGCCCAGAATTAATCAATTCCAGCGGGGATCATATTTACAAGAAAGTGGTGATGAATCAAGTGAGGCACACATTCAAGCTACTTGTTCAGAAATTTGGTCGCCTGCGCTCGCAAATAAGGCACCTCAGGCGACCGTTAGGCAGCAGCCTTGCAAAGCTTTGTCACATGGTATTTGTCACTTAAGTATTTTGTTTGCATGTACATGTACAGGTGTATGCAAGCCTTTACAAAAAAATCCAATTGTCTTTTGTGGTATTCCATGGTACAAGTAGACTACTCAAAAGCATTGCATAAAAATTACTAGAATTTCTCATGAAAGATTATAAACCTACCATACATGTACATGTACTGTAGAACTGGCTCTCTAAAATTTAAAACAAAAGTTTTGAGGAATAAAAATTCCTCAGGATGTCCTTTTTTGTTGTTACTGTTTGAACTAGACAAAGTACGCATCACAGTTCTTCGTCTAGTTCATACAGTAACAATACAAAAAGGACATCCTGGGGAATTTTTATTTCTCATGCAGTTTTCTGCATGATTCCTCCACTGTTTTAATTGGATATGGTAAAACTCACAATATCATGCTTTTAGTACTTTATGGCCAGGAACCCAAGAAAAGAAGGGCAGTTTATAGGTGATATACCAAAGTTGTTTTGAGTTGTAGCCCTCAAACACTAATTCCTTTAAAAAATCATGAAAAACTAAAAAACAATAATTATTATTGATTTAATCACATGCACAAAATGATCAATTTGGAAATGTGGACACTTGTGGAATGCTGTCACAGGCTTCCAGATAAGTTTGCAATTCCTTTAGCTTCATTATTCAGTTTCATTTACACCAGAGGATTGCTTATGAATGGCAAAGTGTTGTGTTACATCATTCATTGAAATGTACATGTAGCTTATGCATTGATTGATTGATTGACTGGTGTGAATATTTTCTAGGGCCTACATGTACCTCAACCACAAGATGCAGTGCTGAAGAAAACTGTGCATTGAAATTTAATTGGAGGGAATTTCTTGAGATGCAAGAAGCAGACAGTCCTCTGATTGTGAATTGTCATGCAAATGTAGATTAATGTCTTAATGTCAATACTTGGGAGGGTAGAGGTTTTATTGTGATTCTGGATAGTCACCTTATGAAATTAATCTTATGACATTAACTGTTTGAAGTGAATTCTTTCAGACATCAGGTAATTATAGCAGAGTTGAATGCCTTCTCAATGAACAGGTTAAATGCAAGCAAGAGATCTTCAGTGCAACAATCAGTGACTTCCTCTGTTACCGGTAACACAAGAACAGTTTCTCAATAATTTTTGACTACATTGTAAAATCAAGAAAGGTTTCACTATCCTTTAAGTCTGAGAAAATTGTCAGTCATCTTTCAATCGTAAACACATCAATCTTAAGCAGTAACATAAGTATAAGTGATATCTTTCCAATAGACATATCTGCACATGGCAGCAATGATTGAAAGATCAATGTAATATATTAAGTACCATCATCTGAACTGGCGGGTAGCACACCGCATACAGTTCAATGTACCTTGTAAAGTAGGTCTAACCATGGAGTTATTTAACAATTAGACCCGTAGCCCACAAGGGCTACGGGTCAATAGCCCATGAGGCGAAGCCAGATGGGCTATTGGCCCGTGGCCCTTGAGGGCGAAGGGTCTAATTGTTTTGGTTTAACCCAACTAGTCGGCCAGAAAAGGCAATAGCAAAGTTAGAAAATGAAATACAAGAAATATTTATGAGGGAATAAAACGAAAGAAAGTGTCGGGCTTTTTGCTACTCGAGGACTATTACTAATAGTCCTCTAGTAGAGTAGCCAATCAAAATGCAGGATTTGCATTAGTCCACTAGTTGGGTGATACTAATTTGTTTACAGTATACTAATCTGTAGTATTTTCCATCTGAACTGGCAGGTAGCACACCTCATACAGTTAGATGTAACTTGTAAAGTAGGTCTAACCATGCAGTTAATTTGTTATAGTATACTAATTTGTAGTATTTTCCATCTGAACTGGTGGGTGGCACACCTCAAACAGTTAGATGTAACTTGTAAAGTACTTCTAACAATGCAGTTAATTTTTGTTATAGTGTACTAATTTGTAGTATTTTCCATCTGAACTGGCGGGTGGCACACCTCATACAGTGAGATGTAACTTGTAAAGTAGGTCTAACCATGCAGTTAATTTTTGTTATAGTGTACTAATTTGTAGTATTTTCCATCTGAACTGGCGGGTGGCACACCTCAAACAGTTAGATGTAACTTGTAAAGTAGGTCTAACCATGCAGTTAATTTTTGTTATAGTGTACTAATTTGTAGTATTTTCCATCTGAACTGGCGGGTGGCACACCTCATACAGTTCGATGTAACTTGTAAAGTAGGTCTAACCATGCAATTGATTTGTAATAGTATACTAATTTGTAATATTTTCCATCTGAACTGGCGGGTGGCATACCTCAAACAGTTAGATGTAACTTGTAAAGTAGGTCTAACCATGCAGTTAATTTTTGTTATAGTGTACTAATTTGTAGTATTTTCCATCTGAACTGGCGGGTGGCACAACTCATACAGTTCGATGTAACTTGTAAAGTAGGTCTAACCATGCAATTAATTTGTTATAGTATACTAATTTGTAGTATTTTCCATCTGAACTGGCGGGTGGCACACCTCAAACAGTTAGATGTAACTTGTAAAGTAGGTCTAACCATGCAGTTAATTTTTGTTATAGTGTACTAATTTGTAGTATTTTCCATCTGAACTGGCGGGTGGCACACCTCATACAGTTCGATGTAACTTGTAAAGTAGGTCTAACCATGCAATTGATTTGTTATAGTATACTAATTTGTAGTATTTTCCATCTGAACTGGCGGGTGGCATACCTCAAACAGTTAGATGTAACTTGTAAAGTAGGTCTAACCATGCAGTTAATTTTTGTTATAGTGTACTAATTTGTAGTATTTTCCATCTGAACTGGCGGGTGGCACAACTCATACAGTTCGATGTAACTTGTAAAGTAGGTCTAACCATGCAGTTAATTTTTGTTATAGTGTACTAATTTGTAGTATTTTCCATCTGAACTGGCGGGTGGCACACCTCATACAGTTCGATGTAACTTGTAAAGTAGGTCTAACCATGCAATTGATTTCTTATAGTATACTAATTTGTAGTATTTTCCATCTGAACTGGCGGGTGGCATACCTCAAACAGTTAGATGTAACTTGTAAAGTAGGTCTAACCATGCAGTTAATTTTTGTTATAGTGTACTAATTTGTAGTATTTTCCATCTGAACTGGCGGGTGGCACAACTCATACAGTTCGATGTAACTTGTAAAGTAGGTCTAACCATGCAATTAATTTGTTATAGTATACTAATTTGTAGTATTTTCCATCTGAACTGGCGGGTGGCATACCTCAAACAGTTAGATGTAACTTGTAAAGTAGGTCTAACCATGCAGTTAATTTTTGTTATAGTGTACTAATTTGTAGTATTTTCCATCTGAACTGGCGGGTGGCACACCTCATACAGTTCGATGTAACTTGTAAAGTAGGTCTAACCATGCAATTAATTTGTTATAGTATACTAATTTGTAGTATTTTCCATCTGAACTGGCGGGTGGCACACCTCAAACAGTTAGATGTAACTTGTAAAGTAGGTCTAACCATGCAATTAATTTGTTATAGTATACTAATTTGTAGTATTTTCCATCTGAACTGGTGGGTGGCACACCTCAAACAGTTAGATGTAACTTGTAAAGTACTTCTAACAATGCAGTTAATTTTTGTTATAGTGTACTAATTTGTAGTATTTTCCATCTGAACTGGCGGGTGGCACACCTCAAACAGTTAGATGTAACTTGTAAAGTAGGTCTAACCATGCAGTTAATTTTTGTTATAGTGTACTAATTTGTAGTATTTTCCATCTGAACTGGCGGGTGGCACACCTCAAACAGTTAGATGTAACTTGTAAAGTAGGTCTAACCATGCAATTAATTTGTTATAGTATACTAATTTGTAGTATTTTCCATCTGAACTGGCGGGTGGCACACCTCAAACAGTTAAATGTAACTTGTAAAGTAGGTCTAACCATGCAGTTAATTTTTGTTATAGTGTACTAATTTGTAGTATTTTCCATCTGAACTGGCGGGTGGCACACCTCAAACAGTTAGATGTAACTTGTAAAGTAGGTCTAACCATGCAGTTAATTTTTGTTATAGTGTACTAATTTGTAGTATTTTCCATCTGAACTGGCGGGTGGCACACCTCAAACAGTTAGATGTAACTTGTAAAGTAGGTCTAACCATGCAATTAATTTGTTATAGTATACTAGATTGTAGTATTTTCCATCTGAACTGGTGGGTGGCACGCCTCAAACAGTTAGATGTAACTTGTAAAGTAGGTCTAACCATGCAATTAATTTTTGTTATAGTATACTAATTTGTAGTATTTTCCATCTGAACTGGCGGGTGGCACACCTCATACAGTGAGATGTAACTTACAAAGTAGGTCTAAGCATGCAGTTAATTTTTGTTATAGTGTACTAATTTGTAGTATTTTCCATCTGAACTGGCGGGTGGCACACCTCAAACAGTTAGATGTAACTTGTAAAGTAGGTCTAACCATGCAGTTAATTTTTGTTATAGTGTACTAATTTATAGTATTTTCCATCTGAACTGGCAGGTGGCACACCTCATACAGTTAGATGTAACTTGTAAAGTAGGTCTAACCATGCAATTAATTTGTTATAGTATACTAATTATTTGTAGTATTTTCCATCTGAACTGGCGGGTGGCACACCTCAAACAGTTAGATGTAACTTGTAAAGTAGGTCTAACCATGCAGTTAATTTTTGTTATAGTGTACTCATTTGTAGTATTTTCCATCTGAACTGGCGGGTGGCACACCTCAAACAGTTAGATGTAACTTGTAAAGTAGGTCTAACCATGCAGTTAATTTTTGTTATAGTGTACTCATTTGTAGTATTTTCCATCTGAACTGGCGGGTGGCACACCTCAAACAGTTAGATGTAACTTGTAAAGTAGGTCTAACCATGCAGTTAATTTTTGTTATAGTGTACTAATTTGTAGTATTTTCCATCTGAACTGGCGGGTGGCACACCTCAAACAGTTAGATGTAACTTGTAAAGTAGGGTAACCATGCAGTTAATTTTTGTTATAGTATACTAATTTGTAGTAATTTCCATCTGAACTGGCGGGTGGCACACCTCAAACAGTTAGATGTAACTTGTAAAGTAGGGTAACCATGCAATTAATTTTTGTTATAGTATACTAATTTGTAATATTTTCCATCTGAACTGGCGGGTAGCACACCTCATACAGTTCGATGTAACTTGTAAAGTACCGGTAGGTCTAACCATGCAGAAAATGGCCTCAGCGACGCGGAGCAATGAGAGGCAGCAGTACATTTTTAGGTTCGATTGAAATGTATAAATACTACAATCGTGGCCAGAGATGTTGAGATAATTTAGCAAAACTAACACTTTCGAACAAACAATAGAATTTTGTATTAAAATGAAAACATCTTTTTCATCTGTGGTCACCCCCTCTCCCCCAAACAATGTTGCAAAAGGCTACTTAGATGTTTAGTTGTTTCCAACATTGAAAAAGGGGAAAGGAGAGGCTACCTTTCACGAGGCGAGAAAGCAGAATTTACACCGAAGAAAAAGGTTGGTAATTTTCATGTGTCTCAACAACTTCTGTCCATGATTGTAGGTACACGGTATAAAACCAAAGGTATTACTTATACCATGAGCAACTACTGTGCAATGACAAGTATATTATTGCAATTTGGAATACTTTTGAGTGGTGATTTCTTGAGCTGCCTTGTTTAAATCTGCTTATTTCTGACTTGGATGCTGAAAATTTCCATGATTTTCATTAGTGTAATTTCACCTTTTTCGAACATTAATATACATATATTTTTTCCTTTAATGCCACTTTACTAGCTATCTAAATTAGTTGTTGTTAAAATGCTGTTAACCCATTTGTTATATTTAAGAGAATTATAAACTGGTAGAAAGAATTAGCCCTTTCACTCCTAATAGAGAAGGAACTCCCCCAGAATTAAAATTCCTTTATGTAAAGTCCCAAGAAATAATACTAAGCAAGAGGTCTGCCAAAACGGGTTGCATTTGAATGGTAACGTTACACTAACAGGATTTCATCCTCAAATTTAACAGTTTGAGTGAAAAAATTGTCTTGTCACAATTAATTAAATTGGTCAAAGAGTGAAGGGGTTAAATAGGCGATTTCTGAGTTCCACAAACCTAAAAGGCTTCTTTTTGAAACAGGTTTGAGGCAACTCTGAAAAAGCCTATTCAAAATATGTTAGAGAATGAATATTTCTCTTATAGGCTATTAAAAGATCTGATTGGTGTATATATAGTATAATTATGTATATACAATTTGTAATTTGTTATTGTTTTACCCCCAGTTTTTAGTAGACAATTATGTTCACGGTAAATTTGCTTTATAGAATGAATTAAAAATCATTTGAACATATAAAATGGAATGTCACTGGTTCTCTTTGATGTGTTTAAGTAGCAATCTTGTTTAAAACTTGGACTTTCATTATAAAATCATTTGCTATCGGGGCAAACATGCTCAATATTAAAAGTTTTATCACATTTTGCCGCCTCAAGTGAACTTGTTCAAAAGTTGGACTTTAATTTTATTTGCTATACCTAAGCAAACCCGGTAAATAGTAGGAGTTTTACACATTTTGCTGCCCAAGCAAACTCGCTTAAAACTTGGACTGTGTTTATATTTACTACCTGAGCAAACATGCTGAATAGTAAGAGTTCGATCAAATTTGCTGCCCCCAAGCAAACTTGTTCAAGACTTAGGTTTTGACCACATTTGCTGCCCCAAGCATAATTTCCCAAAATTTAGAGTTTGATCAAATTTGCCACCCAGGAACAATTGTTCAAAATAAGTGTTTTGACAACATTTGCTGCGTGAGCAAACGTGTTTAATACTAAGAGTTTGTTCACATTTGCTATATAAAACAATCTGGTTCAATGATAAACATTTGCCTGCAATTTCCAATATGTGCAAACATGATCAATAAAATAAGATTTTGATCACCTTTACTACCATAAGCAAACACTGTTCAACTTTAACATTTCGCTCACATTTCCAACCCTGCTTTAACTTGCTTAAAATAATGAGTTTACACGTTTTTACAACAGGAGCAAAAGGTGTGCGAAACAGCAAATTTGCGCGCTAATTTGCGTCATGTGTAAAGACAGTTCAAAGAAACACATTTTCATCCACATTTGATCAGTATGTAAATAACCCCCAAATTTGCACGCACACGTTACCTTTGCACACAGGAGCAAATCCTAAACAAATGTGGCATTTACCACCGTTGCTATGGGTGGCAAATCTAGTGCAATATCAATCTTTGCTCTTCAGCAAATTTGAGCAAATTTCTGCAAATGTGGTATTTGCTACACGTTTGCTGTACTTTGGTTACCCTCGTAAATCCATTTTTTCGTCCAGTGAATAGTACCATATCGTATGACATGCTTGTTTCGTGTCACATACCCCTCTGGATGCCAGGAACACCATTCCAGTAGCAATCTGGTTTGAAAATGACATTAGGTCATAGGTCTTCAGTGGCTCTACTGCTAGTTTTCCGCAATAATGTTTGTCGAAAATTCCACGGCTTTTTCTCAGGTACCCCAGAAGATCCCCACAGGGTAAGTACTCCATGATCAAAATTGGCTGTACTGTAAAGGTTACACAGAGTTTGGACAACTTCTATAATGCTGCATTCAAACTATTAGCTTCTCGGAAAGGTGGATATGGGCTCTATCATTATTACGTTTAGACGCTTTTAAGAAGTAAACAAATAAAGCAGTATTTGCGTGGCTCTGTGTCGGAAGATCAGAGTTTAGCCAACCACCTTTGTCAGCATCGCATATTAGCGGCTCACCTTCGATGAGCAGAGGGGATGAGAATGAAGAAAAGGGCGACTATCTACACATTCCCCAAGTTAAAGGTCATGTTACCCAAGAATGAATGTAAAAGTGAGAAAAAAAAAAGACATAAATTAAATAATAACTAAAGAAAACGTTAATCAACGTTACTTATAATTTCCACATACTTGTGAAGAACTTTCTATGATGAAAAAAAAAAAAAACTAAGGGCTGGATTTTTAATATGATGAAAGTATAGTGAGTAAGAGATGATTAAAAATTTGTAACATATTTTTAAAGATAAAATATACAATTGTCATGCAAAATGTACAATTCCTTTAAATTGTTTATCTCTCCCTGGTGGTCTTTGCAGCCTGAGCCAGTTTCTTGCACAAAAGAATAAATTAATAATAATTGCAAATAAAAATAAATAAATAAACCAAAGCCTCAAAAACTTTCTTGTATGAAGAAGCTCCACTTGGGTTCTCTTTAGAAGTGTGAAATCAGGCACGTGACCGTTTTATATAGCCAACCATTTGCATTTTTACTAAAACTATCAGCTTCAAGGGTTTGCATTTCAGATTAAAAAACAAAGTTTATATCTTTTGTCATTACTCCATGGCATTGCTTTGATGATTCACTTATTTTGAAAATTGTTCTGTTTTTCTGTTTCTTGACCTTATGCTATGCAATTGTTGGAAATGAACTTGACGTTAAGAGGGTTTCATTTGTTCTTGGGAAATGTGGTGAAAACGGCCATTATCACGTTACTCGTGTAACACGGCAAAAATGGGCTAGAATTACCCAAACAATTTGCTTAAATAGACAAATTTAGCCCTGAATATCATCGATTGATAAGGTTTTCACTAGCGGTCTTTTATTTCTCACAGCTGTTTCTACAGTTTAGCAGTTGCAATAAGATCCTTACTTTGGGTGGTGACACAGCCAATGAATTGAACAATATTCGGCTGAGGGCTGTCTCCAATAAGTTTGCCCAACCCGATTTCTCTCATCAGAGCGACTTTTCCTTCATCTCCAGATGTGGCTACAATAAATGACACCAGGGTACAATAAGATTGGACACATGACTTGTTGAGGTGTTTCATGTATTTCTACCTCCTCAACTGAAATATTAATAACACGTTTGTTTTAATTTCCCAGACTCGTCTTTGTCTCATTTTCTTTACGTCATGAAGCATTGTGATAAAAGTAAGTCCATCTTTTTAATGCCGGTAGTTCATTCGCATAGGAGGCTGATATCAATGGAAGCCGATGGTGCGCTTCTTACTCTATTTTACAGATAATTAGAGCTACAGCTACACAAGTTAAAGGAAGGTGTTAAAACATGCAGACTTTTAAGTCGCTGAGAATCGAAGTTGTGACGTTTGGCTGTCAAAGAAGCGCACCAGTCAATTAAGCTACCCCTGCTCCTGATTCAGTGTTTGGGGCTCCAACGGTTAGGGAGAATCGAATATGCTTGATCGATTCAAATCTCTACTCTGTCAACCAGTTGGGGTATTTAACCATCTTATACGGTATTTAATTTTAAACTGCAATTTAGCAATGGAAAATAGGCTCTATAAATGGTTAAAAGCATTATTTATTTATGAATTTTATGAGGAACTTTATCCCTTCATGTGCAGCGAGGGTAAAAATCTGGTGTATTTGAGGCAAGACGTCGCCATGGAAGCTTGAAATAAAAGTTAAAGAACAAAATATCTTTTTACACTTGCAATGAAGGATTAGGAACCTGTTAGGAGAAGGTGATCTATTTTGGTAATCTCCGCATTTGTTTCAAGGTTAAGATAAAGGTGGGTAGATTATGAAAGAGTTGATTGAGAATTGATGATTTTTGCTGCACCCTTTCATGAAACATAGTAATGGAGATTTGTTTTTCTTTCTGTTACGACACATTTTTATCGTGCATGTTGAACGAGGCTTTGTAAGATTCTACGTGACAGGCAGTTCATTAAAGCACTTGTGATACCTCTTTAACTGAAAGGTATCCGATGGAAACTATAAATTAACAAAGCCGAATCGTACTTACGAGAAAAGCACTTTGCTGCAACAAAACGTATGCCTGGTTTTCCATTTTCACGACTCAAGGTTGCTCGCCAAACTGTTCCAAATGCTCCTGAGCCAATGACCTCCTCAAGTGCAATCTGGCGACGTGCTATTTCCCATGAGTCCACTTCAACATTCAACACCTCCATTTCATGTTCTTCCGCGGCACCTTGTGATCTTTAATCCAGAAATGTTGAGTGTTAGTTCTCTCATTTTCCAATGGTGGGTTGGTTGCCGCTCGCCAAAACTGTTTTTCATTTTGTCACAGCAAGTTTCCAAAAGCATGATTGGTTTGGTTATTTGACGCAGGAAGTCAAGAGAATTCAAAATGACGTTCTGAATTGCAGAAGCAATGATGTTGGTGTATGATGCCCCAAACCCGGAGTGGCAAACAACTAAGAAAGCCATACTTAATATCCAACAGCTGCCATTTTACAATGCCAGATACGTTCTTATGCTTAATAATCGTGCACTTCTTTTGATCTTGAAATAAGTTTTTTTTGAAATACAGGTATCCCGGCCAAAGCCCCAACACCCTCTCTCTCCTTCATTTTGTCTTGTGGCAAGAGAGGATGAGGGGACAGAACATCTCCACCATATATTGGCCTCTTCCAATGATAATTTTTTTCAATCTCAATTTAACCCGTGATCAAGATGCGCGGCTATTTGGAGGAAGACACCTGATCGGGTGTCATTGGCTGTGCGACCATGGCGCGAAGATAAAAATAGATGAGGCATGGAGATCTGTTCTCTACAGTCATCCTCCCTTGCTTGTGGTTAGTTATTGCAATACTATTTACAGAAGGGGGCGTCATACGTAGAGGATACAGTAGAGAGCTTATGCACAAGACGTTTGCCAAGTAGCCGTAGAGAGACTGGGTCGAGACCGACGTCCGTGACATTGAGCATTTCACGTTTGTGATTTCGCTAGCTGTGAAGCAGTTTTGATTCTTTCTTAAGACAGAATCAAGATTTCTTTAGAAAGAAATGTCATATGCTTTTAAAAAGTTACAATCCAGGATTGATATGAAAGGATAAACTCTTGTTGTAAGAGAACACGGCTTGAAACCTTCAATTTAACTACACGTATTATGAATTGGATGTGAGATGTTTCCCGGTATCCGGAATAGATCCTGAATATAACTAAAATTTTGCCTTCACTGCCAAATGAATGAGACGCATACAACAGAGTAGATACCGGGGCATATAGGTCAGCAAAGACCTCATACGCCTGTTTACTGTAGGAACAGTGACAAATTAAATACTGCTCACCATACCTCACAATTCAGACATGTGTCTTCAGAGAAAAACCAATTCGCAGTTATGTAAACTTGTGCGACACCGCTGTATACCAAAACCCAAAAACACTTTATGGAAAAAAGGGAACGTATAGCCCCACCAAATGCGGTGTCACTAAATACGGGGCTGAGTTACGGTAACGAATCATGAAAACTAACAATACACACTTAAATCAAACTTCAACTTGGGAGCTGGATTGTTGCTGTCCTACAATGGCTTTCAAATCTTAACGGCCTACTATATATCTGACACTCATACCCATAATCCTTGTCGGCAAAAAAAGTACTTCTGTCTATTACGCTTCGCCTTTATTTTCAGAAAATTATACTATCTTCAGATTTGAAAAACATGATTTATCAGGGAATAAAATGAATATATATTTGAAGTGATCCTCGCACTTCGCTGGACAATTCAATTCTCTCATTCGTCTTTTACCAGCACTTCAAATATACATTCAACTCATTTCATTCATAAAGTCCTTCACCAGAACAAATGAGCCCAACAAATTGACCTGCTCCCAACTGTGTGGCGTCATAGCTCAGTTGGTAGAGCATTGCACTGGCATCGCAGAGGTCCTGGGTTCGAATCCCGTTGGAGCCAACTGAATTTTTCAGGGTGTCTATAAAGCAGCATTTGCTGAAATTGTACTGCTAAGTGCAAGGTTCACTTCTCTTATTCATGATCATCCAGTGTTCGCCGATCTTCCCGAGCCATTGCCACATTTCTGCAAAGAAAAGAAAATGACCCTTATTGAACAAAGAAGGGTTACAGAAAAATAAACTAAACTTCACGGTCAATTAATTTTGTAAATTCCAGCATGGTCTTTTTGAAATCGTTGCCTTGGCATTGACACATGTTGCCAGTGCATTAAAATCTACGACCACAGAGAAAAAAACACATGCACATACAAAGAAGGACCTCTCAAAGTAAAGAAATTTCTTTTGAAAGGACTATTACTTACTCTTTTTTTTTTCTTTTGAAGGCTTTGAGTCTCGGCGTTCGCAGCGCTCTTTTCATCACGTGGAGAACTGATTAAGGCAAATTTCTTTGGTAAATGACAGGAAATATAAAGTAGATGGTTCAGTATATACGCAGAAATACAAGAAAAATTAATCAATGAATAAATAGTTATTCCACATCAAATTAACTTACCTTTCTTTGTTTTTAAATTTCATCACGGACAACAAATACCCAGATTTGATGTTTGTGACTTGATGCTTGGGACGTGGGACGCCATTTTTGTTTTTGTTGTTTTGGAAAATCAATTCCGATCAACCTCCGTGTAGAGAAAAACGTCTCGTGCTTAAGCTCTCTAATTAGCTAATGTGTTGTGTAGTGCGTTGAAGTACAGTGCAGTATATTGTAAAGCAGGGTTGTACTGTGGAGTATTGGGTTAAAAAACAAGTTATCTATAAAAATGATAAAAAAGCAAACCAATATATTATCTCATACATAAAATGCTTACAAGATAGAAAACGGAAAAAGAAAATCGATTAGAGTCTAAAATCATCCCTATACAAAAACTCAAGCGGTAGATGACCTTGGTTGGACTCGTAGAGGATCTATCTATTTTTTTGGAATGAGGAAATGCGTCATTAACCCGTCTGCACCAGTTTTTGAGACTTTTCTTGCTTTTAAGATTGAATTAGTCATTTTTATCTCTTTGTAAAAATCGTTTACCACCAAAATTCGAGGTCAGTGGAGATTCTAGTATTACCGTCAATGTTCACTTTAGACAAATGGGATGTATATGATATCAGAATGACTGAGCAAAGGTGTCTATTTCTTTCAAAATTTCATTTTTGTGTATTGCAAGTGGATTGACCAAAAAATAATAATTGACTTACCTCGCTGTGGCTGCTCAGTACAGGAGCGGAAAGATCATGTGAAGAAAAAAAAAAAAAGGAAATATAGTTGGAGCGGATGACTAGACCACGTTATTTGAAGACGGACATTATTAGACCAAGTAAACATGACTTTATGCTGAAGAGAAGGGCTGGTAATCGTCATGACAACGACAGAAATTGCGAATTCTTTCGTTACGCCTACTACTACTACTACTACTACTACTACTACTACTACTACTACTACTACTACTACTACTACTACTACTACTACTACTACTACTACTACTACTACTACTACTACTACTACTACTACTACTACTACTACTACTACTACTACACTAAAAAGGTAGACAATAACCCTTCAAATGTACTACACTGCTCTACGAGATCACAAATACCTACATAGAAACATGTAAGACTCTTTAACTTAAGATTAGAGATGTGTACCTGTCATCCGTCGTTTGCAAAGGTACCAAACGATTAATGCTGATAACACCACAGCAGACAAAGGGCCGACGATGTAGTACCACTCTATAGCTCTGGTAGCTGTAAAAAACAGAACCATGAATGGATGCAAGTTTTTTAACATGATATCTGTCATTCGAGGCCGAATATGGAGTGGTAGAGTTGGTACTCTTCTTCATTTATTGGAGCTTAAGGACGTTCGCGCGAAATTTTTTCAACATTGATTTTTTTCTGAAACTTTTACCACTGTAAGATGATGAGTTAGTTATGTCAGAAATGTAAAAAAAATGGGGGGTCACCGACTTCGTTTTGGATAGATCATGCCCGGAAAAACACCCAAAATGGGACAAAATCGGGCTTCGTTAGCGAATAAGGCCAGTGTCTGTAAACCCAAATATATTGCAATTAAATCTTTGAAGTGAAATCTTCTCTGCCGAATATTGTTTAAGTGGACTTACTAAGTGAATTTAGTCAACTGGTGAGGTTCTTTAAAGATCAAGTTCGCATTTAGCGACCACAGTTTCACGCGCCTTGCAGCCGCAAGATGGCAGGATTTGATGTCCCGTGAGCAGAAATCTTGAAATTTTTTTAACTTCCCACATTGATTTTTTGTTCATTTTTGGACAACGTGGAGATAATTGTAAATAAAATCCGATTCTGGAAAGAAAAATATGGGTCACCGAACGTCGAAGACCGTTAAATCCAGGCAAAGCTATAGCAATGGCCTTTTGCCCTATCATCTCTCATTTTATTACTTAGCGCGCGCGCTCGTGTATGACGTGGCGTGTGAATTTGCGTGCGCAGTAAGGATGCGCAGAAACAATTGGCGCGAACGTCCTTAAAGGAACCAAACAATTTTACAGATATTGCTATAGGCCGTATTCATAAGTGATTCTTTTCTCTTTGTGCTAATCATCCTCACTAGTTTCGTTAGCAAAAGAAAAATTCAATAGACTTTTTCTGCCAAAGTGAGGTTAGTGAGGATGATTAGCACAAAGACAAAAGGATAATTTCTTGGCCGCCATTTTTGAATACGGTCTATATGGTATCATAAACGTGAGATCAAAGGGGCTATGTCACTCTATTTTAGGGTGTTTCGGGGAAAACTTTAATTAATCACGCGTTTAAAACGGAATTCCTTTACTGATTAAATTATCGTTAAGTCACAAACAAGATGATTCTGAGCAGAAACTGCCTTTATCCAGGTGATTTTCTATAAACTTGAAAAACGTCGGACCGACTTTTTGGAAGATTACCGAAATGCAATCCGTTTCAATCTTGTCCCTTTCTGTCCATCCATGCTTCTTGTTCCTTTTGCTGTATTTCTTTTATGTTGTTCAACAGTTTTAAGTAATTATTTTACTGTTTCATTCTACTTTTTGGGCATTTTGGGTGTCCTGAGATTACAACATTTTCCGTGACATATCCCCTTTAAACTTAGCATGCCAAAGACAAGCAGCAATCTCAGTCGTGCTTCTCTTCATCTTATCGTCCCAGGCTGACTTTTAACAAGGTAGTGGAAATTGAAACATTCTACTCAAAAACGACTGGAGATATAGTAAATATTTTGAACTTTAAGACCAAATTTACGAATAATCTTACTTGTATCTACAGACGTTGCTGAAATGAGTTGCGTCACTGGCCACTCGGGCAATTTCAAGAAAAGATCAGCGCCGCGAGGTTTAACTTATCCATCCTTATGTTCTCATTTACACGAGATGTTGAGTCTGTAGTAGCTTCAGATATTTCTTTTTAGGTTATATTGGGAAAAAATATATTTATACGAGTATATATTTAATATCTGGCGGAAATTGCATGCTTTATAGGGGCCAGGGCAAAGACGTAATGTGACAACGCAATTGGTGTCACCAACAGATGTTGGTCATCATTTATGTTTTTGTAAACTTCCCCTCGTTTATTAGAGCATGAACAGTACTCTTTAGCAATAGACTCCCTCACTCCATCAACTCGACTATTCCCTCAGTTACAGCAAGCGTGTTAGGGCATAATCAGATGATGTGGAGGCCCACTCCCCATTAATTAAAAAAAAAAAAAGAACTAGAAATCCGCAGGTAGCGAATGTTTATCGAGGCGAGCTCAAGGAAAGCTGTCAAATAAAATAACGAAAAACAAAAGTATGAATCCCAAGAAACCTACATACACTGTAGAGTTTAGTGTTACAGTTGATGTCCAAACAACCCTTGTTTTGATCGATGCAACCGTTAAATTTACTAACATAAAATTTAAGCACCCTAGCGATGACATAACTTTGTGAACCCAAGTAATGTAGGACTATGTAAATTATCTTTTTAGATGCCGTTGTTGGGCGTTCCGCATTTTGCTGTTGCCTTCTTGAAACATCATTAATAGTATAGTTTGCGATACCTACTTGATAGCCATTCTGTATGATTGCAATAAAAAAGGGGGCGAACAAATACGATAACAACGAAAACAAGTATGCGGATAAGGTTGATTTTTTATTTCCTGGGTGTGAATTCCATTTGGAATAAAGCCCCGAAAAAGTTTTGTTACGATAAACAGATGCAGAGAAATTGTGTTGATTACGTTTAAGAAGAATATCGAGGACAGGGATTTGGCTACTTTTCTCAAATTCAATTGTGAATTTGATGCTGTTATGACAATTATTTAAAAACTGTGAAAATTGGTTGGCCAGTGGCAAGATTCAAGATTATCTATAAAGCTAGTTGCTGGGATTGTGATAAGTTGAACAACGTCTATCAGCGAATTATGAAAACTCCATCTGTTGAAATTCTATGCTAACACCTGTTTAAGGTTCTTTATTTCTATTATTTTAAGCTGCAAAGAAAATTAATGAGCGAATTTTGCATAATGCATGAGTTGCCAGTAATCGGAGCTCTGTTTTATTCCCAAAGGGTTCTGGGATCGCCAGGGGACAAGCATTGCAAGGAGCTGTAAGAAAATGTATAGCGGAAACTTATTTCGACGTCCAAAAAAACGATTATCGACAGAGATCAACGGTTCTTTCGAACCTGTTTTATCAGAAATTGATTTGGGCAATGTTGACGCGTGGCAAATGTAAGTTTTTGTTTGAATAACAGTGAAATATGAAATAACATTTACTAATTAACTTCCTTGCTTGCATAAGGTTTATTTTGAAATGTTGACATCGCGTTATGGTCTCGAAATATAACAAAATTTGGTATAAATCTGAAGTAAGTAACTCAATAAAGCCATTAAGTTGTATTTTCGTGTGTATAGGGTGTTTTCTTATTAGTTACGTCTTGCGTAAACGAATTATGGCTTCTAGAAAATCTACGACCTTAAAACAGGGAAGTCGTTGTCAGAGACTGCAGACTGCAGATGGAAATTGTCTTTACAGAGCTATTGCTCTCTGGAGGGATGAAATGACTAATGAAAAAGACGAGGAAACCCATAGGTTAAGTTATAGTTTGATTGAGAAAAATCGAACGGTTTTTGAGCCGCTACCATTTTCTTCAAACTCTGTGGGTACATGAATCCCTGAATCACTTCAATGTATTACGATGCTCACGCTCCAGCAAACCATATTTCAATCTCCTAATCTGCCTCGAGGTAGGTTCTATGTTTCAATTGATTTCGATATGCCTCAACCGTATTTTTTTTTCCTTCTGTCAAACTACCATCTACAAGTATTAAAGTCGCAGTGACTGGATCCAAGCAATTTTGTCAAGCTTCAACTTCAAACAATTCGTGAAAAGCGTCATCTCCATATACTAGTTCTCTGTAGATCTGATCTTTGGAGCAGGTCTTTGAGGTTTACTCTCACAATCGGACTCTTCTATGTACGAAGTTGGTCGGTAGGACATTCAGAGGCTCTGTAACCACGCACAACTGAAATGATTTCAACAGACCTTTGTACTCATTGACACCTTGAATTAGTCAAGATTAATAGCTCTTGCCAGCAGCCCACGACAAATGATCTTTGTTATTTGTGGGCGAGTAAAATCTTAATATCTCAACGTGAGGAAGAATCTTCTGCTTTTCTGGGTACCTTCGATCTTTGTCACAACCCCACACAGCACAATGATTGCCACTAGGCGTATTTGCAATATTAGTTGAATTCCATAAGGTCGCAATAGTAGCAAGTATGATAAGTACTGTAGGAAACAGACAACTTTTTTAAGAGACATGTTTCGGCATGCTTATGCCATCATCAGTTTAATGAGTTCCTAAGTGTGAACAGTTATAAAGTCTACGGGTAGATGAAAAAATTATTACAACATGACGTAATACAAAAGCGGGTACTATTTACAGCGTGACACCAAACATCAAGGTGTAAACTAAAACGTGAGAAAAGTGTTGTAATGCTGCAATTGTTTGTTAAGTTCCGGTTTGATCTTCTTTATATAAAAAGCTTCTTTGAGTTTTAAATCAATTGAGCTGCTGGCAGAATCCAGAATACTAAAGCACGAAGGGGAGTATTTGTTCTTACATAAAGGAGATGTGTTGAAATGCTTAAAAGTATGCGAGTTTTTATCGCTTTCCGTGTGTTCCTTTATCCTGGTAGAAAACAGGGGCACCCAACGAGAATATAGTAAACTACTTAAACATAGCATTGTTAAACGTATTTTAGTATTTAAACGGTGGATATAGGCATATTTTTATCCCATAAAATTTTCCATCTGTTCGGATTTCCTAGCTGAAAGCCTAATGATTCGAAAATGATTGGGATCAAAACTTACCTTTTCGAAAATTTCAGCCAGAAAAAAAAATCCCGACAATTCTAGGTGACCTTTTTAGGGTAAAAATCCGTTTAAAATGGGCAATTATACAATTTTTTGTATGTTCGAAAATCCTAGGACAGGCAGGCAAGCAACAAATTTGACGACAAATGTTCCGAAATTCTCAAAATTCTCAAATCGTCTTCCGAACAGATATTTTCCGAAATTGACGTTGGGTGCCCCTGAGAAAAGTGGCGACTAGTTTCGCCAATATAACGGGAATTACAACCCGCACAAGAAAATTGGTAAACTACCATGGATTTTAGAGCAACAGGAGTTGCAGTGAAAACTAATTTGATAGTTAGGTCAGATTTGCAAAGGCGCTTAGTAAGTTGTCGGAGTTTAAGTTTCGCTATTGTGGAATAATGGCCGACAAAAGGGAGTTTAAAATAACGTGTATTATTGTCATCATTAGTGTTCCGGCTTTTTTGAGAAAAAGACCCGTCAAGATACCGCTTGAAATTTCTGTCAATAATGTGCGAGGGAAATGAATTACGTTTCAAGGTGTCGGAAAGTTTATTCAGATCGTTTTGAAGGCCGGGGGACTCCGAGGTGTTGTTGATTTTATAGATTCGGTCGATAAGAGTTCGGATAAGGCCAATTTTATAGCATGATGGATTAAAACTAAAGAAATTAGTTAAGAGACCAGTGTAAGTTTTTTATGAAAAACTAAAAAAACACAATCACGCGAAGAGTTGCAACAAGTATGTCAAGAAAGGAGAGTTTACCATCATTCTCTTTCTCAAAAGTGAATTTGATGTTAGGGTGCCGTGAATTGATGTAATAAAAAAATGACATGGCATCCTGTTGGTTG
>OX421446.1:58555814-58573314 GCA_949126865.1 Montipora capitata
TAAGTGTTTTCGCAATGAAGACAGAACTGGAATGACAGTAGCAAACGTCGCACTCGACATACTAGTCCAAAGAACGAGGCGCCAGAATATGATTTGATACTGGTGCAAGGTGTGACGCTCACGTGAGACAAGGTTGCTCTGTAACAGAGCGGAAAGCCTAGGCTCAAATGCATATCTTTCGCAGACGTCATGGTTGTCACATTAACATTAATTTATAATGGTTTGTTATAAATTGGCTTACAATTCTACATCCAAAATATTTTTACCGATTATTTTGATATCAACAGAAGAGGACGCAGATCCTGCCTTGTTTAGTGCTTCACATGAGTATTTACCACTGTCAAAAACTTCCGCTCTTTCAATAACGAGGATGCTTCTGTTACCGTCTTTAGTAATGTTGGCTCTTTGAATTATAGAAACGTCATTCTTTTTCCACTTGATTTGCGATGTGGCTTCATTGACTCGGCAAGTCAAAGTCAGTTTATCACCTTCCAGGATTGTGGAACGTTGGTTTGAAGATATATTAGCAGTGGGATATTCTGCGATTAAAATGGCAGGATTCTGTGAGATAAATGTCTTCACAAATTCCAAGCCCATTGATTAAATAATAAAATCAGTGCTAAGAAAGGAAAATTTGGACGACAGTACAAAGATAGTTCCGGTAATTTAAAATTGAGGAATTTTAATGAGACAAATAACTTAATTTTTGAAAGCTGGTCCAATTTTACTGCAAAATCTGAAGTTAATTAAAGTGTTGCGTATGCAGTAGAGAGACTGAAAGCTGTGGATGAAAAGTAGCAAAAATAATCTGTTGTAAACGGGAACGACTGCTTTCTCGGCGAATCTAAGCAATCGCTTGGGAAGTAAATCTAACATAGTTGCACGCTGCTCAAGCTTAAAATGAAAGCAACTTAAAAAGTTACGATTCAGGACTCGACGTTTCGACACTCTTGCCTAGTGTCTACGTCAAGGGTGATCTAAAGTTGTTATACAACTCCTTTCATTCGCTCACGAATTAGCGTCATTTGTTATTATTGAGATGTAAATAGGTGTTAGATAACGACTGCAATGATCACGGTCCTAAGGAGCGTGGGTGGAATTAATGTGCCAAGCTTCCACTGAATGGCACTAATGTTACCACTGGTCCGTTTGGTGGTAACGTTTGAGTTATATATTTCACCAAATTCCATGCTTGGTATGGCAAGTATATTACCACACAAAGCTGAGTTTTCGTTATTGCAAAGGGATACTTCTCTTTCGTTCTCCTTTAACGTGCACCTAACCCCCTTTTTCTTTTGTTAGCCGTCAAAATATTCTTTTGTTCCTAATACGCTGGTGAAAATATTATAGTTATATGTTAATTCCTCACTTTTCTGTAAATTTTCGATATTCTGAAAATAGGAGCTACTTTGGTTCACCGCCGAGCTTGCAGGAGATTGGGTTGAAATCTGGTGTGTGACATGAGCTGGGGAAACGATTTGCGCACAGAAAAAGCTTCTCTAAAATATGCCCGATAGGCGTGTTGCTGCGAGCTCCAACATTCGCTCGAGGCTTCTATTTTGTTTTAGTTGCTTTTTATATGGCTTTTAACTAGTCTTCATCAGTCATCGGCTCATCGGCATTCCAGAGATTTTTCGGTTTTACTTGGCGACACCGGCGTCATTTGGAAATCACCATCTTGTTCTTTGATGTCAGAGAACAAATACCAGAGTCCTCTAACTCAATGGAATTTGCTTGATGATATTTTTTGCGGACTTTAAAACATTTCAGTGCCTGAAGGTCAATTTAAAAGATATTATTAAGCCCAGAAAATTCACATGAACTCCAGTTGATCGCACGTGCGTCTCAATTGGATTTCTCAGCTGACACCAGAAATACATTAGGTTTCAGACCTCCTTTTACAAAGCCGTGAACCAGAGCATCACAGCTTCAAAGCTTCACACACTTGCAAAGATTTGATGGATTTACTTCATTCTTTTCTTTCTTTCTTTTTTTTTTCTCTTAATCTTCACCAAATTACGAATTTGTTTGGAAAATAAATAGCAAAAAAATGGGGTTAGGGGCACTTTAAATACGTGCCAAACTATGTTTGTGTGCCTTCCGCTCTTGCATGACGTCATAAGAACACGTGATGTTTTTCTTTTTTTGAGCGAGTTGAGTTTTAAGCGTCGAGTGATAACTATCTAGCGTTGCGTTTATAATACAGTCCTGTGGTGTGATATAACGAACCAGTGCAATAAGAATGTCATTCGAGCACATTTTTGGTCCCTTCAAGCCGGATGTGGAGTTAATTTTTGTGGAAATACGACGAGACTTGTGAGTAAAGCGAAGACAGCCAAACGTGCACGTGTTTACAATAACTGTACGCGAAGTGTCAACAATGACAACCTTCGTCTTGTGTATTTAACCCAAGGAAATTCGTCGAAAATGAGTTGCGAAGACGAACGGAGAGGACAAACACCGCTCTTATTTACGTCCAAAGAATCTATGGCATCATCCAAGTCAAGTAAGAGTTCAATTTTAAGAAAGAAATTTTAAGCTGATAAGCTCGCGCTTGAGCTAAAAAAAAGCCGAGGAAAAATGTGAGGAGGAAATCAAAATAATTCGAGCCGAAGCAGAGCGATGTGCCACGGTTTTAGCACTTAGGAAGAGAGCCGAAGAAATGAAATTGGAGTGTGAATACGAGGAAGCTCTTTCCAAAGAAAATTGCGGGTCAGACAATGAGAATATCATCGATGAAGAACTTCGTAAGTTACTATTTGATAGTGTAAATGATCGAGACTCTCGCTTAGGCGTGAATTCCACTCTTAATACTCAGAATACTGAAGTTGGCGAACAAATCGCTTCGAAGTTACCGTCTCTCAGTTGACAAATCCAAAGGAATTAACAGGGCAGGATCAAGTAGAGAAAGTTAAGTTGAGCGATGAACAAAAATTACCAGCGTATGAAAGCCATATCACAGGGAACCCACCCTTCTCAATGGAGCACTTTGATCAGTTGTTTAAGAATATTCTACCAGCATTTGCGAAAATTGTGAAGCCGAGTGTACCTAGATTTAACGGCAATCCCCTTGAATACTCACAGTTGAAAGCAGCGTTTAAAGTGGAAGTTGATAAAAAGGAAGTTTACGATGCTACAGAAAAGCTAAAATTCCTGCTAGATGCAGTGGATGGAAGTACAAAGTCAGGCCTAGCTAAATTCATGCCTGGCTCAGATAGATATCAAGATGCTTGGAAAGCACTTGACGAGCGTTTTAACCGTGTGGATACAGTTGCATCAGCTGCTACGAAACGTGTGGAACAATTTCCAGCGATAGGGAAAGAGAGGAGTGAGGAGATCAGACAGTATCAAGAGATAGTCTCGGAGTTGATTGGTGTATACAAGGAGCATTGATTCATCCATGAGCTGAAGTCAAAAATTCCTGAAATTCATGTTGCCAAAATCCCTGTACGCCTTTGTAGTAGATGGGCTGCGTTTGTGGAAGGGAAGCCACAAATGTCAACATGGGAGTCATTTGCGGAGTGGTTGGAGAAGGAGGCAAAAATAAGCGATTCAAAACAGCGATGGATGGTTGAGAAGAAAGAGTGGAGACGACCAGACTCAGTCAAAGTGGGTATCCGAAAGAATAGTGATGATTTTGTGCCTGGGTTGTTTGTAGGAATGACCGGAGAAAACTGTCGCACCAGCAGTGTAGGGGTGAGATGCCCAGTTCACAAGTCAACTAACCACAGGTTACAAGAGTGAAAAGTGTTCGAACGAATGTCCGGGAGCGAGAGGGAAAAGGTTGTGGATGAGCACAAGCTTTGTCTATCCTGTTTATCACCAGGCCATCGTCTGAGCAAATGTCCTAGTAGAGACAGATGTAAGGTTGAGGGTTGTGCAATGCGTCACCACACACTTCTTCATGAGGTTGACTTGAAGATTATGGAACGGAGAAGAGCAAAACAAGAATCAGCGAGAATGTCAGACAGTGCGAGATCTTCAGTGACTACTCCTCAGGACAGTGAGGTTACCTCAAGCCATATGCAAGAGGTGCATCAGCAGTATAGTTATTCTGTTTGCTCAGATTGTGAAGCTGGTGGTCGTGCTTTAATGGAGGTATTACCGGTGGTTGTGTTAGGGGAGAACGGTGAACAGCGATTAATGGCCCTGCGTGTAATACTGCCCTTATGGATGAGAACGTGGCGGTGACATTGGGACTCAAAGGCAAAGAGATGGATCTTGAAATTCAAGGCGTCAATTCTCAGAAAGTATTCACTTCTCAGCATATCAAGAAGTGTCATGTTGCTCGAGTTGGAAAAGAGGAAGCCAGGTAACAATTACGAGACGTGAAGACAGTGCCAAACCTGACTGGTCCCGATCAGAGGCTGAAGTGGTCAACAATCAAGCACCAGTATAGCCACCCGAAGGACGTAGATATTGCTGACACCTATTCGGGCCCAGTGCAGCTTATAATTGGAACTAACAACTCAAACCTAATTCTGCCTAAAAGAATTTTGCAGCCCTCAGAGTATTCAGGCGACGATACAGTACCCTATGGTGTTGAGACCCCACTTGGCTGGGCAGTAACAAACTGGTTGCCAGGTGACCAGAAAGTGTCATCGCCTTACAATGCGTTCAAAGTGTATGAAAGATGTGTAAATGAGGATGAAGATTTAAGACGGCTGGTCGTTGCTCAGTCAGAAATTGAAACCTTGGGAGTGGTGAAGGTAGCAAATCCAACCCGTTCAATCGAGGACAAGCGAGAATTTGCTCTCATGGAGCGGACAATAGTGAAGATTGTGGGAGAAGATTCATACGTGTCTGGACTGTTGTGGAGATAGGAGCATCCAACTCTACCGAACAGCTATGATATGGCTGAACGACGGTTAAAGTCCTTGGAGAAGAAATTTGAGAATAACCCAGAGGTGAAGGAGAAATATGCAGAGTCCATGAGGGATGATGTTGAGAAGGGCTACGTGAAGAAACTTAGCGAAGCTGAGGTACAAAGCGAAAGCAAAGTGATTTAGTACTTACCACATCGGTATGCCATCAACCCCAAGAAACCCGATCATCTTAGAAGAGTGTATGATGCATCAGCGAAATTTATGGGTCAAAGTCTGAATGATAAGATTTTCTCGGGGCCAGACCTTTTGTCCTCCTTGTTTGGAGTTATGCTCAGATTCTGTGAGGGAAGAATTGCCATGGCTGCGGATGTGAAGGAGATGTACCATATGCTTCGTCTACCAGATTGTGATAAACCGTCGATGAGGTTCCTATGGGGAGAATCAGCAGACGAGCAACCGAGCGTGTACCAGTTCGAAAGAACAGTGTTTGGAGAAGTTTCAGCGTCATCCAGGGCGAACTGCACAATGAGGCGCAATGCAGATGAGAATGGAGGAGATCTTCCCTTGGGTGTAAAATCCGTTTACAAGCATTTCTACATGGATGATGGCCTGCCGTCTACGAACTCGTAAGAAGAAGCGATTGAGACGCGAAAGCAAATGACTGAGTTGCTGCGTCGAGGGGGGTTCCGCCTTCACAAGTGGATGACAAATGACGCAGAAGTCTTGCAAACTATCCCAGAACAGGACAGATCTCCACCATTCCTTGAGTTGAGTGAGAATAAGCTGCCGACAGACAGAGCTTTAGGTATCATATGGAATGCTGAGGAAGATATTTTGAAGTTTACTGGGTTAAGTGGAGAAGCTGGTACTACGAGGAGGAAAATATTTGGCCAAGCGTTCTCAGTTTGGGATCCTCGAGGGCTCGTGCTCCCTTTTACAATTAGAAGTAAGATCATCTTGCAGATTTTAAATCACATGAAATACAGCTGGGATGACGACTTGAGAGAAGCTGATTTCCGAGAATGGCGTGAGTGGCACAGTGAAGCAGCAGCACTTGATGAGATCAAGATTCCCAGAGCTTTCCTTAGTCAAATGAAAGCTGCGAGAGAAACCTCTTTACACGTGTTTTGCCATTCTAGTCAGGATGCCTATGGTGCATGCGCTTATTTGAGGCGAGAGTTTGAAGATACCACCGTGGAATGTAGACTGGTAGCTGGGAAAGGACGAGTTGCACCCCTGAAGACTCAGTAGATCTGCAGGCTCGAGCTCATGGGAGCGCTCTTAGCAGCACGCCTAGCTGAGATTCTAACAACGGAGTTCACGATGAAGATAGAGAAGATAACCTTCTGGAGTGATTCTACTACAGTTCTACATTGGATAGGCCAGACCAGTTCCAGTTACAAGGCGTTCGTGGGAAACCGGTTGTCTGAGATTCACACAATTATGAGTGAGCTGAAGTCCACACTGGGGGCGGGCACGGTTTACTGTAGGTACGTTCCGACAGAGTGCAACCATGCTGATGACAACACCCGACGACTACGCCCAGCTCAGCTCAACATGAGTCACGTCTACTATCGTGGACCTGAGTTTCTATACATGCCAGTTTATGTTTGGCCAGAGAGTAAGATTGAGGTACCTCAAAAGGAAGTTGAAGAGAGTGAACGAAAAGCAAGATGGGTTGGAGTATTGCACGAGTCTGAAGTCTTGTTGGGCTGGAAGAAACATTCATCACTGGCGAAAATGAGAAGAGTTGTTGCATATGTGAAAAGGTTTTTAAACAACACGCGAACAAAGAAGGATGAGCGTCTAACTGGACCTCTTACAGTACCGGAGCTGAGATCTGCTCAGAATTACCTAGTGAAGAGGGCACAAGCTGAATCGTTTGGTGAGAAGGTTCAGCTCTTAGAGAAAGGTCGAGAGATCCATAAACGGAGCAGAATCAAGTCCCTTGACCCGAGATTGGAAGATGGATATTTAGTTGTAGGTGGAAGGCTACAGAAAGCCCAGGCCATACCATACCGTACACGGCATCCCAAGATCATTGACTCACGTCATGAGCTTGCACAGCTAATCATTGATGAAATGCATCGTTCTTATTACCATCCGCCGACAGAGTACTGGTTGAATCAAATTAGAGAAGAGTATTGGATCATTCATGGTCTACAGGCAGTCCGTAGTGCAAAGTTTAAGTGCAATTACTGTTACCGCCAGACAGTGAAGCCCCTCGAGCAGAAAATGGGAAACTTACATGAATGTAGACTTGAAGTAGGGATGGTATTCAGGAACACTGGAGTTGACGTTTTTGGACCAATGCTAGTTAAAGAGAAGCGTAGTGAGGTCAACCTTTATGGCTGTTTGTTTGTTTGCATGAGTACAAGAGCTTGCCATCTTCAGCTGGTGGATGATCTTTCAACAGATCATTTCATTATGGCATTGAAAAGATTTATAGCACGACGTGGACGACCTCAAAGAATGTTCAGTGATAATGGTACAAAATTTGTTGGAGCTAACAACGAGTTGCGGAAATGTCTCAAGCAATTGGATGAGCAGAGAATACAGAACTTTTGTGCACCAAAAGAGATTGATTGGAACTTACAGCCACGGAGTGCTCCACACTTTGGAGGTGCGTGGGAAAGACTCGTTCAGTGCGCGAAGAAAGCGCTGAAAGCGGTGCTGAAAGATAGAGTCGTCCCTAAAGAAGCACTGAGGACCTCTCTGGTTGAGACAGAGGGAAATCTCAACAGTCGATCAATCACTCATGTATCTTCTGATGCACGAGATGATGAAGCACTCACACCAAACCACCTATTGCTTCTGCATGCAAATCCGAGTTATGAAGATGCCATTGTTACGGATAGAGAGGTTAACTCCACAAAGCTGTGGCGAGAGTCCCAAGCCCTAGCAAATTTCTTCTGGAGACGTTTCACCAAAGAGCGTGACAGAGAGGAAGAAATGGAAAGAGAACAGACAGAATGTGAAAGTGGGAGACGTTGTACTTGTATTTGAACCGAATCAGCCACGTGGCATTTGGCCGTTGGGCAGGGTCGTGTCCACTTATACTGGAGAAGATGGAAGAGTCCGTGCAGTTACTATCCGAACTCGAAGTGGAGAATTCAAAAGACCAATAACAAAACCTTATTTATTAGAAGAGGCTGAAGTTTAGATTTATTTTTGTAATCGTCTCGACATAGTGTCTCGAATGGGGGCGGGGATGTGCCTTCCGCTCTTGTATGACGTCATAAGAACATGTGATGTTTTTCTTTTTTGAGGGAGTTGAGTTTTAAGCGTCGACTGATAACTATCTAGCGTTGAATTTATAATACAGTCCTGTGGTGTGCTATAACGAACCAGTGCAATAAGAATGTCATTCGAGCACAGTTTGGTTTGTCCAATATACTCATGTTCGCAGTCATTGAAAGGAATAGCATACACAGTGTACATGACAGTTATTTACACCTCATTAATAAGAAACGGCGCTAACTAGTGAGCGTATAAAAGGAGTCACGTAACAGTTTTAGCTTACCCCTAAATAAGGCACTAGGCAGGAGTGTCAAAACGTCGGGTCCTATAAGCTGCATTCCTTTTAAGCAAGAGATAGCGGGAAATCCACCTGGCTGCCTCTTGAACTGTACTCTATTTTATTTTACACTAAATCTATTTAATTCAAACCCTTATGTTAAAAAAAAAAAAAAAAAAAGCGAAACGTGATCTAAATTGTATTCAAAACTCATAAAATAATAATAATAATAATAATAATAATAATAATAATAATAATAATAATAATAATAATAATAATAATCATAATCATAACAATAAAAACAAACCTAATACATGAAGAGTAGAATTGGAGTATTCTTCACCAGCCTCGTTTTCGGCTATACACTGGTACCATCCCTCCATACTCTTTGCCGTCTTTGGTAAATGAAGAATGGACTGGTTCGAAGTCTTTTTAATGACAGCCTCCGTGGGAAGCTCACCATTTTCAAATTTCCACGCTATGTTTGGATGTGGTACACCACTCGCCTTGCAGCTAATGTTGGTTGGTTTTCCTTCAAAAACAGTCTGTTTTTTTGGGAACACGGACACTACAGGAGCGACTGGTCAAAATGAGAATGTATGGGAAATTACTTTACAAGAGCAGAATGTATACAATGGATTTTATTTAACATTATATTGACTATTGCAAAATGTAACATATTCCAAGCACTACTAAACAACTATTAATGTTCCCAAACCATGACAACAAGTGTAACAGACAACATTTTGTGGCGTAATGGGGTAGGTGATGAAGCACAGCACTCCGTTCGCAGGTCATGACAAGGCAGGTTAGCTAAGTTGCCGGAAAAAGAGAGGTGGTGATCCTCTCCACGGGGTTACAATCCCCAAGGTCATGACAACAAGTTGGCAATGCCAGGTTACAATCTCCAAGGCTACAATCCTCTCCAGAGGGTTACAATCCCTCATGTGCGAGGTCCTTACCTATCTAGGATTGCGCCCTCTGGTTTCTGCGGTAACCGTGCGCGATCAGAAGGCACACAACCCTAGCACAGTGAGTCTATGGAGCAAAGGGGGACCTACATAGGAACAATTCATCCCCACCCGTATTTTATTCACAATTATTGATTAGATCATTATTTCACAAGCGAAAAAGGGGATTTAACTCTTCATATTAGAAAAGAGTGTTTTGACATGGAAACATTGCATGAGTCCATGTTAAAATACACGTATAGCTCATTCACTGTAAGAAATCTACAGATAGTGTACAACTAGCTAATTCCCCATGACATGTCCTGGGACATGCTATTGAGGCACCAGGTATAAATAGAGGGAGGGAATGGAGGGAATTTGAGTGAAGATGCCTCTGAGCTTAAGTGTTTTCGCAATGAAGACAGAACTGGAATGACAGTAGCAAACGTCGCACTCGACATACTAGTCCAAAGCACGAGGCGCCAGAATATGATTTGATACTGGTGCAAGGTGTGACGCTCACGTGAGACAAGGTTGCTCTGTAACAGAGCGGAAAGCCTAGGCTCAAATGCATATCTTTCGCAGACGTCATGGTTGTCACATTAACATTAATTTATAATGGTTTATTATAAATTGGCTTACAATTCTACATCCAAAATATTTTTACCGATTATTTTGATATCAACAGAAGAGGACGCAGATCCTGCCTTGTTTAGTGCTTCACATGAGTATTTACCACTGTCAAAAACTTCCGCTCTTTCAATAACGAGGATGCTTCTGTTACCGTCTTTAGTAATGTTGGCTCTTTGAATTATAGAAACGTCATTCTTTTTCCACTTGATTTGCGATGTGGCTTCATTGACTCGGCAAGTCAAAGTCAGTTTATCACCTTCCAGGATTGTGGAACGTTGGTTTGAAGATATATTAGCAGTGGGATATTCTGCGATTAAAATGGCAGGATTCTGTGAGATAAATGTCTTCACAAATTCCAAGCCCATTGATTAAATAATAAAATCAGTGCTAAGAAAGGAAAATTTGGACGACAGTACAAAGATAGTTCTGGTAATTTAAAATTGAGGAATTTTAATGAGACAAATAACTTAATTTTTGAAAGCTGGTCCAATTTTACTGCAAAATCTGAAGTTAATTAAAGTGTTGCGTATGCAGTAGAGAGACTGAAAGCTGTGGATGAAAAGTAGCAAAAATAATCTGTTGTAAACGGGAACGACTGCTTTCTCGGCGAATCTAAGCAATCGCTTGGGAAGTAAATCTAACATAGTTGCACGCTGCTCAAGCTTAAAATGAAAGCAACTTAAAAAGTTACGATTCAGGACTCGACGTTTCGACACTCTTGCCTAGTGTCTACGTCAAGGGTGATCTAAAGTTGTTATACAACTCCTTTCATTCGCTCACGAATTAGCGTCATTTGTTATTATTGAGATGTAAATAGGTGTTAGATAACGACTGCAATGATCACGGTCCTAAGGAGCGTGGGTGGAATTAATGTGCCAAGCTTCCACTGAATGGCACTAATGTTACCACTGGTCCGTTTGGTGGTAACGTTTGAGTTATATATTTCACCAAATTCCATGCTTGGTATGGCAAGTATATTACCACACAAAGCTGAGTTTTCGTTATTGCAAAGGGATACTTCTCTTTCGTTCTCCTTTAACGTGCACCTAACCCCCTTTTTCTTTTGTTAGCCGTCAAAATATTCTTTTGTTCCTAATACGCTGGTGAAAATATTATAGTTATATGTTAATTCCTCACTTTTCTGTAAATTTTCGATATTCTGAAAATAGGAGCTACTTTGGTTCACCGCCGAGCTTGCAGGAGATTGGGTTGAAATCTGGTGTGTGACATGAGCTGGGGAAACGATTTGCGCACAGAAAAAGCTTCTCTAAAATATGCCCGATAGGCGTGTTGCTGCGAGCTCCAACATTCGCTCGAGGCTTCTATTTTGTTTTAGTTGCTTTTTATATGGCTTTTAACTAGTCTTCATCAGTCATCGGCTCATCGGCATTCCAGAGATTTTTCGGTTTTACTTGGCGACACCGGCGTCATTTGGAAATCACCATCTTGTTCTTTGATGTCAGAGAACAAATACCAGAGTCCTCTAACTCAATGGAATTTGCTTGATGATATTTTTTGCGGACTTTAAAACATTTCAGTGCCTGAAGGTCAATTTAAAAGATATTATTAAGCCCAGAAAATTCACATGAACTCCAGTTGATCGCACGTGCGTCTCAATTGGATTTCTCAGCTGACACCAGAAATACATTAGGTTTCAGACCTCCTTTTACAAAGCCGTGAACCAGAGCATCACAGCTTCAAAGCTTCACACACTTGCAAAGATTTGATGGATTTACTTCATTCTTTTCTTTCTTTCTTTTTTTTTTCTCTTAATCTTCACCAAATTACGAATTTGTTTGGAAAATAAATAGCAAAAAAATGGGGTTAGGGGCACTTTAAATACGTGCCAAACTATGTTTGTGTGCCTTCCGCTCTTGCATGACGTCATAAGAACACGTGATGTTTTTCTTTTTTTGAGCGAGTTGAGTTTTAAGCGTCGAGTGATAACTATCTAGCGTTGCGTTTATAATACAGTCCTGTGGTGTGATATAACGAACCAGTGCAATAAGAATGTCATTCGAGCACATTTTTGGTCCCTTCAAGCCGGATGTGGAGTTAATTTTTGTGGAAATACGACGAGACTTGTGAGTAAAGCGAAGACAGCCAAACGTGCACGTGTTTACAATAACTGTACGCGAAGTGTCAACAATGACAACCTTCGTCTTGTGTATTTAACCCAAGGAAATTCGTCGAAAATGAGTTGCGAAGACGAACGGAGAGGACAAACACCGTTCTTATTTACGTCCAAAGAATCTATGGCATCATCCAAGTCAAGTAAGAGTTCAATTTTAAGAAAGAAATTTTAAGCTGATAAGCTCGCGCTTGAGCTAAAAAAAAGCCGAGGAAAAATGTGAGGAGGAAATCAAAATAATTCGAGCCGAAGCAGAGCGATGTGCCACGGTTTTAGCACTTAGGAAGAGAGCCGAAGAAATGAAATTGGAGTGTGAATACGAGGAAGCTCTTTCCAAAGAAAATTGCGGGTCAGACAATGAGAATATCATCGATGAAGAACTTCGTAAGTTACTATTTGATAGTGTAAATGATCGAGACTCTCGCTTAGGCGTGAATTCCACTCTTAATACTCAGAATACTGAAGTTGGCGAACAAATCGCTTCGAAGTTACCGTCTCTCAGTTGACAAATCCAAAGGAATTAACAGGGCAGGATCAAGTAGAGAAAGTTAAGTTGAGCGATGAACAAAAATTACCAGCGTATGAAAGCCATATCACAGGGAACCCACCCTTCTCAATGGAGCACTTTGATCAGTTGTTTAAGAATATTCTACCAGCATTTGCGAAAATTGTGAAGCCGAGTGTACCTAGATTTAACGGCAATCCCCTTGAATACTCACAGTTGAAAGCAGCGTTTAAAGTGGAAGTTGATAAAAAGGAAGTTTACGATGCTACAGAAAAGCTAAAATTCCTGCTAGATGCAGTGGATGGAAGTACAAAGTCAGGCCTAGCTAAATTCATGCCTGGCTCAGATAGATATCAAGATGCTTGGAAAGCACTTGACGAGCGTTTTAACCGTGTGGATACAGTTGCATCAGCTGCTACGAAACGTGTGGAACAATTTCCAGCGATAGGGAAAGAGAGGAGTGAGGAGATCAGACAGTATCAAGAGATAGTCTCGGAGTTGATTGGTGTATACAAGGAGCATTGATTCATCCATGAGCTGAAGTCAAAAATTCCTGAAATTCATGTTGCCAAAATCCCTGTACGCCTTTGTAGTAGATGGGCTGCGTTTGTGGAAGGGAAGCCACAAATGTCAACATGGGAGTCATTTGCGGAGTGGTTGGAGAAGGAGGCAAAAATAAGCGATTCAAAACAGCGATGGATGGTTGAGAAGAAAGAGTGGAGACGACCAGACTCAGTCAAAGTGGGTATCCGAAAGAATAGTGATGATTTTGTGCCTGGGTTGTTTGTAGGAATGACCGGAGAAAACTGTCGCACCAGCAGTGTAGGGGTGAGATGCCCAGTTCACAAGTCAACTAACCACAGGTTACAAGAGTGAAAAGTGTTCGAACGAATGTCCGGGAGCGAGAGGGAAAAGGTTGTGGATGAGCACAAGCTTTGTCTATCCTGTTTATCACCAGGCCATCGTCTGAGCAAATGTCCTAGTAGAGACAGATGTAAGGTTGAGGGTTGTGCAATGCGTCACCACACACTTCTTCATGAGGTTGACTTGAAGATTATGGAACGGAGAAGAGCAAAACAAGAATCAGCGAGAATGTCAGACAGTGCGAGATCTTCAGTGACTACTCCTCAGGACAGTGAGGTTACCTCAAGCCATATGCAAGAGGTGCATCAGCAGTATAGTTATTCTGTTTGCTCAGATTGTGAAGCTGGTGGTCGTGCTTTAGTTGAGGTATTACCGGTGGTTGTGTTAGGGGAGAACGGTGAACAGCGATTAATGGCCCTGCGTGTAATACTGCCCTTATGGATGAGAACGTGGCGGTGACATTGGGACTCAAAGGCAAAGAGATGGATCTTGAAATTCAAGGCGTCAATTCTCAGAAAGTATTCACTTCTCAGCATATCAAGAAGTGTCATGTTGCTCGAGTTGGAAAAGAGGAAGCCAGGTAACAATTACGAGACGTGAAGACAGTGCCAAACCTGACTGGTCCCGATCAGAGGCTGAAGTGGTCAACAATCAAGCACCAGTATAGCCACCCGAAGGACTTAGATATTGCTGACACCTATTCGGGCCCAGTGCAGCTTATAATTGGAACTAACAACTCAAACCTAATTCTGCCTAAAATAATTTTGCAGCCCTCAGAGTATTCAGGCGACGATACAGTACCCTATAGTGTTGAGACCCCACTTGGCTGGGCAGTAACAAACTGGTTGCCAGGTGACCAGAAAATGTCATCGCCGACAGGTCTCAAAAACTGCTGATTGTCTAAGGTTGCCTTTCAAGGACGCGTGCGCAAGACGGTAACCACTGACTTATTGTTCACCGGCGAAAAACATGGCTGCCATCGGGTGTTTATCCGATCTCCGTCGATAAAAAAAAGACCTTTTTCAGGCCAGTAAAACGGACGAATGTTTTGACTGCATAGTGTGTTTTTATGCCAGCGAGATTCTCTTTTTAGTTGTGAGCCACCGTACTTTTTAGATAACAGTGCTACGAGGGAAATTTCTTTCACAGTTTCAAGGTCAACGCGAGTCCAGGTTGCTGTGACAGTGTTTGAGTGGAAATTTCTTTGTGGAGCTTACCGGCTAATGGAGTACCGTCTTGATTTCAATTCATGCGTTTATCTTTTAAAAAGTGGAGCAAAAAATATATCACTAAATTTCCAAATGGTTCGACTAAATATTTGCACACTGTTTCCGCGAGGGCCCGCATATAGCAGAAAATGTTAAGCTTTTTGCATTTTTCTTCAAAATTAAGTTGTTAAAATGGCCATTCAAGTGGTCCATGGAGGCAAATTTATTAAGACGGAGGAAAAAAAAAGAAATGCATGACGTCCCTGAAAAGTTAGAAATATATTTCAGTCGTTCAAAGATAAATTTTAAAGTGAATTTAGCACCAACGTCATACATAACATGCCATATAAGCACCTCATATTGAGTACACTAGAAGGAAACCTTTTAGTTGCAATTATATTTTGCTGTAGTCATTTCAAGCAAATGCCAATCGTTTGCTTCCCTCCAAATTATAGAAATAAACATAGATTAGGTTAACTCTGAATAGCCAAAACAACAATACCGGTATTCCAAGTTGAAAATTTGATTCAGAAATCCAGCTCACTAGCAGGGGGGATTTTACTGTAACAAAATATTACTACAGCTAATAATACACTTTCAACACATTGTAGTGGGTTAATATGACAACAAAAACAATTAATCTTTGTGGACTCTGGTTGCAACACAGTGGTTTCAATAATTTAAAGCCCCTTCCATTAGATTTAACTTTTAAAAAACTCCATAACTTCATCTTTATGTAATACTTGTTCAAAGTCATCGAGCAAAAGCATACAAAGCTACATTTGAAAGGGGCGTAATCCCATGTTGGAGTTTTCTGGAGAAGGCTTTCACAGAAATAACTGCTGTTACCTTTCCATATGGAAAAAATATTTCAACATTAGGTGCAATGAATTTTTAGCAATTGCTTTAAAGAATACTAATCATTCCTACCATTTCCAAGGATGAATAAATTAAAGTTGAATGCAGTAAGTGTATTTCAGATTCTTGATTTAGTCCCTGGATAGTAACAATGGTGGTAAAGTAAACAAACTGCCCCAAGGGGGGCTCCCTTACGAAAATGACAGGGGTTCTTTTTGTTCCTTTTTGGAGAAAAAAATGTGGATTTGTACTGCCTATGATGCTGAGACCAAACAGCTGGTGGAGTTGCTGCAGTACATTTAAGGCTATCAATCTGAAAAATGACTGGAACTGTAAGACAATTTGGTACACAGGCAAATAACTTTTACTTATGAATAATTCATAAGTAAAAGTTATTTGCCAGTCATTTGTCACTTTAGAACTGGTTCCTCTAAGGGGTCAGATTTCTTTAGCCTACGTCCACAAAACAAGGTTCTGTTACCTTTAAGGGTTGTTTTTTAAAAAAATCCAATGAGTGGCCTGCCATTTTTATAGGGAAAACCCCTCCTGAGCAAACTGCATCCTCATATTTGGATTCCCATTGATTTAATGATATAGGCAAATTTGTTCTACAATATATACTCAAATTCCGTTATAGTCTTTATAGTTTACTCCTCGAGCCACCAGCTTCAACTTTGATACTTTGTTCTAAAAGCCAAAGCAATGCAAAGCAAAGCATGGTGGAGGTGATGATTAATCACTTGTTTTGGTTCAAATGAAGAAAAAGAAAGTCAAACTAACAATAGCACTTTAACCCTTTCACCCCTAAACCGGCCATACTTTGCATTTTACTCTGTCTAACACCACATGATTTTACTTGTCAATGGGGAATCCCCAGGAGTCAATGGGTTAATCACTCACTAAAAAATGTCCCAATAAAATATTATGTTCCACTAACGACCAAAACTGTACTAATAATTTGAATTACAGCTAAAGTCTATCAAATTTCCATCTGAGTTACCTGACAGCTCTTACAGTACTTCTCAACATAAAGAAAATAAATTCTGTGGACTTAAACATTCCCAAATAGAAATGTTGTATATTCCAAATATTGTTACGTAAACTCTTCAAGATTTACCTGCTTCAGGAACTTCAAATGAATGAATATTTGGAATAATTTTCCTGGACTCCTGCAAACTATGTGCGCTTTTTAATGGTTTGCCCTTTAAAAGTAACACTCAGAAATAATAATGCAAATACAACTGAGGCTGTTTTGCCTTATCTACAAGACAAGACAACAATATCCTTTATTCAAACACAATCAATATTAAAGCAATAATACATGCTTGTGGGGTCATGTGCTAACTATAATAAAGATACACTACAGGAAATAAAAGCTTAAAACTAACTATGTGACAGACATAGGATATCTACACATAAGGGATAAGAAAAATAAATCAATTGCTATCCAAAGATCTTATTGCAAATACACCAAAAGGTAACGGTTGATTGACAAGTTCCTTGTGCAAAATGGTAGAGCATGTATGAAGTCCATCAGGACTAAGATGAGAAGTTATGATAAAAACTCTAAACATATTTTTTACCAAAATTATTTTACTGCCATCAAACCCAATGAGACCTTATGCATGGGACACTGTTTCTAGCTGCAGCTCCAAATCACATAATATATTAAAAAAATTTTGCCATCTAAGAAAAGAACAAACATGTGGGGTGTAACCAAAAAAAGTCCAAGGCAATAATGCTTCCTTTCAGCCTTTTCAGGAAAAACTATCCACTGTCAACCATACTTGACTCAAAACAGATTCCTTGATCCAACAACACATGACCGTCCCCCAAAAACCAAAATTACATCATCAATGCTTCCTGAAAACAACAGTCTAAAAAAACAAAGATTTGCAAAACAGTCACGAACCTGAATCTATAGAGATCTATATACATCTGTACCTACACTTCTGTTCTTCCAAACATTATTTTAACTAACATGGATTTTGATTTTGATTTTAAACTC
>OX421446.1:58583314-58595814 GCA_949126865.1 Montipora capitata
GTTTAATGATTTCAGCTATACCCCGTAGATCGTTTTCACGTGACGTCACAGCTAATTATGCAGAGGCAGGTAGACCGGAAGTCAGCCATGCTGGTGGACAACCCGGCGGTCGCTTGATATCAAAATAAGAGGATTTGGCGGGATTGTAGTCGTCTTTGCCAAAATTCTTTTAGTCTTTTGAGCTTTATATTGCTATCAAATGGGTTATATTTGTGCGGTGAAGAATTGCGGACACAATAGTGCCAGAGACAAAGGAAAATTTAAATTTTTCAGGTATCCAGCTATAATAAAAAACAAGGGAGTAGAAACGCGTAAATTGAGTGAGGCTCGGCGACGACGATGGTTCGCGAATATTTACAGAAAGAAGTTTGACGACAAGAGTGCTGAAAACAGTCGTGTTTGTAGCAATCACCTCATTTCAGGTTAGTATAAATCGTTTTGTAAAACTGTGGCAAAACAGTGTAGTAAGGAGGATAAATGAATTGTATTTTTTTTTTCACAGGAAGGAACGCGGATATTCTGGACACAACAAACCCCGACTGGGCACCTTGTATAAACCTTGGTCATGAAAACATTAAAAATGTTTCGCTGGCTGTTGTTCGAAATGATCGTTGTCAAAAGAGGAATGAAAAGAAGCGAAAATACACCGAGATGGCTGCTGCCAATAGCACTGAAGACAGCTGTGATGTAGCGAGTTTTCAAACAAGTGCTGATTCAGGAGCATCTGGAAGTGGTAAATGTACACCAAACTTAATTATACCACAGCTCCTCCCTTTTTTTCTGAGCAATATTTGAAGCGTGTGTCTATGACGTGCTTACGATTGATATATACATATATATATCTAGAGAGAGAGGGGTGTAATTTCTTCATTTTTCGTTTAGCTACAACTCTTCCTTTTTTTTTCTTTTCGGTGAGTACAAGTATTTTTTCAGCAGCTTCAGCTTCCGCAAGTGACACCAATCTTGCTGATCATGTTAATGATGATGACCATGATGACAATAACAAATATTGTCAAACAGAAGAATTACTTGCTGCTGAAGGATACTCCCAGACTGAACTTGATATGCCTCAGTTAGTCAGTTAATCCCAAGAGCAATGACATGGTCTAATTATAAACATCACAATACTGTAAAATTTCTCATAGGCATAACACCACAAGGTGTTATCTCATTTATATCAAAGGCATGGGGTGGCAGAGTAAGTGATAAATATCTCACAGAAAATTCTGGTTTGTTAAGGAAGCTTTTACCTGACAGGGGATTTGATATAGCTGACAGTGTTGGTTTTCACCAAGCTTCTCTTCATATACCAGCTTTTACCAAAGGAAAGAAACAGCTGTCTGCAGAGGAAGTGGAGGAAACTCGGAAAATCGCAAACGTCCGCATACATGTTGAAAGAGTTATTGGTCTTGTGCGCAGGAAGTATACTATATTAGATGGAATACTGCCCATTCAGTTGACAGCTCGCAGAGGTGACAATTTAGCCCCAATAGACAAAATTGCTATAATATGTTGTGCCCTTACTAATTTATGTGAATCTATTGTTCCTTTTGGTTGAACCTTTCAGAGTACAGTAGGGACTGTTCTCAAGAAATATGAATACTATCTGCTAAAATACAATGGACAAAGTTGTGTTATACCCAGAAACAATGTATGAAAGTTAGCATAGTCCTAAACGGAACAGAAACATAGGTAAATAAAATGGTACAAACACGAAGAAAAGTGTTTGCTGTAAATTTCTTGCGAACCATTTTAGTAAACAGTTTCACTGAGCAGGGCTCGAGATTAAAAAAAAAGTAAAGTCGCATTTTTGCGACCAGTTAAGAAAAATTAGTCGCAAATTCTCAAAGTTCAGTCGCAAAAAATAGGTTAATTATTAATAAGTACTTTGACTAATAAATTAATAACTTTTTGATCTTATTATCTTTCAGCAGCTTTTATTCATTTCTTATGATGTCTGAAAAAAGTTCTGAAATACTTTGATGGCACAATCAAGATCGTAAATTACAACGTTCGATCGATTTCATAAACGTACAGTCCTCAAATAATCCCATTAAACGCTATTTTGTACTTAAGATAAAATTCAATCAGTAAACGAAACAATCGTTAATCGTCTATATATGACTGATGTGAATTCCCTGTAATGTTTCCCCTCGCTAAATGCAAAAAGGACTTAATTATAAACATGCTCTGCTCACAGAAAAAGCGTGAAGCTTCGAGAATCGGATGTGTATACATTAACATTTTCAATACATTTACCTTTCAGTTCCAGTTGTACTTAAAACGGCGAAGTCTATGTTTGACCGTGAGTTATAACTTTAAAGAAGTCTTAATAAAGACAAAACAGTAGGATATCGGAATCCTGTTGAAGTCTTAGGCACGAACACACGTGCCACCGAAAAGTCGCCATGTTTGTTTTCAGGCTGACCGCTGGAGGCTTGGGTCGAGTATGGCACGCAATTTTTGATATGCAACCGCAGTGATTTTCTAGCATATAGAAAGGTATGAGATGGAGATATCAAGTTCAGCAGCAGTTCTAGAAAAACCGAGATTGGTGAAAAGGCTCCTGATCATAAAGATTCTGCAACAACCTTTTTAATCCAACCACTATAAATTGTATGCTCCAAAAACAGAGGACTCAGGAGCTCCCACAATCCGTAACTTGAAAAAATTAAAGTTCAGTATTCTACTTATTAATAATGTTCCTTGTACAAATGGTTCTTAAGGTAATTACAATTTCAGCTGGGATTCTACTTTGAAAGACAAGTAGTGACGAGTAGTTAGTTAATCATCGTTTAAGAAATGAGCCCTTCTTGGTCGTTCTCCTTTGGACTTTTCCCTTGAAAACCACCGGTTGACTGCAGGGGTTGGCTCGAACTCAGAAACAGGAGGGCCCTCAGAAGACAGACGAATCAGGTCCTCCAATACTGATACGCTGAGAGTTGCCCTAGTGCTGCCCTTGATTCGGTTCTGTGCCGACACAGCTCGCTCACACTGTGCGGCAGATATTGGAAGCACAAGAACCATTTCCACCAGGTGTAAGACATCTTTGTAGTCAGTTTTGTAAGGCTGCTTAGTAAGGAATGTCTCCCATAGGCTGCCGTAATCCATCTTGCGAAACTGGCCATTGATTTGAATCTTCATAGAGACCCATTGATCTTGAATAGCGGTGATGTCACAACCTGCTCTCTCTAAAATCGGCCAAAACCACTTAATCAAACGCCCAATCTCTTCTCTTCCATAATCTATTAGGTCGCTAGGACGTACTGGCCAGCCGTCAACATTAAAAACAAGCATGTCGCTGACTACTTCTTTAGGACCATAATAAGGCGCATCGCTTGCTTGGTTCCCGGCACTGAGCAAGATGTCAAATCTCTCGCGAAGACCTTGCGTTGTGAGATTCACGGCCGTTTCCATCTCAGACTGGAAACTTTCTGATGTACTTCTTCCACGCTTGGTTTGTCCTTGAAGAGTACCACTTAGAGCAATCCCTTGGAATGTTTGAGTGCTTTCGATCATCTTCTTGAACTTGGTAAGGTAACCATCTGGCTCAGGACGATTTTTGAGGCACTCCACGCGTGTCATTGTTTCCTTAAGATGCGACACTGCTGTTGGGAGGATGATGTCGTTTCGCTGCATTTGAAGACTTAAACGACTTAGAATGGAAAATAGATCTGCTAAGAAATGACAGAATGCAACAAAATGGATGTTTTTCATCTCTACAGAGACGTGTTGCGCTCGTCCCTTGATGTCAGCATTTTTTGAGTTGACACTTAAGTCTTCCATATGCATTAACACGGCGGCATACTGACCAGTAGCAGAAGCAGAGGTGCGGCCAACAAACACTTTAAGGGCACGGCTGACGTGAGGAAGCCAACGAGTGCCTTTCACTTGTGTGGGTTTGAGGATGTTCGTTTCCAATTCTTCAGCGATGGACTTCAATTCTCTTACACTCTTCGGACTGTAATGGTAGGTCTTCCAAATCAGGTGAAGGATATTGTGGACAATGTCTACAGACTTGCAGCTTTTCTGCAGCTCGATCAGGGCTAGTTCTAGTCGGTGAGGAAGGCAGTGGAAATCCACGAGGTAGGGAACTTCTTTTCTTAACAGTGCTGCAAGCCCGCTCTTCTTGCCCAGGTTCACAGAAGCACCATCGGCACCAAAAGCCAGTATTTTTTTACTCCAGTTCTCCACCCCTGCCTCTTTAAATGTAGCGCTAACGGTCTTCTTGAGTCCTAAAACAAATTTTTGAAAACAGTTTAAACCCCACTCTGTGCTTCTAATTATAGAAAAAAACATATCAAGTATAAAAATTTCAAAAGGTTCGTACTTATGACAAGAAGCTACTTTGTTTTAGAATCTCTAAGTCTTACTGTTAAATACTGTAAGTAATCCTAACAAAGTCATGGTCAGTCATAGCATAAATTAACGGGGATTCCCTCCCCCCCCTTTTTTCTGTACGAACCTCGCATGATTTTGTTTGAACAAAATATATCGGATGCTGCAGTGATTTAATGGAAGGTTGTGATATTTTTGCTTACCTTCTGCGTGCGCATGCTCCACAGCTTTATGACCAATCAATCTATTAGTGGGGCGACCATCTTGAACAAATCGGCAGAACACAGTTTCGTTCTCAATCCCTCCAGCATCTGTTGCACCATCTGCCATCACACTTATGTAGTTCTTTTTGCCAATTTCAGCAGCAAGATCTTCTTTAGCAAGTTTACCGATGACAGAAATCATTTGAGCACAAGCCCTATCGTTTGCGTAGGTGGATGTTAACTGTATGCCATTTTTCTTCGGCAGTTCCTCCTTGGCAATGAAGTATGCGGTCGTCCGTTTCACGGCAACGTCCTTGCGCTCCCGTTCTTCCAAATCTTTCTTTCCTTTCGAGAAACTTTGAGCAAGGACACTTTCTCGAACTGGCTTCTGCCTTGCCAGGACTGCATTTTGGGCGCGCATGTGAGCATTACTTGAGGCATGTTTCTTTTTTGGTCGACTTGCATCCGGTAATGAATTGATTGTTACCTGCTACCTCTGGAGCACTACAGCAGACACGACAGCGAAATGTGTCATCCTCGTCTGAAATCGTCAACCAGGGGAACTCATCTTTCCATTTCAATATAATCTTCTGCTTTGAAGAACTTGTTGACTTTTTAGCCTCAGGCTCTGTTGTGTTTTCAAGACCAGTTGCTGCTGCTGTCCGTTTAGGAAACTTTCCTGAGGTAGATGTAGCAGTGGCACTACTAGCCTTCGGTTTCAGAAACGAGAACAGAGTCCCCTGCTGCTTTGCCTTCTGGGTGACACCAGCGTTGGAAGGAGAGCTTTGTAGATTCTCATCAGTTGATGTCCCAAAGACTATTGGAACAAAGTGGTTAGGCTGGTACCATGCTCCTGGTCGTGAATCTAAGTTCCCATCCCTCGACCACAGGATATTTATTGGTTCATTCGTAACCTTCAAAGAGATCTCTGATGGGCATCGCCTTGGCTGGAGTTCTCGGTGCATCAAAGGGCGGTACCGAAAACCAACATTGGGATATATAGAGCGTATCGGAGTTGACATAACCGAGGAAAGACCCATAAAATGCACGAGGGAAGACCACTCTCCCTTTTCACAAGCGACAAAAGCCTCTTCTTTGACAGCTTCCATTTTGTTCTGTGATGCTGTGTATCTCTGTTCACCTCTCGGTGTTAGTGCAATTGAGAACAAAACAACCTCGGCAAGTTCAGGGTTACATCTTGAAGTTTCACTAAACACCTCGTGGTCAGCGTAAAATTTGGTGTTAAAATACAATTCTCCGGCCACCAGAAGGCGCAACAAGATGGTATGGTCTTCATGGCCGAAAAGAACGACAGATGCAGTATTAAAAAGACAGTCTCCATTTGGCGTGGTTCTGAGGGCGAAAATATTTTCTCCTTGCTTGGCCGTGACATCTGTAGGAATCAATGCTGTGCCAAGAACATCACGAGGAAGGTTTTCTAGTGTTTTTCTCGCAGCTCTGGTTGCATCGCGAAATGCTGCTTGTTTTCTAGCAAATATACTATTCGCTTCATCGATTTCATTATTTAAAAGATGGTTCTTGAAACTGCTCAACTCCTTAGCATTGGCTAACATAATGTCGTAGCTCACAGTAAATTTTTAAAAATAGCGAGCACGATCGATTAACCAAGCGTTGTAAGCCGCGAAAACGGGCGGCAAAGCCACGAGGGAAATTCCCATCGGTTCAGAAACGTCAAAACGTCAATCAAAATTTGCGGTATCTCCCAAGGGGCATCCCCAATCGACAACGCAGATTACAACTTAGATCATCGATCGTGTGCACTACCCAAATAAATCAGGTAAATAAATAAATCGCCAGCTGCTCTACCCAAATAAATCGCCCAGCTACTCAAGCTAGACAACACAGAAATACAGGCACACAGGGTGAAATTTCGAAATAGCGGAAACCATTATAGATCATCACAGCGATCAAACGTGGCGTGCATGCACAGTTTCCGCTGAACTGCCGAACACCTTAAATTTCCTGAAACCCTTTATACTGTTATCTATCTAGATTCCCGGCTCGCTATTTTGTTGCACAGTAAAATTATTATAATGTTTACCTGATAAAACCCTTTGCATATTTTCGCGTCAACTTCCCATCAAATTCCCGGAAGTTCCGGAAATGAGGTTCAGTTTTTGTGTTGTATAAATCAGTCCCAATACATGAAGTACCTACCCCTTTATAACAGAACCGCTGTAATGGCGTCGTTGAGCGAATCGTGAAACGTTTGTACGTTGTGTTCCGTTGTGTTTGCCTTGGATTACATAATTAGCTTGAGCAGGACTTTGCCTTTACGTTTTTCAAATCTTCACAAAAGTAGGACAGAAAATTTTAAAACTTTTATTTCTTTATTAATTTAGGTAAGAAAATGGTCGCAAATTCGCGACTGCTGAAGAAGTTTTAGTCGCAAGGGGAGAAAACTTAGTCGCAAATGCGACCGATACGGTCGCAATGTCGAGCCCTGCTGAGTGCATGATGGACAGATCCATTCACCATCAGGTTTTGTTGTTAGCCCTACACATGACACATGAAACCATTGGAGTTTACAGTCTGGTTTGTCACAACCAATTAGCGGACTTCCTTCAATGTACTGCTGGCAATAACACCAGGGTCCATCACCATCACTGTCTGATGCTGGTGTTACTGTGGCATGAGGCAAAGGAGAAGACCGTGAAAACCATCTACCCAACAGTTCTGGGAGAACTCCTTTCTTGTAGAAAAGAATTGCCCATGTCAATGCTCTGTCCCAAAACTCAGTGTCAGGTAGTATTCTCTGAATAAAGATGTCTTTGTTGGTCCAGACAACGAAATCACAATATTCTACACCAGTCACAAGCAACTGACACTGCACTTGGTAGTAGTATGCATGACAGGTGTCCACAGACAAACTCATTTCTTCCTCATTGTGCTTGAGACAGAAACTACTGTCATTCGCTTTTGCCGCAATAGCAAGCATAGAATCTTTGTACTTATAAGGACACTTTATTTCACAGATACCTTTCCCACAGCACTCACAAAAAACAACACCATCAGGAGTGGCTCCTAAAAAAGGCCACTTTGCACTTATATGAAGTCCACAGTCTGCAACAGAAAAGTTAAGGTGATCCTCTACAAGTGAAAATGCATAGGCTTCACGAGCTCTGCTTTCATTAGAGATACCCCATTTTGTTGCAGCGTTTGAAAATCTGTGCGAGTTTGGATAACATATCATCTCTATCAAGCTCTTTGATGGTTTGTCTGGGGCAGTTGTGCAAGCTGCTTTGAACTTTGATGCAATCACACGGCTTGCCCTGTGCTCAAACCTTACTTTACAGGTTGATTGGCCCCTTGTAACTCCCTCAACTGCTTCCGCTTCCTCGGCAGTAATAGTAATCTCATCAAATACTTTCTCTGCCTTTTCTACGAGTTCCTGAAAGCTATAATTCAAGTGTTCTTCCTTGTATATTACTGTTAAGGGCTTTGGCAGAGCTTCAGCTTCATTTTTATTGGGAGAAATTAAAGAAAGAATAGCTGGTTTGATGCCACACCTTGAAATATTTCCGAAAAAATTGGCTCTCCCCTCAGCTGATGTCTCCGGGATATCCGCTCTGTTTACTTCTGGGGTTGCATATCCCTGTTCGCCCAAAGTACTGTATCGTTTTTTTTGCTGAGGACAGGTCCATGTCACAAACAGGAATGTAGGGAATGTTCTTTACATAAGAAGGCAAAATCCATCTGTTTCTCTCCAGTGTACAAGTTACCGAGTTCCTTATTCTCATTCCAGCTTCAACGGCAAAAAGGAGAGCCCCTACATGCGAACAGGCCTCACAAAGTCCTGCCATAGAGTTACAGTGCGCCATGCATACGTTCCTTTCCTTTTGAGCAAGAAACAAGCAAGCAAGAAATGTCTTCAAGGGAGTTTCTGTACATCGTTGAGAGTGATTTACTCTTGCCGTAACGACAATTTTATCAGTTCCAGCCACCGATTTTGTCAGAATGGTATTAACCCACCCAGAGACGAAACAATTGTAAGCTTCCATAGACTTACAAGCTTTCATTTGCTCCCCGGTTATCCACGAAGTCTGAAGCACCCATAATTGACAATGTCAGGATATTCCACCCTTGGAAAAGACGCTAACCCATCGCTACAGTCGGACTTTTTTAGCACATAAGGATCAAATCCACACGCTACAACCTTTTCTCGATACCTCGTTTTAGCAGGGCCGGTCAGATCAGCGTAATAATCGGAAAAAGTTACACTTGGGATAGCAGATGAGTCTGCGGCAGCCATTTTGAAGGTTTGCCTGTCCACCAGCATGGCGGACGCTAATGACGTAAGAAAATTTTGTCACGTGGTTGAAAACGATCTATTGGCACCCTTTGTTTCAATAATTATTATTTAGTACTGTAGGATTAGTACATAAGCAAACTCCTGCTAATAGTGAAGAACCTTGTCACTTCATAATATGTAGTCAGAGAAGCATTTCATATCTTACGCATTACATGTATATTGTAAGTCAGATCTTATCAAGAGGTACTTTGCGAGCACCATCTGGATTCTCATCTCTTATCCTCTCTTTGGCTATTATGTACACAAAGCACTTCATTAGGCAATGGAAAATTGTTGTTTAACGTCACGTCATTTTAAGTATTTGGTCAGTTCCGTAATGTTCAGATTGCTATTAGCTAATGATTAGAAACTTACAGTAACTTTAATTTGTAGTTTGATTCTTTGTTCTTATTAGGCGCGAAGGTACCATTGCTTCCTTCTCAGCGCACTCTTAAACACAGGTGCCCCAAGCTCAGTATGAAGGAATATAAGGATTTGTATGGGAAGACAAGACCTGAGACATGACAGGATAATTTTACGAAAAAAATTCTTAATTAAAAAGCCTAACCTTATTGCCATTGCCATTGCCATTGCCATTACTTCGGCAACCATCGTCTGGCGAAAACCGTATTGCAGGAGCCAGGAGTAACTCTTCAACAGTCTGGCGAAAAACTGTATGCAAATAAGATGACTGCGGGAGCAGGTTTTAAATCTCTAGATTTTAGTGGCCAGGTATTCTAGAATCTAGCCCCCAAACGAATCGATAAAACAATGGACAAGAGCTTCTTGAAAAATCAACAACACACGGCGACCGTTGAGTTTCTGCTTGGTAACCTAGTCAAAAGACTCGCGAGGGTCCACACTTTCGCTTTGCCACCTGGGGTCCCCTTAGAGATAAGATGAGGTCAGTTTGCACGTGAAATTTCTTTGTCTTCAAATGCTCTCGATAAAATTGCACTGGCTTCTCTTAGGCTTTCTACATGATGTTCATAATTACTCAATACCCTTCGAACGAAAGTTGATTCGTACATCAAAACAGGTGATGATCTAATCTAAGCTGTAGAATTACGAGCAACCCTAAAACCAGGGAATCCGGAATCTGGAATCACAGGTCATTGTTTTACCAATACAGAGAGTAAAAACTATCCTAAATATTCATAAAAGCTAACCTTAGGCCTAATTAGGCCTAAACAAACGTTTTTAGGCCTAAGGTTAGCTTTTATGAATGTTTAGGATACTTTTTACTCTATGTATTGGTAAAACAATGACCTGTGATTCCGGATACCGGATTCCGGGTTTTAGGGTTGCCCTAGAATTACAAAACTTACCATGAATTCCATTGGAAAAATGAATTTGAAAATGTATAGATCGTTTTCACGTGACGTCATCATTTTCTAAAATCCAAAGCTAAAGAGCCACGAAAGTTTTTATCCTCATCAGGCATAAGAGGCGGTAAATTTGTATCCATTTTCAATTTTAAAGCTCAATAGCGTGCTTCCTTTGGAAACCAGAGCATTTTGAATTTCTGAGTTATAGCGGTGCGTGACACGAGGCGACGATCGAGTTTATTGAGAAATATATATTTATCTCATGGTTTTGAGCCTTTTTAGAATTTAAAGCATTAGGAAAAGTGCTTAGGTAAATAGCTGTCTGTTCAGTACTGATGATCACTCGCCTAGATAGCCAAAGTAAGTAACAGATGTTGACACTATTTTCCGGCAGCCATATTGGTGCACCACAGATGTGCACCAACATGGCGTTTTCATACTGGGCTCTGTAAATTTCTGCGAAACATTTCGACGAATATCTGAAGTTTGGGGAAACGCACAGGCCTAAAACTTGGAGAAGTGTCTTCTTCATTTATCTTCTACAACATCACGAATTCTCGACGTTTTCCACTGGATGGTTTTCGATTTATTTTTTTATTGCGTGACAGTGAAAACGATCTATACTCAGCCTTCTCAGCTTCTACCGAGCTTCCATTGTCGATCGGACACTTCATCAGTTTTGAAGCCATTTTTTAAGAAACCGAAGTACATAATTGTTTATCAAATTTTGTAAACATGAGGGAGAGCGATTTTGATTGGCCGCTTGGGACAATTCGCTCTAAGGGGTTCCCTGAGTGGCAAAGCGAAAGTGTGGATGGCAAATTGCGGTCTAGTATCCCTGCGAGTCTTTTGACTAGGTTACCAAGCGGCAACTCAGTAGTCGCCGTGTGGTGTTGATTTTTCAAGAGGCTCTTTACAATCGTTTTAACGATTCGTTTGGAACACTAACAGCTGCCTGACATCACTGGCAGGGCTTCAATTGCGTGGCTTGCAGATAGAAATGAAAGAAAAACCTTTGCCCTTGAATTCTATGGTGGAATTTGAACCGTGGGAACATTTTAACCAGGAATATTTGACTGAATTTGGTGGGATCGTGAGAATTGAGTGTTCATCCTTGGTATTTTATTATGACTGTTGACAACTCATGAACTGATAATGGCTTAATTCGCTTAACAGGAAGGAAGCGACCCACAATGGCAATAATCTTAGGCTTTTTAATCGAGAATTTTTTCGTAAAATTATCTTGTCATGTCTTAGGTCTTGTCTTCCCATACAAATCCTTATATTCCCTCATACTGAGCTTGGGGTGCCTGTGGTACAAACACTGAGCTATAACCGGAGTATTGAAATGTTTACTCTAAGCTTATTCAGGGGGCTGGACAATCTGCGAGCCATGCAAATTTCGCATTTAAGTCTAAGCACCATTTGATATAGCGCTGATAAACTGTCATTAAGTCAAAGCACCCATTTTAAAACGGTTAGCTTTCAATAATTGTGTGATTCGCATGTTGACTCGCCATCTTGGCTCGCATGATTCGCAGTCATGGCTCGCATGCCTCGCTGGATCGCACATTGTCCAAACTCCTTATTCAGCAAGACGAACTAACCAGATGTTTGAGCGAAACGAGGTTAGGTGTTATGAATGGCGAAACAACTCATGTCGCTAGCGACTGCGGAACTGAGTTGAGGCGCTTGTGTCAGAACTGGCCGCGGCCAGACCCGTCGGTTTGCATTTCGAAAGAAAATACCACAATTTGAAGGAACACTTGCATGATACATGTATTAATCTCTGGCATTCTTCTGGAGAAGTACATGTCATCCTCGAAGTGTTTTAGTTCCAAATTCCCGCTTGCGCGGTCAGCTCTGTCAAATAAGCGTCCTAAGTGAATGACTAAAACGAAATGCTACACATACCTGGATCATCCCTTTTCCTTACTGAGCAGAAGAACAAACTTCACACAAAATCCCATAGCTTCTCCACTCGTACTTGTTAAGGGAACACCGTTCATAAAAACTTAAACTTGCCCTCTCTCAGTTGTTAAAACCGTCCACAATTTCTCTTTGGTAGGTCTCATTTTGAAATTTCAACTAGCTTCAATACTCGACGCGGAGAGCACGTGTATGGCTGACTTTACACGCTCATTTGCATTGGACCGGAAATCAATAAAAGTTGAGACATTTGACAGCTGTTGACAGTCCAAAGCCGACGGACAGAAACAATCGTTCCGTTTGACTGTGTGGTAGACGTAGTTTAATGAAAATATCTAAACATTTGCCACGAAATAAAACGGAAACAAATAAATGAAAGGATTTGTGTTC
>OX421446.1:58600814-58603314 GCA_949126865.1 Montipora capitata
AATACTATTTATTTTAGTCGTCTCAGTATAAAAACGGCTAATATCTTGTTCGCGTTTCAAGCAATGCAAAAACCACAGATGACCAGGTTATCTTGACCATGTCATGTTGACCTCATCATGTTCTCAAGGTGGATTGAAATGCACCAATCATAGACGGACTGGTGACTTCGATGTAAACAGTTGACCTCGTCATGTTCGATCAGACTTCTCGAACTGCATTTCCTCCTGGCGAAAACACTTTACCATAATTAGGTCTGATTATTATTGCGCCAACCACCGAAACAACACCACAGCTTCTTTTTATCAATTCATCCAGTTCACCGTTTAATGCCACTGAATGATCCTTATAATACACAAGACCGTGACAGAACTTTTGCGAAGTGACTGACCGTAATTCTAGATCTTGAATTCGTACGTGTCGGCTATCGCAATCATTCTGCTATCGGGAGCAGAACAAACACATTTTACACAACTATGAGGAGCAACGAACTCGTCTATGATGGTGATCGAATTCGCCCACGTAGGCGAGTTCACCAGTAGGCGTAGGCGAATTGGCGTAGGCGAGTTGACCGGATACCAACTCAGGTCTAAAATGGAGACGTCGATTAGTTACGATTTATCAATTGATTCATTTGAGCTATTTGAACATAGTTTAGATTCTACATGGTCCAGCCAATTCTCACACAGCGAGTTGGCGTAGGCGAGTTGATCGGAGTTGACCGGATACCAACTCAGGTCTAAAATGGAGACGTCGAGTAGTCACGATTTATCAATTGATTCATTTGAGCTATTTGAACATAGTTTAGATTCTACATGGTCCAGCCAATTCTCAAACAGCACGCCACCAAGAGGACAATTCAATTTCCGTAAACCAGAAAACTTCACTGTGCCAATATATTTGAAGCGCCACCTCTGGTGAGTAAGATGCTCTCTAAAAATTATTTCCAAGGGCAAGTGGACGTTATCTTTTTGGCCTGTTCTGAATTGTCTAATTAACTTCCCAGACACTCTAATGTTTTTTGATCATGAAGAGGTGCCATATTCACAATTAATGTATGCTTACAATATCAGTAAGCATACTCCCGACCTATCCAATCGAACAAAACCGAACAAAAAACCAGTCGAACCCAATCGAACTCCAATCGAACTCCAATCGTTCGATTGGGTTCGGCAACCGAACAAAATCGAACACCTATTTTGCTGTGAGTTCGATTTTCGAACCAGTCGAACTAATATAATCGAACAAAATCGAACAAAATCGAACTAATCCAATGCAATTGTCTCTTGACGCCTCAAACTTAGTAAAACACGTGGAATATAATCATTGTCACCTTTTATTGAATAACCAGGAACTGAACATCATACTGCAAGAATGTCAATGTTCATCTTCGGAATTTTCCAATACCACGTGCCTATCATGCGATGCGGCGTTCGTTAATCGAACGTTCGATTATATCAATCGTTCGGTAATCGAACGTTCGATTGGGTTCGATTACCAATCGTTCGGTAATCGAACGTTCGATTGTGTTCGATTCATCATCATCATCATTTCTCTTTGCGCCAGTAGGCGCATAAGGCCGTCACGCTCTTTGCCCAATACTCTCTGTTTCGCGCCGCTGCCTTGGCCACATTCCAACTCTTCCACCCCGCTTTGTCTCTCTCCTTCTCGACCGTCCTTCTCCAAGTGGTCCTTGGTCTCCCTCTCGCCCTTCGACCCTTCGATTGGCAAAATTTTATTGTGAGTTCGATTATGTTCGATTGAGTTCGGCAATCGAACGATTGGTGTTCGATTGGGTTTGATTGCCGAACTGTTCCATTGGATAGGTCGGGCATACTAAGTATAATATAAGCGGCCACTGACTCGCGTTTTTGTGCTTTTGTGCATCAGGTCATGATGTTTGATAGTATATCAAAGACGATTGCGTTTTTATACTAGAGACTCATAATTCGTCTGAGACGAACTGGTACTTGGGCAAACATTTTTTCTGCCTCCGTTAAATTCGTCTAGTATAAAGACCGGCACGGGACGCATCATGCGTCTGGCCGAACTTTCCAGTTTAGTGCGTCTTGGAAGACGAACTAAAGTGCGTCCTTTGGCCGTCTTCATACTAGATGAATTTAAGAGACGCAGAAAAATTGTTTGCCCAAGTTTATCCCAGGCGGATTACGCGTTTTTTTATGATTCGTCCCGTCTTTACACTAGAGGAATAGCATGAGAGACGCAAAATTCCTCTGGACGGATTATGCCTCTCTAGTATAAAATCGGCCAATAGTTATTTGATTATGACGCTAAGCTTGTCTAACGAATGCAACAAAGTTTTGTGAAAGAATTAATGCTGCAGACAGTTTCTTTGATGCCTCTTGAATTTGTAAATTAAATAATTTTGTATTCTATTACGTGTTTGCAAGAATTTTTTGTATACAGGAAGCTATTAAAATTGTATGATGCAAATTACAGGGAATTCGTATCTTCTGTTTTTATGGAGTCAGATTATCTAAA
>OX421446.1:58608314-58623314 GCA_949126865.1 Montipora capitata
TATATAGTCGCAATGAGTCGACCAACTGAGGTCCATAGAAATATACACCCCAAGGAGCTTGAACGATTTCTCCGACTCAATAACAGAACCTCCTACCGCTATTGGTTGACTGTAGCAACTATTATAACGCAAAAAATCAACCCGCATCAGCTTGCACTTACTAGGGTTCAACTGCATGTTGTTACAATGAGCGAAAGATAAGAGTAAACTATAATTTACAGTTGTTTTGGTATAGAACTTTCCGCGAGTCAGTCATGAAAGTCATCTGCAGATATTTGCGAAAGTTGCAAAAGGGCTATTCGAAAAGATATGAACTGGACAGACATTTTACCTCGTTGGTTGGACTCCAACTAATGTTTTTCCTATAAGTTTATTATGTGCTTTGCCTTGCAGGTCGTTGTTTTCTCAACTTTGTTAAAATACCAGGTGTTTCAGTTTCATTAAGAAAATACATGTTCACAACCAATGTCACAAGTAGCTTGTCAATCTGTTTGTAAGTTTGGTTGGCATTAACGCGATGCGCAAAAAAAAAATTCAGCGGCTTTGGTCAAATTATAGACAGAGTAAACCGCCAGCCTGAATAGGAAGTTGGTATTTTTACGGCGGGAAAAGATTTAAAAAATAAAGGAATGTTTAAAAATTCTGACAGAGAGTTAGTAAGCTTAACATTTTTGTATTTGTTTTTAGCTATAGTCTCCTTCTTGGTTTCGCGTAGTGTTTGGAGCACCTCCGGATCCCATCTGAAACGTATTTAGTTAAAGTGGTGTTTGTTTCAGGGAGCTAGAGCTAGATAGCTGGTCAAGGTTTTGATTTCAGAATATGCCCAATTTCCTTATCTAATTACTAAAATTAATAACCACTGACTATAGGCATAACAAGGTCAATGACTCCACAAGAGCTTCCACGAGGTCTACTAGCAGTAGCTGACATCTTAAAGATTGTATATACATCTCTGACTCTGTAAGAATAATCTTATAATTCCTAACAATTTATTTCGTTCGTCAAGTCCTTTCACATGAAAACATGAGCCCAACAAATTAACCTGCTCCCATCTGTGTGGCTTCATAGACCGAATGCATAAAGGGCGGCCAAAAAAATGTTATTTTATTTATGTGCTAATTAGACTCACTAGCCCCGTTTGCATGGACAAAATACAGAAGAAATGTTGCTTGAGAGCAAGGCTAGTGAGTCTAATTAGCACACAAATAAAAGAATACATTTTTGTCTACCATTTATGCATTCGGTCTATACCTCAGCTGGAAGAACATCCCACTGGCATTGCAGAGATCGGGTTTTTGAATCCCTTTGAAGAGACGTGAATTTTTCAGGTGTCTATGGAAGACCATTGTTTAAAATTTCTAGTTAAGGACGAGGATCACTTTTCTCAAGAATACTTGTTGCGAATTGCAATTAACGGCAAAATATCTCATCCCTAATAAACAACGATAAGGTAGCTGTAATAAGAAGCACTAAGTAAGAACAAATCTCGATGGATGTCTCCGATAACGAATTATTTAACGAAAGAACCAACCACCGACAGAAAAAATGGAGGTTTCATGTCATACGAAACCTGCATGCCTGCGCGCGGTGCAGCTTGGTAGACAGAGACTCTTTAATCAAATGATTGTTGTGCATCACGAACTATTTTGCATGCAGTTTTCTTGGATAGAATGCCGAAATAAAAAGGAAGGGAACGAAGCTTTCTCCAACACCGTTTTGATTGCCCTTGAAGTCGCATGCTTCTACATGACCACGTTAAATTCGTGATCACAAACAAAAGACTGGGAAACGAAAAGCTTCAGTCCTTAAATTGGTTGAACCGTACGCATGAAACTAATAAGGTAATTAGATTCGAAGATCAAAAACGAACACGAAAGCTGCGCTTCGTGTCAGCTTCGAACAGTGCATAATGAACGAAACTATCTTCTTTACGAATTGTTTGAATTATGTGCGTACATTTGTTAAGGTGGTAAAAGAGGCTTATGACGAAAGCAGAATACATGGCCACTGTTGTGAACGCATTTTTACAGCGGGGAAAAATATTCCAAAAATGTTTCGACCCACTTTCCTTACGAATTTACCATTTATTAAAGGAAACCAACGCAGCTAAAATAACACGAAACTTGAAAAAAAGTAGTAGAAAAAACATCTACAAATATCCTTGGTTCGTCTACGTCACCACCTTTAGAAGTCACATGAGATAGCAACGGACCTGGGCAACTTTAGTGCACGTTCCCTGTGAACACCTACAGTCGTGTTATTCTACGAAGAGTTTTTCTTCAGTGCGAAAAATTACGAACTTCAATTTTGCTTCGCAGAAGCAAACAATCCTTTCTTGCCAAAGTTTTTTGGACAAGATTGTCAAATTTCTTTCGAACCTCGTGAAGGTTCTATGAGACCTTTTTACTTGGTGCGGCGCCGCCGTGCCTGGAATCACATTTACGAAATCATGGCACGCACAGAAGGAACTCCATCCGAAATCTTTCACATAAATCCCTTCACAGATACCTAAAGCGGAAAGGGAAAAGCAATCTGAAACCAGGAACGAGGTTCCCTTACCTGAAAAAGGGACATTACCGGTGCCAAACTGCGGCGCTACAAAGGTCGCGAATGTGAACTTAACGTCAAGGCAGCCTGCAAAGCCTTCCAGCGTTGAAACGCCGGAACAAAGTGAGTTGTTGAAATTTGGTAGTATGATCACCAGTTCCATGACCAATTTACAACAAACCTTAACGAAGCAATTTGAAAAATTGCAAAGTGCTATGGCGAGACCTTGGTTCGCCGAGCAACATGATCTCTGAGAGAGGAGCTCACAAGAAGAGGGCGGTCACTCAAGTGAAAATGGCGGAAATAAGACCCGCACAAGGCGTGGCGAACCAACACCTGAGAGACGAAGGGATATGTCGCCTTCGTACGACTCAAGTGCCCCCGGTAAACAGGGAAATGAATGACTTGTAAGTCGGCGATTCATAGAGATTATGATGTTCTAACTACCGTCCAGGAACGGCTAACCAAAAAGGAAGCGACTGATAGCAGAGTCCACGAACGTCTCGCAAAACTGATCAACGAAGTCATGTTCGAGGCCAAAAGAAACCGGACGAGGCAAAAATAAAAGAAGAAGCACATAAGATTCTTCGCCGCGAAAGCCTTGTTGTCACGAAAGTTGATGAGCTGATTTGGAACCACCTTCACTTGACAACGACGCTCGTGTGCAAACAGCGCGGGGTGCTCTTGTTAAAGGAGTGATTGAAATCACAAAAATGCTTGACGGTATATTGGATTAAAACCCAAGACTACACCAGATAAAAACTAGAAGGTTAAGGCCCATATCTAGACATCTTTTCAAATTAATTGTCAAGGGAATGTCAGCTATTGAAATGCTGAGTTATGCAAATTATGAAATTAATTTGCAACGGTTAGAGGGTATAAAACCTGATCAAAATGAGGACGATGCGTCGTTATTCTCGTCATCACTACCCATAAACAATTTCTTATTTGGAGGAGACTCGAAGACATTGATAAAACGAATCGAGCCCTTCAAAAGAGCTACAGGAAAGTCCCGTGAAAACACTAGCAAAAAATACGACCTGAAGCAATATGGCCGTTCTCAAGGAACTATAAATATTAAAAGCCTGTATTTCCTGGTCCAACTGAGAAGGGCTGGTTTTGGGGCCGAAAGTCTAATTAACTTTAACAGCACGGTTACGACCTGTTCTTGAGTATGGCGCCCAAGTGTTCCATCAAACACTTCAAGATTACCTCTGTGAAGACCTTGAGAGGGTTCAGAAACGGGCTTTTCAATAATTGCGCCTGGTCTGCAATACCAGCTCTGTCTAGATAGTTTTGAATTGGAGAGCTTAAGCGTCCGTCGTGAAAAGCTGTGTTGCAAACTATTCAATGAAATATCTGATGAACAACACATCTCCACAGCCTTCTGCCTTCAAGAGATTATTCATCAGACAATCTCAGGCGGCAAGGAACTTTTAGCCTGTCAGGTCTTAAAACCGAACGTTTTAAAAAGACATTTATTTCTGCAGCTGTCACAATCTAGCGCCGCGAATTTAACATTACTTATTTACATTAGCATAATTTTAAATTGTATATAAGCCTTTTTTAAAATATTTTTTTTGTACATAGTTATGCAGTTCAGCCTTTTGCCTTTGATCATTCAATCTCAGCCTTCCTACAACGCCAAATATCTAAGCTAGCAGAGGTTCTTTTTTTCACAAAAAAAGCCCCGGCTTTCCTTTTCAGGACAAGTAGCTGAGGAAAAAGAGAGGAATAAAACGAAAGCAGCAAGTACTACTGCGTCGGAAGCGGTGAGTGAAACACCCATGATTTGCTTTGGAGACGACAGGATTATTCTAGTACCTGTTAACAATTTCTACGCTGGAAGAAGTAAGTTATTTTGAAACAAAAGTCGGGAAATCACTTCAGACGAGTCTGTCTTAGACGCGGTTGCTCATAGCCATATCGATTTGATAGCTAATCCACTTGCCTTGAATTGTCAACAAAGTGCTAGATTAACATGTCTTGTTAATTCAGTAGAAGAAGCAGCCATAGATAATGTCTTCTTAAGAAAGGGGTAATTGAGTTCTGCTTTTACTGCAAAGGAGAATTTATATCTCATTCACCCTCACCAAGTTAGTCCGAATATGAAAAAAATATTTTCTCTCTTATTCGGACGTCGCAAGGAAAACAGAGACAAATACAAGTTGGGTAGCATGTTTCAGGTAGAAAAAGCACCTACGGAGAATGTTTATTCCAAACAATCAGGTACATAAATACCACAAAATAAACGAAAAGAAAACGGCAAACAAAGGCAATTAAAATCCCCTGCCTCGAGCAACGTTGAACCTCTCTTGAACCGCTCTTTAACATACATTTCCGTTGCCACATGCATCGGACCTCCAACGACCAAGTGGTTTCAATGACAACCGTTCTTTCGACGAGCAATTATTAAATATCTTAACAACAACTGATAAAGGCACGCAAAATTCCCCGAGTTATATATAAACACATCTTGACCATCTCTAAAAACACCGGTCTTACTCTCAGGACGTCTGATGGTAACATAGTCTAGCAAAACCGTAATATAACAAAGGCGGATGTGGAGAGGCTCATTCGCGCAGTAAAGACCTACAAAGGAAAGAACAAACAAAGCAGCAAACCTTAAACCTTTAAAAGTAGCATTGTTTTGGGCTCTTCAACTTAGGGCCCTGGATCATAATATTTGGCTCGCTGCTGCACACCTGCCAGGGAAAGATAATATAGTGACAGATCAAGAATCACGTTCTTTTCATGACAGAACAGAATAGCATTTACACAAAGCTATATTTACAAACATAGTCTATATATCCTGGAGGCGGGATCCTGAAGCCTCATACATAGATGCGTTTTCGATACCATGGACGAACAAAGGTTATTATGCTTTTCCCCCTTTTTCTATCATTAACAGTTGTCCAGAAAATCTCACAAGACAAAGTTAACACATAGTTAATACAAATGCTTATATCACGTGTTGCCTATGACATGTTCGACTAAGAATACTCTTGAGTTGAAATCTTTTTCTTTTTTTGTTCCCTTGCACAATACATATATCAAAATGTTTTAGTTTCCTCAGTTACGTTGCGTTTTTTTTCAGTCGTTGTATGTTTAATTTTCCTGATTATATGAACAGTCTGTCTGCCTCTATGAAGTGTGCTCCCTCAGAAAAGAAAGAGTTCAAGGACACAGCAGTCTTGACTGTTTAATAAAGGACTGCATGCATGATTAGGGCTGTGTCTAGTCTTGTCTGATTAATCAAAAAATAAATGAATAAGATTAACTTGCATCTATTTGTCAAGTTTGATTGCTGTTTTCTTGTCTGCAAAATCTCACGTGACCTCCGAAAGTGGTGACATAGAAGAATTGACTGACCTGGAAGTCGAAGTTTTACTAAGATTCTTCTAGTCACCATAACCTTTAGGGGTCAAGTGCCCACCTTCAAATGACACTACATCCTACCCTACTGTAGTGAGAATATAACACAGTTTCAATTTAACGAGGTTGTGGGTCACTTCTTCTCAAGATGACTGCAATCTGCTTTTTAAGACTGAAGTTGCGCAGGTGCGTTGCTATTTTACTTGACCCCTAAAGGTTATGGTGACTACAAGAATCTCAATCAAACTTCGACTTCCAGGTAGGTCTCTTTTTTTTTTTCAATATCGCAAGGAAAACTACGGCAAATGGACCAAGGATTGTCTAAGGTACAAGTCTTGGAAAAGATGCCACAGTTTTTCAAATGCGAATACAGTGCAGTGAAAGAAAACGTTGACCTTTACCGCTGCACATTTGCACTACCGGTAACTATATAGCACTAAAAAAAGAAAGGAATGAAAACGTCGATAACGCAAATTTAAACTTGGGGGATAGGGAAAAACAATTGTAACGAAAACGCTTAAAAGTCAAGATTGGGCGTCAATTACTGACACAGAAAAACTTTCATCAAATCATTCAGCAATAACACAAACACAACTTCGACACTTAACACTTACCTCGTTCTGTTGATTTTTTGTTTTGTTTTTGTTTTTGTTTTACCACTTGATTGAAAGAGGAAGCGCCTAAAAGTGCTGTGCTTCACACATCCAAACCTTTTTGTACAAACTTTGATATCCAAAATTTCGCCAATCAAAGCGACAGCAAATACTGCAAAAGCTTTCAGCGATAAAACTTTTGTTAAACTAGTTAAATTTCTTTCAATCTTCTTTGAGCTGTATAGCTAAAGCGTCGATGTTCAATTATAAATACCACACAACAAGCTCTGCAAAGCAAAATGGCGCCACGCTGTGTTTGTTCGATCTGCTCGATCTCCGATTCGTTCGCGTTTGGGCAGACAGAATGCCAATATGTTTTCATTAGGTGGAACCTTTTAAATGAGGTGCGACGTACAACTATATAGGTTTAATTAATGAAACATCACTGCCATTAAAAGTCCTAATCCTGCGTAAGGCAGTTATAATTGCATGACCTTTATTTAATAATTAATGGAAATTTATGGGTAAAGTGTTAACATCTTGTCAATGTTTACTTCTAGCAGCTTAAATTTATCAATAAGATGTCAATCGCCTGACTTTACGGCAAACCTAAGGTTGTAAGTGAATTTGCCAACTATCATAGGCTGTTACTTGGTGACATTCATACTAGTGACTGAGCCATTAGTATAGGTGTTGTCAGTCAAATCCGGTCTCAGGTAGAATCCACTTTTACCTTGGTTAAATAAGATATGTACAGAAATGCAGGCTATCGCAAGAATAACGAAAATGACAAATCGGCGTAAAAAAAAAAAAGGATCAAGGACCAAGGGATCCTCACAAATATAACAAAAATCGCGATTGTTGTTGTATATATAGGGCCCCTTTGCAGTTCTCTCTCCAAAGATTTCTTATATTTGCGCGGAATTGTTATTTTTGCTATTTGTTCTACTATATTTCTTATATTTATGTAGCCTGAGGAGAAAAAAAGCCTGCCGGTAAGGCCTGTTCAATTGACGAACACATCTTATTACTTGCGCCTGATCGCATTTCCGGAAATGCAAAACGAGTCAATTAAAAGCAAATTCGTTTGTTTTGTTTGTTTGTTTGTTGTTGTTGTTGTTGTTGTTTTTTTGTTTCTTCTTCTTTTTTTTTTTACCGGTAATTGCTTGGCTTTCTTTGTTGCTGACCTGTTAAAGAGACTCCAGCAGAAATAACCTTTCTCTTGTACAAACCTCCTTAGAGTTTAGCCAGTATCTAGTTCTCAAAATAATTAAAAAAAGTAAAGAAAAACAAATAAACCTTTGACCTGTTTATATCTCAACATGTGAAATTCGTCAACAATAAGCCCAATAAAATTTTGGTGCAAAGGAGTGCTACCGTTTTTCAGCCGATCGAGGAATGACTTATCAAGAATTTCCTCAGCAAAAGCACAGATCTGTTGATATTTGCCGCTTTCTACGTCTTCTGAACTGGCATCCGAAGGCGATATAGCGGCCGAAGCCCATCGAAGCAGCTTCGAATATCTGATCTTGCACAATACTTTCAGCGGGTAAACAACCATCACACATGCAGGTTTGTTCGACATGAATTCCTTCAATCCACAAACAACTGAAAGATAGGACTCTTTCCAAAGCCGGTGGAAGAACTGCCAATAAATCTTTTCTCGAAAACAGGGTCGATATGGCTTCTTTCTGTTCCAATAAAAATATCAGCGATAATGTATACATTTTTCGAACAAAATATTGAAAAGAGGCTTAGCGCCACTTGACTGCATAAATCAATTAACAAACACATGGATGAATACTTCATACAATTTTTTTTTCTAAATTATAGGAATTTGCACGTGTACACCAGAGTTTTTAAGCACATCAACGTGTTTTCAAGAACGGTTTCTCAGGTCGCTTAGCGAGTGAAAACCGTAAATTCCGTGAAAACAGATCCTTTCCAAACGCGCTTAAAGTTAAGCGAGTTGACAAATTTCAATAGAATTCCCATTAAATTTTAGCCACCAAGCCAGGCAGGCTAAGAGAGTTGCCAACGAGGAGTCGCTTGCGGCTATTCAAATCGGAAATACAACAAGCATGATGATGATGATGATGATTATTATTATTATATTTACCGGGCTAAATAAGAAGCATCTTCTTCATTTCTATAACTATTATTGCTAATAATCTCAGATAGAATCTGGTTTTCATTTGTCCTGGGCAACAACCAGTTGTCTAAGGAAACCAAGAAGCGTCCTTTCCTCTCCTGCCTACATCTCCAGCACTATCCTAAGAATCCTTGCCGATCCCAACGTCAGTATAGATCTCTGAATCAGTTCAATGGATGTGTTTACACCAATGGTCCTCAGATTTTCTTATAACCTCAGTGGTATTGTTCCCAACGCCCCTACCACTATGGGTATCACCTTTGTTCTTACTCCCCACATCTTTCGCCGGACTTCTATCGCAAGGTCTTGATATTTTTCTACTTTCTCATCTTCGTTTGCTCTCACCCTTTCATCTTCCGGGATTTCCACGTCTATGATTTTGCACTTCTTCTCACTTTTATCAATGATTAATAAATCCGGTCTCCTAGCCTCGATCACATGGTCTGTCCGTACACTAAAGTCCCACAGCATCTTGTCATCCTCATTTTCAAGTACACTGTCCGGGACGTGCTCATACCACCTCTCACTACGCTCAAACCCATATTTTTCTGACAGGTCCCAGTGAACTGCCCTAGCTACATTGTCATGCCTCTTTTTGTATTCCTTCTGCGCCAGTTATTATTATTGTTATTATTATTATTATTATTATTATTATTATTATTATTATTATTATTATTAATATTATTATTATTATTATTATTATTATTATTATTATATAATTATTATTATTGTTGTTGTTATTGTATTGGCACGTGCTCTCTCCACATTTGATGCCTCCCTCATTTGTCATGCCTCCTCAGGAATGTCAAGCGAGATAACGGCTGTCGTGAAAACACGGCCATTGAAAGGGTCAATTATTTGAAACGGTGCAATGTTGTAGAAGGCGCAAGAAAAGCATTTTTCAACAGTTATACAGGATAATGTCCATGATATCAAGCTACTGTTTTGCACAGTTGATAAATTACTGTAAAGGAACATAGACAGAAGATATCCGTCTGCGAACAGTGACCAAGAATCCGCGAATGCCTTTGATAATTTCTTCATACCATATGAAATTCGGAAGTCTAACACCATCTCGAGTTTTAAAAGATCACTTAAGACGTACTTTTTAACTAAATTTAGTAATAACAGATCATTTTTTTCTATAGATTTGCATATATTGCTTTTTTTTTTGTTTTTTTCTTTATTAATTATTATAAATATAATAGGATATGGTTGTAATTTTGTAAATATTTATTAATTATGTTGTTTATATGATTGTAAAGCGCATGAACATAGAATAAGAGCTCTATAGAAATAGAGAGCTATTATTATTCCAAAACAGAGGCTGATTTATGCGAATACAAATTGGCCCTTGTTGCTTCGTTCAAGATAAAATATTCTTTTGATTTTTAAGCTTAAGAACGAGGCATCAAGGGCTTATTTGAATAAAAACAAAAGAATATTTAAATGGCGGCCATTTTGGAATAAGGTGTTATCAAGGTTTTACAATTTTTTTTCTTTCCAGCTTGAATCCTTTGACTTTGTAAACTGTTCTGTCTTTCGTTAGCAAGAGTTTTCGTTTCTGTTCTTTATGTTCCACGGGCTTAACGTCAAGGACGCTGAGCACGCCCAGTTTTTTTCCCAGTGGCAACAAAGACACCTTCTCGTACTCAACGATACGAGCCTAGTCACTAGGCTGTACAATCTTACACAGTACGGCAGTACCGTGAAACTAATTACTCTGTAATGCTCATCGCAACTGCAGGCGAAACCTCTAAAAAAAAATGTAAAACAACACCAAGTGTATAGTTTTGTCAATGTAATATTATCCTTTTTTTTTTTTTTTTTTTTTTTTTTCACTTAGTTCAGACCACATGTAATATACGCGAATGCGGCAAACTCTTAAATCCGTCAAAATCACTCTCACGCGCCTGGAACTAAAAGAAGCGGACATGTCATGAGATGACCCCTTTTGAAAACACCTTAAAATAATTAAAATGGACTCTAATATCGAAAAATAACAATCTATTTACAAGTGGTAGTTTAATGCAAGGAGTGCCAACTCTTCCAGCCTTTGCGATTATAAAATGAGTTGGACAGCAATAAACGGCAGCATCATTCGAAGTTACTCAAACACACAATTCAGCACTAGTTTATATCAAAACGTATCATACAACGAGAAAATGTCTCCAAATGAAATTTACAAACGGTTATCTACTGACAAACACTAATTTTATAAGTGGCAACTTGTGAGGGGCCCGAGTTACCGTCCCGTCCGAAAGCTCTAGCCGTCCCAAAAATGACGACACTTGTTGCTTAAAACTCACTTCTTACAAATATATTAATTTCCTGCGATTTTTTTTTAGCTCACAGTTTTCTTAAAATTGTATTTCTCGCTAAGTCTTGCATCTTTTTGTTCAAATGTAAGATCAAAATAAAGATCATTTAATGGTCTTCCCAAGTATCATATCGGAAGACAAATACATCATTGTTAGAGCTTATCCTATGTGAAAGGTAGGTTCTGGAGGAAAACAACGAATGAAGAACCCACGCCGCATACTAATGATGTATACAGAACCAAATTATTTCACACTATCATCGCTTACAATTGCCATATTTTCCCATTAAAAAAAAAAACAACAACAACAACATTCAGGTGTCTTCGCTGGGTTCTAAAAAAGCTTTCTATGTGTTTTTTTTTTCCGTGCCTTAGACAAAAACGTCCTTTTTCCTGCTTTCCCTTGCTGTAGTCGCCATTGCGGTCTTGCTGAAGCATTTTCAACCGACTTAATCAAAATAATGAAACTAGAGGAAGCGATTTAATAAAGTGGACCTGTGATGAAATAATCTCTTTTGAAAACATCTTAATTGAATTAAAGTGACTTTTAATAAGTTGTTTTCTCAAAACAAAACAAAAATTAGCGAAGAGTAGTTTAATAGAAATATATTACCGTACCTTCCAACCGTTGCGATTGGAGAAAGGGGACATAAAGATCCACACCGACGACGTCAACGAAAACGTCGTTCAAACTTTCCAAACTTTTTCGTCATTAGTCCAGTTTTTCGAACTTCTACAAACTATCCAAACCATTCAGGAACAGAAGTGAGAGGAACTTTGTTGAAACCCCGCGAAACAAAAAAAATAAAATTCGTCGCTATGTGCTCACGTTGTCTTTATAGATTAAGATTTGCTCATTTCACATTGTAGATTTGCAAAGAACTGATAAGAAATGTACAATTTTTCACGCCCCACGTGCAGAACGATTGTTTTGCCCATTAAATGCTTTTGTTTGGAGGCGTTGTCATTGACGTCGCCGTCGCAGAATTTCAAAACTCTTTTCCCTACCTTCCCCTGAAATAAAACAACCTCGATACATTTTTTGGGGTGTTTACTGGGAAGATATGGCCCTAGTTTCCCTGAAAATCTCTTCTTTGTAGCTTTTTGAGCCTACATGAGCGGTATTTCACTTCAGACCATTTGAAGCCCTGTGAAGGCGAAATTTTGTTTGGGCTTTATTTAAGTTTTCAGCCAAAATAAAAAATAAAAAACAAAAACAAAGAAAAAGGAAAGAATTGTGGTTCATTGAATGGAATGTTAAGGTCTTGAAATCGCTGAAAAGGTAAGAATATTTTCTTAGCGCCTGTACAGTCGCATTTTTGCCTCGGCTCCTGTTATCGCAGAGGATTTTATCCCTCAAAATGTTAGCTTGTTTTCCCTCCAAATCTTACATATTTACCTTAATGACACGTCCACCGTATTATTTGATCCTCTGGGATGAATATCTAATTATCACATTACACATTATCGCTAATCGGATTACTAAAAAAGTTCGGAAAATATTCGTGACTGATCAGTTTTCGGTCAAATTTACGTCCAAAAAAGCAGATAACGTGGGTTTCCTGGAAAATCAGGATGGAGGATGGATGATGGAACATCGGGGATCTTTTTTTTTTTTTTTAATGAAACAAGAACAATAACAAGTCTGGAAAACAATTTTGTGCACAGAAATTAAGACAATAATATGATCCGTAGTTTCAATTTAAAATGTAACTAATTTTGCATTGTACCATAAGTGCTCCTTAGGGGTAAATGTCAGTGCTGCACAAAGAGCCCTCCCGGCACCCCAATTGTTTCATGGATCTTTCTTTCTTTCTTTCTTTCTTTCTTTCTTCATCGATCAAAAAAAAAACCGAACCAAAGAAAACCTGTTTCCTGCGTTTGTGGGCTTGTTTCCTAGACAGACTGAAAAGAAGAAAATCTGAGCACCCAAAGACTGTTTATAACCTCTCTGTTTAAAAAGAACAAAACGAAAATACGATGAACGTAGAGAAATAACCACGAATACCAAGAACTATAATTTTGTGTTCTTGTTTTATTCAGGTGCAAGAAAAAGTGGTCTTAACTGGCTGTTTACGAGATCGAAATTTTGTAAGTGGCCACACACTTAATATCTTGGGGTTGGATTGTGATTGATCATCGATCCCCGATCCTTGATCCTCGATCCTTCCTTTCCAGGAAACCGATGAAATGAGGAAGATTTTTATTTTGCATCCAAAAAATAGTAATCAATGTTAAAATTCGTGTGGAAAACTGATTTTTGTTATCTTTTTTTTTCATTTTCTTTCCTTTATATTTTCTTTTTATAAAATGATTTATTTCTCTGTAAATAAGTTACATTTTTTTGAAAAGCTTTTTTTCTTAGCTTTAAAAAGATGTATTGCTTTAAATTCTTTTTGAGGAAAAAAACAACAACAAAAAAAGAAACTGAAAAAAAACCTTTTTTTTTGCGATGACCGATTTCGCGCGGCTTTCTATTGGACGGCAACCAGGAAAAAGAGTTTAATTAAGGTCCTTAATAATTTCGAAAATACACGCGTTCAATATGGTTTGCATGTGCAAAAGCAGTTTAAACGTCACCAGCGATAAACGGCAACATCAATGCTACCTGCCAAATTATGTCGAGCAAAGGGAAATGTACATCTCGTCCCATCGTAACTGCTTACAGGTTCCAGCTGACCCCTGGGCCTTTGGGGATGTGGGCAGATATGCCCGAGTTTTGGGATTGTCGACCAACGAAGCGCAACGAGAAGTGAAAGACGAATTGGCCTACATGTTACTTCTTCCCGTGCGACGTCCGTTGGAGAGGTTGCCGGTCTTAGTGTTTTACAGGAACGAACAATGGGTGGCCGATCTGGTGGAGATACAACCTGCTGAAACGATGGAATCGAGAAAACCGCTATTTGTTAACGGTGATCGACGTGTTGAAAACCGAGTTGTGTCCATTCCCACTCAAAATGCATTACTTTTAAATGTGTTACTCAAAATGAGCATCACGCATTGGTCAAAAATATCACTAAGTATTGAATTTTTAAAACATGATTTAGTGAAAAAGAAGAGACCTTGGACAGTTCAAATGGGAGCGTGGGATGCGACCTGGTGCCGACCTCGTCCCAGTCTGTCCTCATGACCGTTCACGTCCCTCGGAGGGCCACACGAGAGGGTTCCCCTACAGTACCAATGGTAAAGATCCTGATGGATGTCTTGGTGGAGTAGGCGTTGCAGAGTCGCAGTCAAGGCGAGTGCTTTGTTCTCGCCCGACCATAATGGACATCTCTTTATCCATACAATGTAGATACCGCCAATCGCGAAGAGAGACCTTGTGGTGCAGTTGGAGGTTGTAAAACGGACAATGCATCAGAGGGTTTTCTATCATTTCCCTGATGGTGGAGGTGGGAAAGCTGAGGCTCGGGTGGATGGACTCCTTGGTACTCGCACGGTCCCAAGGCTTGTCCTTCACCCAGCACTTTTTCCTCGAAGGTTGGCATGGGATGCAGTGCCGTCTCTTCTGCCACAAGATCCGGAAGGGTGGCTAAGATTTCCTCGAGGGATATAGGTTCAGGCGTCTGCAGTTTGTTTTCTTCCCTTTTTTTTTTATTATGATGGCATCGCATGCCTTAGTATGCACTTCCTTGGTTGTGGTCTTAGTGTTGGTGGTATTGGCCGTAAGGGCGCAGATCGGGTGCACTTTCGGGGTGATGGACCGCCGTCACGTGGTTTCATATGCTTGGGCGGGCAAGACCAATTTATTCAAAATGGCGCCTTAATGTTTACATCAATAACACTTAATGGGGTTCCCATTGGCGGAGGTGACCTTAAAGTGGTACTATGATCAAAATTTTACCCCTTGAATTTTTGAGTGTATCACATAGAATGCCATGAAAGAACAAAAACGCCATTTACCGTTTGCAAATATCTTCATTAGTTCCGGAGATATTTAAGATTGAAAAATGGGTAAAATATGCAAATGAGATGACTGATGACGTCATACCCTCAACCCAATATTATATTGA
>OX421446.1:58625814-58628314 GCA_949126865.1 Montipora capitata
TCATAGCGATAATTTCAGAATTTCCTTTGTTGTAGGGTATAGTCACTGTAGTGGTAGGTGTCATGTTAGTGTTTGTTGGATTAGGCTCTGTAGGGTAAGTGTTGCGTTTAACGAAGTCGCAGCTGTGGTTGTTCGTACTGAAAACGTTGTCTAAGTACACTTATGTTCGTCTGCTAAGCTTTCGTGTGAGTCACAAACCAGTAGCGCGCGTCTCGGTAAGGTCCGTATTGTTGTAGCCTTCTGTGATGTAGGGTTGTAAGATGATTCGTCAAGGAAGCTGTCAGTGTGGGTGCGTTTCCTGTAAACTGTCATCTGTATTCTGTTGTTGTCGCAGACGACCAAGCAGTCAAGAAAAGGAATCTTACCATTATCTCACATCTCTCACATAGGTTGTCTGCCTGTGGTGACACAGAAAATGATGTATTACGCGTGAGACGAGACTGTAAATGCGTCACGTCGGCGAAAATACTGTTGTAGACATTTTTTGTTTTTTTAGCAAAGAAGCGAAACATTATGAATGAATGAACGAAATAAAGTAAGTTAACTCATCTTGTTTATTTTCTTTAGTCTTTTCCAGCTTTTATTAATTAGTTTGGGACGTTGTTGTTTGAGAGGCTTTCCTAAAACGAAGTAAAGGCTGGCCACAGTGATTCACGGAGAAATGTACTCGAAAGCATTTTTCTCGATAAAAACCGAGTTCGCTGCGCAGTTTTTTCTTCCCACGAAAAGAACTTAGTTTGTGTTCCTCTCTGTCTGTTAAGCTTGCTGAAAACATCGTCCTTTCGGCTCGAATGAGAAAAAAATTCCTTCACATTTCTAGACCGGAGAGTTGTACACCGATGCTTGTGCTCGTCTTTTCAAGTACGGGACTGAAATTACGGATCTTGTTCGTGTGCAATTGTCACTTACCCCTCCGGCACACAATCGGCTCCGGTCCTTGAAAATATAACTCTCTCTCTCCTCAGTCCACGTATGTTTTCATGAACAGGATGTAACTCCGTACCGGAGGAAGCGACTCCCCCAGGACATCCAGCAGGTTCCTTACCATTGTTATTGCAGGGGAACCCTCTCGTGTGGCCCTCCAAGAGACATGAATTGTCATGAGGACAGACTGGGACGAGTTTTTTTTTTTATTAAATCATGTTTTAATTCTTTCAGATTTTTGAGCAACGAGTGATGCTCATTTTGAGTAACACATTTAAAAGTAATGCATTTTGAGTGGGAATGCAAGCACAACGATCGCCAAAATCTCGAAAGGTCTCAGAGTGGTTCCCTCATTTTTTGTCGCAGTTAATCCCACAAAGTGAGTAAGGAGCACGCTTGTTGTCCTTGTTGTGCTCAGAGAGTGCTCCAAGTGAGGCCCACACTTTGAGCCGTTCGCTTAGTCTACAAGAAGTCAAGCGAGTCCCCGTCTCATGTCCCGTCTCATGTCTTCGTCAACCGCGCACCGGTGGCTCAGTTGGTTGAGCACTGGGCTGTCACGCGGGAGGTCGCGAGTTCAATTCCGGCCGGACCAACACTCAGGGTCTTTAAATAACTGAGGAGAAAGTGCTGCCTTTGTAACTACATCTGCAAATGTTTAGACTTGCAAGTTTTCTCGGATAAGGACGATAAGCCAGAGGTCCCATCTCACAACCCTTCAAGTAGGGCACGTAGTTCCCGGTGTTGTGGTCTGTCTTCTGTTGTGTATCATGGTTGGGAGGGTAAAAAAGGGGCCACAGTAATTGGCGCAAGCTGTTGTGGCGCTCTGCCAGCTTGACTGGCAAAGTTAATAAAATAAAAATTGTGTGTTACATATTTTCAAAAAATGCATTCTTCATGGTAGCCCCAGACTCCACGCATCCAATGACCAAAATAATCAAACGACGTCATCAAATGCAGGTGGTTGTCTCATACCCCCATCCCCCAATAACGTGCCCACATCCCCTAAGGCCCAGGGATCTGCTGGAACCTGTAAGCAGTTACGATGGGACGAGATGTTCATTTCCCTTTGCTTGACATAACTTGGCAGGTAGCATTGATGCTGCGGTTTACCGAAGGTGACGTTAAAACTGCGTTTGCACAGGCAAGCAAAATTGAACGTGTGTATTTTCCAAATAATTTTCCAATCCCAACGGCTGGAATGTAATATTAAACTACTTTTCCCTAATTTTTGTGAGAGGTGAAAATGTTAAAAGTCACTTTAATTTATGGAGGTGTTTTCAAAAGAGATCATTTCATTACAAGTCCGCTATGTTAAATTGCTTCTTGTAGTTTCATTGTTTCTTCTCTAATGCAAGGCTTAGCTTACAGCAAAGGTGGGTTGAGAGATGCTTCAGCAAGACCGTAATGCAGGCGACCACAGCAAGGGTAGGAAAAAAGGAAATTTTAGTCTAAGGCACGGAAAAGAACACATAGAAAGCTTCTTTAGAACCTAGGGAAGACACCTGGATGTTTTTTTTTAATGGGAAAATATGGCAATTGAAAGCGATGATCGTGTGAAAAAAATTTTGTTGTGTAT
>OX421446.1:58643314-58645814 GCA_949126865.1 Montipora capitata
TTATATCGCTTGTTTTTACTTGTCTATGTATTACTAAATCACTGTTATTACGGATTATCGTTATTATTATTATTATTATTATTATTATTATTATTATTATTATTATTATTATTATTATTATTACATCATTATTATTATTTTGTTATAAAAACGAGCGATAAAAAAGAACAACGTTCGACCGCTCCACAGCCATTATCAAGTTCAAGTTCATGGATAAAAAATTCCGCATATATACAATTTCTGAACAATGGAATGAAAGGTAGAAAGCTAAAAGATAGGTATTTACATACGAACAATAAAAGTAACAGAATACGAGAATGAAGTGTAAATAAGAGGTAAAGAGAATGAAAACTATTAGAAGTGTTAAGCAAACAGCTTTCCACGGATGGAATCACTCTGCTTGTTTAATTTTGACTTAAGATCCCGAAAAACAAAAAAAAAAATTCAAAAATCAAACAATCGAACTTGTTGGAGCACTTCCTCATTACCCAAAGTTCTTTGCGATTTCACATGGCTCGTTTCCATGTTGTTCTCTTACATGGTTGCATTACCGATCGTTTATGTTCCTCCACACGTTGATGTAGGTGTCGGCTTGTAAAGCCGATATAATCTGCATCACACAGATCACACTAAAAAATATATAAAACATTATGCTGATCGAAAATTGGAAGTTTAGGTTCCTTAGCTTTAAGCTCATCTTTGATCTTGTGGCTTGTAAAGCCAGGATGTACTTCGGTATTTATCTTTCGACTAAGGTCACTAAGTTGCTTGCGTAGTTTGTTTGCTGATCTCTGATCTTTGAAGGGCAGGGTAATCCTGATGGGAATTTCACCTGCTTGTTGCGGGGGGCGTATGCTCCCCGTCACCTTCATTTCAACGAAAAACCTGATGGTGTTTTGTATGAGGCGATCTGGGTAATGCAAACGTGTGAAGATCTCTTTTAGGCGTTCGCACTCTTGATGAACAAATTGCCAGTTTGAAGAGAGTTTAAAAGCGCGGTTCAGCATTGTTTTTAACAGAATGGAAGGTTTACAGAAAACCAACAGATACTGGGCTGTTTCTGCACTATCCATAGCCACGTTGATATGAAGTACAAACACTCTCTGTTAAAAACAATGATTGAGCCACCGAGGTTTCTTAACCCAAATTGTCATATTATGCTAAAGTGGTCACATGTCCCATGTGGCTGGCATTTAGAAAACAAAGTGTTATAGAATATGCCAATTTGTACCACAGCCTCGCATACACAATTCCATTGTTTGGGCATAGAGCTGGTGACTAGCACCTATAAATCATAAGGCTTCCTTATGAAACATTACACCTTGTATCAGACTATTATAAGGGTCTGTTCCGCAAAGCCAACCAATTAAGGTAAGCAAGGCGCCAGTGGAATAGCTGAAATTCGAGGATGTGATCTATTTGCTCTTGGACAAGGCAATTCCCGGTAGAAATTAGGTGTTTTGGACCCACCCAGCCAATTAGGGTAAAGGTATCAGATGGATATTTTCTAGTCCTCGGGCTGACAGGGACGGTTTGCCAACACCTTTAGGCAAATAACTTGTCAGTGCCAGCCAAATAAGGCATGCAAAGGCTTTCACTCACCTGTCTACCCATCTGGCAAGGCAGGGGCGCCAATCCCTGAGGCAAATTATTTGTCACCGACGGCAATTTAAGGCAAATGAATGATTTTGCTCACCCGTTATCATCATCACCATCATCATCGTCATCATCATCATTATTATTCTTATTATCTATTTCGCACAACAAACATTGGTACTGCAGCTCTTGTCATAAATTTTTCTCTCTATCAAGACAATGACCTCTGACACAGAGCAACTTTTGCAGGATATTAGCTGTACCAAACAGTGCTGATTTCTGAAACGTTGAGACCTGCACTACAACTACCACTTTCAAGGTGGCGTTGAAAAATCTTAAGAACGGAGCCCACATTATCACAGGAACAACTTATGTCTCCATTTTCAATACTCTAGCAATGTCTCCTCTCAGTTTTGAATAGTTATTAATCTTCTCAAATTATTTCTTTGTGATACATTTATCTCCTGGTAGGGCTACGTCAACAATGAGGCATTTTCTTGTCAACAACAACTATAACGGGTCTGCGATGATCAAAGATCCGGTCAGTTTGAATGTTATAATCCCATAAAATGTTCCCTCCTTCGTTCTCTACCATCTTATCCGGCTTATGATGATACCACTTGCTATCTACATCAAGCCCATACTTCCTGCTGAGACACACCAGTGAAGATGAGGGCATCCTTCATCGTGATGCCGATTATAATCTGTTTGTGCTAACACCTTGCAGCCACTTACGATTTGGGTTACATTCTCTACTGCCTCGCAATATAACCTACACCTATCCGAATCTACTTGATGATAAATGTTCTTTCGGACAGAGTTCGAGTTTAAAGCTTTTTTTTTTGTCATAATAATGACTTTATTAAAGTGTCAAATGATATCTAGCAGGGGAGAATATCCTCTG
>OX421446.1:58653314-58655814 GCA_949126865.1 Montipora capitata
ATCAAGTAATATTCACCAGCCTTTTACACGCTTCTTGAAAACATCCTAACACACATTAGATCCTTTCACTGCAGTATTTCTGTAAATTTACCATGCTACGTATTAAGAAATTCGCAAAATATTTCATCTCTCACTTCTTTCCGTGAACTCTCAAAATATTCATGGTAAATTCACCTAAAGTTTAATCAACTTCCACCTTGCCTCCCAATTCGCAAAGTCAAATATCCTAAGGTGCTAGAATTCAAACCCTTTCAATCTGGAATGTACTCAAACACCTTTAAATTCCATCTGAACTACACCCATTAAGTGCTCTTTATAAAGTGTTTTCAATCACGTGACTAAAATGGATGCTATTTCCATGAAACAAAAGAGGATTAGTTTGGAGCACCAAAATGACCGCCGTTTTTGTTTGTTTTGCAACACCAACATTGCACCCGTGACGTCATGTGAAAGCACTCTATATGCAACTGTATACAACATTACTTCTTTCTTTCATGTTCTTTTTTTTTTTTTCAATACGCAGATATCTATCCGATGGCGGAGTGATTGCATGGATCGTCACGGCCTTTCGGCCTCATGTGTTTTCGCTGCTTTTCTGCTGTTATTGCTTGCTGACGAAGGTCTAAAAGATCCTACACCATGGCTAAGTATCTTTGGCACCGAATTGACGGCAAATAAGGTGGAAAGGACTCAAAAATACCATGTCTTATCCACTAATGCTTGACAATTGGAGCGTAGTTTTTCTGCCATTAATTTATTCTGCTCTGATCTTGTCGAGAAACTTGTGTTTGCTGATTGGCATCTATTGTCGACTAGAGCTGGAATGCTGTTCATTGTTCTTGACTGGAATGCTGTAATTGTTATCAAATGCAACACAACTTGGTATTTGACACTACGCAGGATCAAACGATGCAGTCGTATGTGTATACACCATGCAAACACCACTGCCTCCTTCCATTGTCAACTGGTGGGTGATATTTTGTTCAAACTTAATCCGAAACTATAGACACGCCGTCAATGGTTAAGCAAATGGACAATATCTTCGTTGTTCGTTCCATGCATTCCTTTCGGATTCCTGTTCACACGACCAACATACTGTTAACAATGGACATTGTTCAAGGCGTCTGGTGTACACAAAACATCACTATTCGAATTTGATTAACATTCCCTTAGATGATCTCCTCACCATTATCAATCATTGAGGCTTTGGTTAGTTAACGCGCTTTCGCTTGGAAATAGGTCCGCTGAATTCACAGATTATGTTATGGATTCGAAGTTTGATCTGGTTGGGCTGACTGAAAACCTGGTTAACAACTGACGATGTGGCTGCCCCTGCACTGGCGACTCCTGAAGGCTACTAGGTTCTTGATCACCCACGTGTGAGTCGGAGTACTGGTGGTGGCACCGGTTTGCTATTTAGGGACACCCTGTGTGTGTCTAAGCTATCTGCTGGTAAGAAGTCTTCATTTGAGTTTTCTAAATGGCTCGTAACATCTTGCTCAGACAGACTCAGTGTGGTAATTATTTACCACGTGCCATACAGTGCTGAGATCCCTGTGTCAACGAAAGCTTTCTTTGCAGAGTTTTCAGACAACATGGATTCGATCATTTTGGCCGCTGAAAAGCTGGTCATCGTAGGAGATTTCAATATCCATGTGGACGTGGCTGGTGACAGGGATGCAAGTAAGCCGCAGGATTTATTTGATTCTTTGAGTGTTCAGCAACACGCGAAGGGGACTACTCACATCCATGGACACACACTGGATCTGATTTTAACGTGCGACAATTGTAAACTGTGATCTTTACGCCACAGGTAAACCGCTTATTCTCAGACCACTTTGCTGTTTGTTGCCTGCAGTCATCAAAGGCTGAGGCCGGCCACTTCTGTTAAGGAACATAACTACAGAAATCTTAAAGTTGTTAGAGAGACTCTGAATTGTGTACTAACCCCCCTAGCTCCCTTGATGCGATAATTGGCTGTTACAACTCTACTCTTACGGAAATTCTATACCGCCACGCCCCTCTCAAAACCAGGGCTGTAACTGTGAGGCGACGCCTACCATGATTTAATGAGGACATAAGAGAAGCTAAAGAGAGTCAGGTGCAGGGCTGAGAAGCGCTGGAGAAGGGCGAAGTGTTCGTCAGGCTTTGAATGCTACAAGACATGCAGTAACCGTGTTACCTATTTATTAATTAACAACGCCCGCACGGCGTTCTGTAAAGATTTTGTCGAGAAAAACAGTGGCGATCAGGGTAAACTTTTCAGGGCTACGAAGAGGTTGCTGAAGCAAGATTCTGGAGTCCAGTTCCCACCACACGATGACGAATGTCTACTGGCTAACGCTATGGTAATTTCTTCGTCAAGAAGGTATTTGATATTCGGTTGGATCTTGATGCTGCTGCCCGAAGGTCTTCTGGATCCTCAAAATATGACTTTGATCGTCCTGTGAGAGAATCATTCAGCGAGTTTAAGCTTTTAAATAATGATGACGTCATAGAG
>OX421446.1:58660814-58678314 GCA_949126865.1 Montipora capitata
ATCCTTAGTTGGGTTTCACGTGGAGTTATAGGCTCCCCTACCTTGTCACCTTAAAAGAAAATTTCCCGGGGGCCCACGCCCTAACCACGTAAATCACCACTTCGATAGCTGTGTTACCAGCATGGTTGTTCTGGTGTTGTAGTGGTTATCACACCCGACTAGTAACGGGGGGACGTGGGTTCAAATCCCACTCAGGGCAAATTTTCGATCAAAACATGATTAGGGTTTCTCCCCTCCACACACACACTCTCTGTCTCTCTAATATATTTATTTACTTATTTGCATCTTGCTATATATTTATCCACTTTTTCCTTTTTATTTATTTAGTTTTTGTTGTAGGTTTTTGTAGCTCATTTGACATTATTATACTTCTTAGTTTTTAATCACTATAACGTGCAGGTGATCATAGTTATATATTTATGTAACCTGTGCAATATTAAGGTAAATTTATTATGATGATGATGATGATGATTATGATTATGATTATGATTATGATTATTATCATTTACCTTTACCTAGGCCTGTTAATTACAATACTAAACTACATAGCTGCTCTCCTGATACTATCCTCGAAGAACCTTTCACACCTTTCTCGCATCATGCGTTTTGACGATATGGTAATTATCTCCCTAAATTTTAAAGGGCTATCAAACAATCCTAAACCAAGAGAGACTTTTCTATGGTTGAAGAAAAACAGGTTTCTATATATTTTTTGTAAGAAGTACATAGCACAAATGAGAATGAACCTTACTGGCCTTTTGGATGGGGATACTCCGCCTGTTTCGCCACCTTTTCTAGTTCTAGAGCAGGCGTTGTTATACTGTTTAACAACAATTTCCAATTTAAAATTCTGAAGCATTTTCCTTTAAATACCGAGAGAAGATTTATTATTGTAGACGCAGAGTTAACCTATAGAGTTACGACGCTAGTCATTGTTTATGATTAACTAGGATAATCCGATTTGAACACGTAAGTGAAAGACTGTCCTCTTTTGAATGCCATTTTATAGGTTTTTGGTCGTCGCTTGGACTTTTCCCTCCTTATTAGTGATTTTCTTTGCCCACAGATAACTAAAGCCGTAATAAAACCCGGTTATCGAACTGACCACTCAATGATCACTGTTTGCTTTAAAACAGTTACCGCGCACCGGTGGCTCAGTTGGTTGAGCTCTTTTTCCAAAGAGAGATTTGTGCAAAGCCGCTGTTAAAATCAAGACAGTTTCCTGTTCTTTAAAGCAATAGTTGGTAGTCGTTGTTCTCACGATCGACACGACCATAGCAAACTATGCATCAGTCAATTCCAGCCCCCCCCCCCCCCCCCCCTCCGGGCTAATCCCCGGACATAACCATTTTCTTAAAAAATGGGCAAATTCCCCAAACATAAGCTGTCTAAAATGCCCCGGGAGGGGATGAAGAAAGAGGGCAAATGCGCCGTCCCCGGGATCACTGCCTTCCAACACCTCTGCAGTTTTTTTTAATCAATCCGTGAATAAAACGTTCAACTGTTCAGTCAGTTTTTGCGCGCCTCGGAACAATTTTCATATATGAAAATTCCACCCGAATCCGAGATTCATCCAATTAGATCGCTGAGATAAGAAAAACGAATTTCTATAACAAAAACAAACGGTCTAAAAGCCTGTCGGTTGAAGGTGGCCCTTTAAGCATTGTTATTATATTTATACCTTTGTAACGCTGACTTTTCGAACCAAAGTAGTATTAGTATGGAGATGACGGATACAATGATAATATTCTCTTGGTCACGCAAAGGCAGCCCAAGCTCGGTATACGATTTATAGACTTTGTATGGGAAAATTAACTTTGAGCTTATAAATGCTCAAAAAAGCTGTAAATCGCTTACCTCTACGTCCAGTTGTCCTCGTCTTTTCTGTGCAATCGGAGGGCAAACTGTGTCCGTCTTAGACGGGTTTGTGGCTTACGAATTTTTGCGATGTCGCCAGTTGTCATTTCCCCACATAAGCGGAAATGACAACTAACGACAAGTTTATTTCTACATTTACAGTTTATTTGAGCATTTATAAGCTCAAAGTTAATTTCACCATACAAAGTCTATAAATAGTAGTATTAAAGTCAGCAAATATAAATTTCATGTTTTTTTACCTGCATTATAGTAAAGATAATCTAGATTTAAATCTTTTCCCAAGTTTAGAGCCGTAGCATTAAAAATGCAGTATTTTAAATTTCGAATTTCGGCCTTGCGTGACACCAAGATAATGGCTGTTTGGTTGGAAAAAAGGCCTTTCCTGTTAACTTTAAACAGTTCCACTCATTATGTCTCATAAGCTTGTGTTGATAAGCATATGCAAGTACAAGGAAAGGTTACGTTTATACAAACGTTGGCCATGTAGCACTTATATTTTAAACAGAATTAACTCAATGTGGCTCAATGTGTAATGTGAAGTGCTAGATTTCTATCCCATATGAACCATGTGAGCGTTAGCCCTACTGATGGAAATGGGCCCACACAAGGACAGAGAAAAACTCTGGTCTCCCACCCTGGGTCTCCCACCCTGGTCAGAGTTTCCCACCCTGTTCAGAGTTTTTCTCTGTCCATGTGTGGGCCCATTTCCATCAGTAGGGCTAACGCTCACATGGTTCATATGGGTTAGAAATCTAGCACTTCACATTACACTCTATTCAGTTAATTCTGTATGATAAGCATATGTACGAGTATATGGGTAAAAAGGACACGTTTTCAAGGCAAAGCGTTCTCCAAATGCTTTTCTTGATTGCCGGCGGCCATTTTGGTTTACCATATTGCTTTTTACAGGTGATAAACCAAGCCTTGGCCTATCGGATATTTCATTAAGGCTACGCTTGCACTGGTTAATTCTTGATGTTGCCCAGTAGTAGTAGTAGTAGTAGTAGTAGTAGTAGTAGTAGTAGTAGTAGTAGTAGTAGTAGTAGTAGTAGTAGTAGTAGTAGTAGTAGTAGTAGTAGTAGTAGTACTTTATTTATCCACATTTCACGGATGAGTAAGACTCGTTTTAACGTGAACGTGCCAGACCAACAGGTGTTACAGTCAGGTGTTACAGTCCGGGTAAAGGCATTCACTTCAAAAGCCGTTCAATTTTGTTGAACAGCGATGTTGAAACCGCCTTCCTCCTCCCCCTCGCGCCCTTTCAACCGTGTTGAATCACGTCAAAACGAAGCTGAATCGATAATAAATGACTTTGAAAGCGCTTAAACTTTGCTTCAACAACCATTTAACATTTCTTTGGTTTTCGCGAATGTTGAGTGAAGTTGAAGCCGCTTGCCTCCCTCTTTCAACGTTGTTGGGTATGCGTGTGCGCTAGGCGTAATAATAATAATAATAATAATAATAATAATAATAATAATAATAATAATAATAGGACATTTATAATGCTCAAATTCCATAAAATGTTCAAATGCGCATGACCTGATTAAAAACGAACTATAAAGGTTAAAGAGCTAAGATTACAATCAATAGTAAACTTACAATAACTAAGTAAAAACTTATCACTAGAATTCCTTAGATTGTATTCAGATGGGAGCCTAAGAGAAATGAGAGACGATAAATAAGTGGGCGCTAAAAAAATTAGGAATCTTAAAAGTAACAAGACGATCTAGGATCGTAAGTCGGGCTGTGGCCACACGTGTGCTGCTAAGGATCATGAGCGTTGTGTAGTAGTTGTAATACATGGAAAGATGTGCATGTCTCAAAGAAAGATCACGAAATTTGTAATCACACTGACGAAATTTGTAATCACAGCTATGCAACATAACGTTTCGGATTTCCAATAACTACAAGACTTTGCTGTTGAGTAACACATTGCATAAAGCCCTACAGCACAGCCTTGTTTACAAGTGCAGTTGCATTGTTCTCTAACACTGTTCACTGCAGTTATTTCATATGTACTAATATGCAGCCCTCTGAGTTCATAATTGTCACCGAGTGAGTGTATAGCCTGGAAATACTGTACTAAGTCCTTAATGGATGGTACTTCTAATAGTACACATGTACCTTGGCTTCTACCATATTCATCTCTTGCATGAGAATCAAAAATCTTATAACTCCCATTATCAGTATGATAGATACCAACACCAATACATCCTATTGTCAGAATAAATGAAGAATAATTTTGTGACAAGAGTGATTCAATGCACTGTCTATAGGTATATTGTACTGATATCCCTCAATAATTGGATCACTGTTAAGTAGATTACCTGTTTAGCTTTCACTATAATTAAGCTGGTAATTTTTCTCAGACATAGCAATCATAGCTGGTAATTCTGTTTGCATTAAACACACCTGCCCTGTACATTGTGACAGTAGAATGCAATTCGTTATCCATTTCCATAACTTGTACCAGGTCATTACATGTATTAATTCCTTTCATATTATTATAAATCAAAGCACACAAACTCATAGCAACGCATTGTTGCCCAGCATTTGCACCAAATATTGTAATATCACCTTGACTATATGGTGCCTTTACTGTCAAGGTTGGATCAATATTATTCATTGGAGGCCCAGGATTTGTTTCTATGTCATTACATAGATTGATTTTAGCACAGCATCGTTTATGATCACCATTCTTGCACAAACTCATTGGTCCACAGCATGTGTACAACACTTGATATTTCTTCAGATTTATGAGTTCGTGTTCCAGTGTATTTTCCAGAGCAAGTCAAACGTACTGTTTGACGAAATTTTCGTCGAATAGAAGCTGCCTTTTACCTCACTGTTTCAAAAGAACCGAGACTGGCAATTATTCGCCTTCTTTTCATTTGACTACTCAGCCTGCAACTGATGTTAACATGAAGTTTTGACGACAAAGGAGTGATCTTAAGAATCGTTTTCCACACAAATACCCTCAGTTTTCTGCTTTTCTGCGACAGACGTTTCAGCTTCTTCACAGGTCTCACAGGAATCCTACTTGGTTCGCGATCACGACATCTCGATACATGGCATTCACGTACAACACGGTTATGATTACAATACACAAATTTAGCATAACGAGATCTCAATTCCTCTCTATATTTTATTTTCACTACGCCATCATGTTGATAATGTACAAATGGCTGCATTGCCTCCCCTAATAGATCACATTTTCCCAGGACATTCAACATTGCTCGAGGTAACGCAATCCAATCGTATACAACATGCGAACGTACATGATTACACAGAAAACTAATGCAGTACAAAGAGAAATTGATAGAACTGATAATCCACTTGATACATTGTACAAAATATATGAAATAATGATCATGACAGTCATAAAATTAAAGAAGTTACTTGCATCTTCGCTTCGGTAAGTGACGTCTTTCTTGTTGTCGTTGTGGTCCTCCCTGCCATTATGCTGATTATCAAATATCAGAAATATCAGCTTGCACCCGCCAGCGACAACATTTCGAGTAAAGTTCCTTAATGTACTTCTGTCATTGCTAGTCATAGTTTGCACATATTTTGTACTCAATGACTGTTCAACTGATCTCTTTAGAACTTGTAAGAGCTTGATAGCAACACTTGAGATATTTGCCAAGAGTTCGCGGAACGACCTCTTTCGAAATGCAAACTCATTTTCGTGTTTTGATGTGGGCCTACCACGAACAGTCTTTGCGTTTGTAAGTGGTTTGAGCGTATTGGACCTAACACCGTAACTCGCTTCAGTCATACCTGTAATGTATGCCTACCATCACAGAGAATCACTTAGCTTCTAAGGTTATCGAAGAGAAATGAAAATGAAGCGGAATGAACATTGAGCCTTCACTACATATCTGCGGTATTGCCCATTGCACGTGACGGACATTTGCGAAGAAATACACTGGTAAACCTAGAGTCGGTCGCCCGACTAATTAAAAGCATTTTAAACTCAATTCTACATTTAATCGGCAACCAGTGTAACTCATACTAATAAGAGGTGTCGTATGACAAAATTTCTGTTCTCTAAAAATCAGCCTGGCGCAAGCTTTCTGTACTCGTTGCAGTTTATTCAACAAGCAGTCTGGTAGTCCAAATTGCCGATAAATCCCCAAAAAGTTGCCGATAAAAGGGTCAAAAAGTTGCTTAAGAGTTTCTACTTTGTTTCCAAAGTTGCCGAAAAGTTGCTCAAAAGATGCTATTTTTTCTTTTACTTGTTTGCACTTTAAGTTGGTTTTGTTGCGGTTTAGATCATTTTGTTCACGCGTAAGGTGCGTTTTGCTAGCCGGATTCTCCTGAATTTCTCTTTCTCTAGCTATTTTAGCTAATTCGGGGGTAGCCAGATTTACCCCAGCCTGTTAGCTTCCGCAATAGGCTCAATTGGGCCTGCATCTGCACATTCTTCCTAGCTGGAATCTGAATCACTTAGAGTGCTGTCCGGCATCTTGAAAAACGTTCCATGTGATGGGGTCCACACACACAAATGATTCTAGCTGACTTTTATCTCGAAAGCTAATAAATGAAGCGAAAAAAAAGGAAAAAAATGCTAAAAAAAAAAAAAAAAAAAAAGTTGCCGAAAATTATAAAGGTTGCCAAAAATGGCAAAAGTGGCCAAAAATCTCAAAAGCTTCCGAAAACATGAGAGCAACTTGTGGCTAAGCCTAGCAGTTAGTGTCGTGGTAGTCTAGTGGTTAAGTGAAGGAGTTATTAATAAAATGTTCCCAGGTTCGAGTCCTGCGAGTCCACACATTGGGGTTCGGCTTTTACAAAAGCAATAGTTTATTTCCCATCAGCTATCAACCTTTCAGTGTCCAAAATAAACGATAATATTTCACTTGGAGGAAATTGACAATTAAGAATAAATCCTTCGATTGAGGGAGAGACTTGGTTGATACAAGGCATGTTATGATGTGTTGAAACCGTTTGCCCACCTCAGCAGTCAATATCGGTCAACAAAATCGCAAATGTTGCGAACCTTAATGTGTATTTGGAGCTTTCAAACCTCTTTTCCTGAAGGATGGCAAGTTTTAAATCAGACACGATGTATGCCGTATTCTATAGTTTCAAAGCCATGAGGGGACGCACGAAGCTCTAACTGTAAGTACCTCAAAGGAATGCTAGTACGGCGTACTAGGATTCCTAACATATTTCTTATTGAGAAGCGCAAGTTTTGACGCGCTGGAGGTGTTGTAATCCATTGCAATGTCATAGAGCGGTCATTTAATTGGAAACAACGCAGAAATCTCTAGAGAATATGATCCTCAGTGAACTGTGTATTCTCTTTTGATCGTTCTAAACGAGGCGTCAAATCCGTCAACAATTATTACAGGCTTTTGGTTAAAATGTTTAATGAATGATGGCGGAAAGAATTCGGGGAATCGAATTTGGGAAAGAATCATCTACACACGAGAAACGAAGTGAGACCATGTCAAAGCAGAGGAAAGAATGGAAATAAGGGTAGTGGCTTAGAGCGACAAGAAACGTTGAAAGAGACATTTCTGCGGAAATTACTTGAAAAATTAATACAACCATGTTTCAGACTAAAAACTTGAAACGGGAAAATCCTTATTATTCAGCTCTGTTAAAAACAATGGTAAATCAAAGGATGTTGTCAAAATACTGTGGGAAAACTTTCCTGCGCATCGTCCCTGGAATGCAGTTAATTTTCCTGCAAGCTTCCAGCAACATTGGTCAGTATTTTTTATTCTGTCCTTGTGGGGCCGTTTCCTAGGACTAACGATCAGATGACTTACATAGGGATCATGTAGCACTTTAAGTTACACTCTGGCAGTTGACGTAGTTGCTTCGGTTTACTTTCCTTTGGCCTTTTCACTATCATAACTACTGACGCTGAAGGATCCTGAAGCCTTTAGTCTTTAATTCTGTTTACGGTTTGCTAATAGCGCTGACGTATGTGGAATTTTTGTTTGCATTGGCCAGGCAATGAAGGCGAGAGTAAGTTGTAAAGAAAACAGCATCATCTTAATCGACCTCAATAAGGAATTAATAAGTTATGGTGACGTTTCCTAAAAGAGTTTTTTAGAGACATTTCATACCTTAATGATGGGATTTAATTAATCTTCCCTTTGACCGCCGCATTGGAAAACAACTTACCAGTTCTTTATAGCGCACTGAACAAAATTTTCTCTCTATGATGATTTTTTATCCAGATTTGAGAGGTCCCATTTATATTAGCTTTTTTTTGGCGTTTTTAAAAGCTTTCTCATGCTAGGATTTTATAGAAAAGCGACCATTGTACCTTCCCGCCAGTAGTTCCATGCGATTGCCATATTAAGTTCATTGGCGAACGAAATAGGAATTTATCGGTAATGTCGCAGGCTCACACCCAGAGAGAAATCTCCACAGCTGATTTAGTATTCCAAAAGTCAGGTGCCAACAGAAATGGCGTCTCATGAATTGGTTCGGAATTGTTTAGGATTTAAATTATTTTCTATTTAAAACTAAAAGATCATAGAACTCAGAGAAATTAGAATGAGAGAAAGGAAAAGAAGGGTATTCCAACTAAATTACTTGTTATTTTGTCGCAATACATCGGGCTGAATTTATATTTTGTATCGTAGTCATCCATTGGGCGATTCAATTCCATTATTGAGTTGCCCAACTGTATTACAAGTCGCCTCTCAAGACCGCCAAGTTTCAGCCCTGTTTGACTCTTGAACTTTATTCCAGAGAGAATTGAGGTTTTCGTTGAGTGCACTGCGCAGGTAAATATTGTAAGAACACAACTACTTCTTGGTGAAGGGGCATAAAAAGATGTACAATACAAGAAATGACACTTCTTTGTGACTCATTGACAATCATATCATTAGCACGCGACTGTACTAGAAAAGGAAAGATTAAGACAACTTTATACCACAGTTCACCGTCAATTAAGGGTCGATTAGTCTTTTACTGAAAACAATTAGCATAAATATCTACATGTAGGCGTTCCAGCGCACTCGGCAAAGTCTGATTTTTGGCCGCTCTTCCCTGGGTGGCATCATGTGCATGTATTCTAATTCAGCCTTTTCGAGGAATCACTACAGGCCAGGATGGCCACTTTGCGGTTGTTATAGAGAATAAGAACCCGCCAGTTCAGATGGAAAAAAACGCAACATACAATTTTAAAAATTATCTAGTAAACCGTTAAACCTGATTTTCATGTTACATCGAACTGTATGAGGTGTGCCACCCGCCAGTTCAGATGAAAGAAAGCAACATACATTGTTACAAATTATCTAGCAAACGATTAAACCTACTTTTCATGTTACATCAAACTGTATGAGGTGTGCCACCCGCCAGTTTAGATGAGAAAACGCAACATATATTGTAAAAAATTATCTAGCAAACGATTAAACCTACTTTTCATGTTACATCAAACTGTATGAGGTGTGCCACCCGCCAGTTCAGATGAGAAAACGCAACATACATTGTAACCAATTATCTAGCAAACGGTTAAACCTACTTTTCATGTTACATCAAACTGTATGAGGTGTGCCACCCGCCAGTTCAGATGAGAAAACGCAACATACATTGTAACCAATTATCTAGCAAACGGTCAAACCTACTTTTCATGTTACATCAAACTGTATGAGGTGTGCCACCCGCCAGTTTAGATGAGAAAACGCAAATTACATTGTTACAAATTATCTAGCAAACGGTCAAACCTACTTTTCATGTTACATCAAACTGTATGAGGTGTGCCACCCGCCAGTTCAGATGAGAAAACGCAACATACATTGTTACAAATTATCTAGCAAACGGTCAAACCTACTTTTCATGTTACATCAAACTGTATGAGGTGAGCCACCCGCCAGTTTAGATGAGAAAACGCAACATACATTGTTACAAATTATCTAGCAAACGGTCAAACCTACTTTTCATGTTACATCAAACTGGATGAGGTGTGCCACCCGCCAGTTCAGATGAGAAAACGCAACATACATTGTTACAAATTATCTAGCAAACGGTCAAACCTACTTTTCATGTTACATCAAACTGTATGAGGTGTGCCACCCGCCAGTTCAGATGAGAAAACGCAACATACATTGTAACCAATTATCTAGCAAACGGTTAAACCTACTTTTCATGTTACATCAAACTGTATGAGGTGTGCCACCCGCCAGTTCAGATGAGAAAACGCAACATACATTGTTACAAATTATCTAGCAAACGGTCAAACCTACTTTTCATGTTACATCAAACTGTATGAGGTGTGCCACCCGCCAGTTTAGATGAGAAAACGCAACATACATTGCTACAAATTATCTAGCAAGCGGTTAAACCGACTTTTCATGTTACATCAAACTGTATGAGGTGTGCCACCCGCCAGTTTAGATGAGAAAACGCAAATTACATTGTTACAAATTATCTAGCAAACGGTCAAACCTACTTTTCATGTTACATCAAACTGTATGAGGTGTGCCACCCGCCAGTTTAGATGAGGAAACGCAACATACATTGCTACAAATTATCTAGCAAGCGGTTAAACCTACTTTTCATGTTACATCAAACTGTATGAGGTGTGCCACCCGCCAGTTCAGATGAGAAAACGCAAATTACATTGTTACAAATTATCTAGCAAACGGGCAAACCTACTTTTCATGTTACATCAAACTGTATGAGGTGTGCCACCCGCCAGTTCAGATGAAAGAAAGCAACATACATTGCTACACATTTATCTTGTAAACGGTTAAACCTATCTTTTATGAGTAAAACACTTCATATATTAATACCAACTATATAGCAATTGGTTACACCTACGTTTCATGTTACATCAAACACAGTTCATTTTACGCTCCTCTTTACCGACACCGCGGAAACCTCCTTTTTAAAAAACATTAAGAACGTTTTGGCTCTTTTGTAGCCATATGCAGACATGAACGAAAAAGCAGTAGACAGTGACTCTCTTTCAATATTCTCGCACACCTCAAATATGTCCTTGATAACACGCTTTCTAACAAAGAGTGCTTTTCCGGGTCTATCTCGGAAATTCTTGCATGTTCGGAGACACGTGGCAGGCTTCCGCTTTATTGCGTTTGCTACCGTTTGAGGAGACGGTTTTGTTTACGAAATTACCGTAAGAAGGTGTCCCAGTCATGTTCTTTGAATTGAAAAGCCACATTTGACAACTGGAAGGCATTTCTAAGCGACGACCCACTCGAGGACGATCAACGACTCCATCGACGTCTTTCGACAAACCATGAATCCTCAAACCGAAACCGTTGACGAATTTCTTTCGTTAACTAAAAGCGCCGTTTTTTCAAAAGCAACTTTTTTCCGTGATTTAACTGTCGAGGAATTCCTGGCAAAAAACCAAAGGACGTGGCCACGGTTTCAATAGGAGAAGATTAAGCTTTTCCACGAGAGATTGCCTCAGCCAAGATATCCAAAGTCTCTTTGTTCATTTTTTTTCCGGAAAGCATGAAGTCACAGAATTCCTCTTACAACATTGATGTGAACTTGTAACAGAAATATCATTGCTGAGCATATACCACGTTCTAACCGATAAAGACACGCGTAAATGGACTGAAACCCTTCTTTGGCGCCATCTCCACTAAAATAATTACAAACATATCTTCGTTCTGTTAAATTACGAAACGTGAAATGATATTGATCAAGTGACAACATTTTCCAGATGGTTGAGACACGTATTTGTAAATATTAGATCTGGAGTATCACAAAGGTAGATACAGGGAGATGACACAAAATTTCTTCGGACATAGAGGATTATAACACCTTTCCTGACCGCAGGGAAACGAGCTCAGCGTGACTCCGTACTTACAGTAAAAGTAACGTGCGTCCCCTCATGATATCACTGCTAAGAACATTTCTAATCCTGCGTAATTTGGCCACTCCATATTGATTTTTTTAAAGAACTAATTTAACGTATGGGGAGCTTATGTTAGCTTATTGACAGTCTTCACCCCTAGTAGATTAAGTTCATCAATACGATGTGCCTCAATTTACAGCAAACTTGAAGTCTAAAATCATTAACAAGCCACATAGACTTTGACTTAATGAATGGTATTCATCGTAAGATACTTCTAACAAGGCCGCCTGAGTGGTCTGGAAAATCAGCCCGAGGCGAAGCCCAATTTTATGCTGTACGTGTTTTATACGGCTCAATTAAAATTCTCATTTATATTAAAAATCCTTAGCTTCCCCGGGATTATAGGTTTGTTGGGTGAATTACTAGGTATAACAACTTACTCATGTGTCTATAGAAATATATCCGTTCCGTCAAATCGGCTATTGAATATCATCATCATTATCATGAATCCTTATGGCTCCCATTGGGGCATAGGGCTGCTATGAATATGGATGTCTTTTAATGGAAGATTAATCCGTTATATCATTTGCATAAAGCCTCTTTCCATTTATCGTTGCTTTAATCCTAAACTCCAAGTGAAAGGAGGGATTTCACGAAATACAAAGAAAATTAATGCGACAGTGGGCAAACCTCTGTTACCTAAAACATTGGAAGTAAAGGTGTCTTGACATTATTTTCTATCCCTTCAATTATTCGCAAACGGAAAGCCCTGTTTATTTTTCAGCAAAGGTACTGCAGCTAAGCCGCTTACAAAAAAAAAAAAAAAAAAAAAAAAGGAAGACAGAAAGAAAGAAAAAGGAATGTATATTCAAAAGGTATAGTGACACCGCTACCAAAAAGAAAATTGTGACTAGAACAAAAAAGGAAAGCAATTGTCCAAAAAATAAATAAAATAAATAAGCAAGCATTTTGTAAGAAAAAATTCCAGGTGGAAGAGATGAGATGACAAAGAAACAAATAAAACTAAGAAACTCAGTATTTCGAATAAATAATGCATACTGGCATGGAATTAGGTCTCAATTCAATCGATTCACCTAAAAGAGAATAGTAAAAGGTTCTTTCGCTTTAAATAATCGTAAAGCGAACAAAATGATAAAAAGCAAGAAAAAAAAAAAAGAAAAACGAATAAGAAAACCGCGGCTACTTATGTAACAAAGAGACTGTCACCATATGGTACAATACTAGACATATCTAGTCGGAACCCTCAGTGAATGGTCCAGAATCATCTTGTTTCAAGATCGTATCTTATGCCACATCCCCCTCTCTCAGACTCAATGTTGTGTGAGAATTTTTCGGGCGACTGCCAGTAGTTGTGAAAATCAATATTGTTGGAAGAGGTAAACGGAGATGGGTGTTCTATCAACTGCGACAACTATTGTAGGTAAGTTAACAGGTCTTTTTTGATATATTAAAATTCAGCTTAAAAAAAAAGAGTTTAGAGGACAATAATTTCGAAAATGGCCTATTTGAACGCAGGTTACGCTCAGGCCTCTCCATAATTACGGAAAGTAACATTCTACACAATGAGACAAGATTTTTTCAACAGCTCATAACTCAACAACAAAGGATTCAAAACAAGAAAATAATGGCTACTTGCAACCTTGTTGCAATAATTAATTCCAAATGGAAGAGGAAATGACATGAAAAAGAAGGGAATAAGACATAGGTATATTCTTTGTTAAAGTATTAAAATATCACATGCTTAGGGACACCAGCTGTTTTTTTCACGCAGAACCTTTACCAATTAAACTGGCTGTGACTATAAACTATAGGCTCAGACAGATTTTGCTTAAAAATCGCAATTAAGATAAAGTCTGCTTGATTCCATTCGGCATTGTCTAAGGAAAGGTCGTTTTGCATTTTTGTTTCAAAAGTTGGTTATCTGCTCCAAGCGCGTCCGAGTAGGTTTCTCACTAAACTGTGTCCGTGGAATTTGGAACAAACTTGCAGCCGACTAACAAAAGAGAAATCGCATTAGGGATAGGCAAAATATTTCTAAGAAAAAATTAGAAACTAAACCATGGAAAAATACCTGAAGTCTTAGCACATGTCAAGTCACACAATTCCAATACATATTTGGTGTTATTACATTTATTGCCACTGAAGTCCCTTTTAGGGTTGCATTATCACTAAATTAATTTCAATGCAGGTTACATCAGCCCTCTCCATAATTACGGAAAATAACATTTTACACAATGAGACAAGATTTTTTCAACAGCTCATAACTCGACAACAAAGGATTCAAAACAAGAAAATAATGGCTACTTACCATCTTGTTGAAATAATTAATTCCAAATGGAAGAGGAAATGACATGAAAAAGAAGGGAATAAGACATAGGTATATTCTTTGTTAAAGTATTAAAATATCACATGCTTAGGGACACCAGCTTTTTTTTATGCAGTTCCTTTACCAATTAAACTGGCTGTGACTATAAACTATAGGCTCCGACAGATTTTGCTTAAAAATCGCAATTAAGATAAAGTCTCCTTGATTCCATTCGGCATTGTCTAAGGAAAGGTCGTTTTGCATTTTTGTTTCAAAAGTTGGTTATCTGCTCTAAGCGCGTCCGAGTAGGTTTCTCACTAAACTGTGTCCGTAGAATTTGGAACAAACTTGCAGCCGACTAACAACAGAGAAATCGCATTAGGGATAGGCAAAATATTTCTAAGAAAAAAATTAGAAACTAAACCATGGAAAAATACCGGAAGTCTTAGCACATGTCAAGTCACACAATTCCAATACATATTTGGTGTTATTACATTTATTGCCACTGAAGTCCCTTTTAGGGTTGCATTATCACTAAATTAATTTCAATGCAGGTTACATCAGCCCTCTCCATAATTACGGAAAATAACATTTTACACAATGAGACAAGATTTTTTCAACAGCTCATAACTCGACAACAAAGGATTCAAAACAAGAAAATAATGGCTACTTACCATCTTGTTGAAATAATTAATTCCAAATGGAAGAGGAAATGACATGAAAAAGAAGGGAATAAGACATAGGTATATTCTTTGTTAAAGTATTAAAATATCACATGCTTAGGGACACCAGCTTTTTTTTTATGCAGTTCCTTTACCAATTAAACTGGCTGCGACTATAAACTATAGGCTCAGACAGATTTTGCTTAAAAATCGCAATTAAGATAAAGTCTTCTTGATTCCATTCGGCATTGTCTAAGGAAAGGTCGTTTTGCATTTTTGTTTCAAAAGTTGGTTATCTGCTCCAAGCGCGTCCGAGTAGGTTTCTCACTAAATTGTGTCCGTGGAATTTGGAACAAACTTGCAGCCGACTAACAACAGAGAAATCGCATTAGGGATAGGCAAAATATTTCTAAGAAAAAATTAGAAACTAAACCATGGAAAAATACCTGAAGTCTTAGCACATGTCAAGTCACACAATTCCAATACATATTTGGTGTTATTACATTTATTGCCACTGAGGTCCCTTTTAGGGTTGCATTATCACTAAATTAATTTCAATGCAGGTTACATCAGCCCTCTCCATAATTACGGAAAATAACATTTTACACAATGAGACAAGATTTTTTCAACAGCTCATAACTCGACAACAAAGGATTCAAAACAAGAAAATAATGGCTACTTACCATCTTGTTGCAATAATTAATTCCAAATGGAAGAGGAAATGACATGAAAAAGAAGGGAATAAGACATAGGTATATTCTTTGTTAAAGTATTAAAATATCACATGCTTAGGGACACCAGCTTTTTTTTATGCAGTTCCTTTACCAATTAAACTGGCTGTGACTATAAACTATAGGCTCCGACAGATTTTGCTTAAAAATCGCAATTAAGATAAAGTCTCCTTGATTCCATTCGGCATTGTCTAAGGAAAGGTCGTTTTGCATTTTTGTTTCAAAAGTTGGTTATCTGCTCCAAGCGCGTCCGAGTAGGTTTCTCACTAAACTGTGTCCGTAGAATTTGGAACAAACTTGCAGCCGACTAACAACAGAGAAATCGCATTAGGGATAGGCAAAATATTTCTAAGAAAAAAATTAGAAACTAAACCATGGAAAAATACCGGAAGTCTTAGCACATGTCAAGTCACACAATTCCAATACATATTTGGTGTTATTACATTTATTGCCACTGAAGTCCCTTTTAGGGTTGCATTATCACTAAATTAATTTCAATGCAGGTTACATCAGCCCTCTCCATAATTACGGAAAATAACATTTTACACAATGAGACAAGATTTTTTCAACAGCTCATAACTCGACAACAAAGGATTCAAAACAAGAAAATAATGGCTACTTACCATCTTGTTGAAATAATTAATTCCAAATGGAAGAGGAAATGACATGAAAAAGAAGGGAATAAGACATAGGTATATTCTTTGTTAAAGTATTAAAATATCACATGCTTAGGGACACCAGCTTTTTTTTTATGCAGTTCCTTTACCAATTAAACTGGCTGCGACTATAAACTATAGGCTCAGACAGATTTTGCTTAAAAATCGCAATTAAGATAAAGTCTTCTTGATTCCATTCGGCATTGTCTAAGGAAAGGTCGTTTTGCATTTTTGTTTCAAAAGTTGGTTATCTGCTCCAAGCGCGTCCGAGTAGGTTTCTCACTAAATTGTGTCCGTGGAATTTGGAACAAACTTGCAGCCGACTAACAACAGAGAAATCGCATTAGGGATAGGCAAAATATTTCTAAGAAAAAATTAGAAACTAAACCATGGAAAAATACCTGAAGTCTTAGCACATGTCAAGTCACACAATTCCAATACATATTTGGTGTTATTACATTTATTGCCACTGAGGTCCCTTTTAGGGTTGCATTATCACTAAATTAATTTCAATGCAGGTTACATCAGCCCTCTCCATAATTACGGAAAATAACATTTTACACAATGAGACAAGATTTTTTCAACAGCTCATAACTCGACAACAAAGGATTCAAAACAAGAAAATAATGGCTACTTACCATCTTGTTGCAATAATTAATTCCAAATGGAAGAGGAAATGACATGAAAAAGAAGGGAATAAGACATAGGTATATTCTTTGTTAAAGTATTAAAATATCACATGCTTAGGGACACCAGCTTTTTTTTTATGCAGTTCCTTTACCAATTAAACTGGCTGCGACTATAAACTATAGGCTCAGGCAGATTTTGCTTAAAAATCGCAATTAAGATAAAGTCTCCTTGATTCCATTCGGCATTGTCTAAGGAAAGGTCGTTTTGCATTTTTGTTTCAAAAGTTGGTTATCTGCTCCAAGCGCGTCCGAGTAGGTTTCTCACTAAACTGGGCAGTGGAATTTGGAACAAACTTGCAGCCGGCTAAGAAAAGAGAAATCGCATTAGGGATAGGCAAAATATTTGTAAGAAAAATTAGAAACTAAACCATGGAAAAATACCTGAAATCTTAGCACATGTCAAGCCACACAATTCCAAAACATATTTAGTGTTATTACATTTATTGGCACTGAAGTCTCTTTTAGGGTTGCATTATCACTAAATTAATTTCAATACAGGTTACATCAGCCCCCTCCATAATTACGGAAAATAACATTTTACACAGTGAGACAAGATATTTTCAACAGCTCATAACTCCACGTCAGAGGATTCAAAACAAGAAAATGATGGCTACTTACAACCTTGTTGCAATAATTAATTCCAAATGGAAGAGGAAATGACATGAAAAAGAAGGGAATAAGACATAGGTTATTTAAAGCAAATAAAGTATGCATTCATGACAGCAGCTTCTTTTCGCATTAGCTTCGACTATTCCCTTCGAA
>OX421446.1:58685814-58710814 GCA_949126865.1 Montipora capitata
AAACATTAAAAAAAATAAGAATAATAAGTACTAGTGAGCAGTACACAGCAACATATCTTGTCAACTTTCTTCAATTTCTCCGACCGGTTTCGTCTTTCCTCTTTCACTCCAGCGAGGGTGTGAAAAGCGAAAATCACTTACACAACAGTACGTGCAGGATATGACTAAAATTCTGCATGACACTGAGAATTGTAAATTTGGGGCTCACTTGCAAGGATTAAACGTTCATTTGCATGTAGGTGTTTTTCGCTGTTCACACCCTTGCTGGGACGTGATTTTTACTTTGTAAATAAGGTATAAAATAAGTTCCTTTTAACCATATTGTTCAAACTCCTTGATGAAGTCTAAGTAATCAAACAAAACTGGTCGGAGAAATATAAGCAAGTTGAAAAGATCTGTTGCTGTGTGCCGCTCACTACTATTTATTTAAAAAAATCGTCTAAGATCATCTTTAAATGATGGGGAAACGTGAACTTCTTATCTTTTTTTTTCTAGCTCCTTAAATTTATCAAAGAGATGCACATTGAAAGACTTTACAGCGACCTCGAAGTTGTAAGTCGATCGGCAAGCAATCATAGCCTGCGACTTAGCGGCATTCATAGTCTGGTTGATGTAACCAAGCCACTGGGAAAGTCACGAGCAGTCACTGCTGATATTATCTTTTAATACCACAGGTAAATTACTAGCAGAATAATCAGTTATATAATTTGCGTAAAGCCTCTATCAAATCATCATTGACGTCAATTTCAAATAAAGAGGAGATGACATGGAAAATAAATTAAGAAGACACAGGGCAGAACCTTTGTTTTGAAAAAAAAAATGCATGTATGGGATTGGTTTCTTTATGCAATCGTTTCTATTATTCGCAGATTTTCAAATCAAACTGAAAATGCGACTACTAACAAAATTGCTGTGACCATAAATCGACAGCAAATAAATTATTAAAAATAAACAACTAACGGTTACTCACAGTCTTGTTGTAACCCAAAATTCCAAGTAAATGAGATGGCATAGTAAAGAAAGAAATAAAACAAAGGAAACAATTATAATAAGTAATAAATATATGCATGGTATTATTATTATATTTTTTGTTATTATAGGAATGCATTTTAACTTAAACTGCAAGCATTATATACTGCACTAACATTACAAATATAGATTAATTACTATTCAATACACAAGCAGGAGTTTTTATCAGATATAGAAAAATTCTGAGGGCAAAGCCCGAGGGATTTTTTACAACTGATAAAACACGTGCTGCGTGTGTTTTAAATGGCTTAAAATACTCCTCCATATTCAATAGTCGTTTTGACCAATCGTCATGGAAAAAAAAGACTATGGAGCGTTTTCACATGACGTCACAGCGGCCATGTTGGTGTTCCCAAACAAAGAAATGGCAGCCATGAAGTTGTACCAAACTAGCCCTCTGGGAATTGAACTCTATTTTTATGCAAGTAATCCAATATGGCTGTTGGTCACGTGAGTGAAAACGCTCCATACCTTCGTGAAAGGCGGTCTAGCTCAGTTCGCCTGGGAATCGAACAACACCCTGAATAATGGCGAAAAACTAATTACCTAGTGTTACATAAGAAGACGCGCTAGTCCAGTTCATCTGGGAATCCAAGAAATGTAATTCAGCGATTGATAAAAATTCTATTCATGTTGGCCAGTAAGCGTCAAAATGCTCCGGTTTGGTCTTTTGAGGGCTCTTGAATCGGGGACAAAATACCTCCAAAATCGACAGTCGGGGAATGTCGGGAACTGTCTTCAATAATTGCACATTTAATTTTAGCAAGTAATTGCGTGCCTTGCCCTTTTTTTTTTGCATCGTAGACGCAGTCCAAATAGGATTCGAACTCAGTTTCTCCTCATTCAGAGGCAATCACGATGATCACTAAACCACAGACGCTGGGGAAATATGTATTTAGGAATTGTGTTCGTGACCGGAAGCGAGTTTTTGTATATTCGTTGCACGCAATGCTATATCCGGTTATCGGTAACACATCCCAAGTAAGTATGTACCTCTTTTTCCTTGTACAGTATTTAAGTGGTACAGTGTGCACCAGGCGGTTTTACTTACGATAATGATTAGTTAAGTTTCAGAGCTTTTTTTGTTTCAAATACATTTTGCCTTGAAAGATATACATCACTAACGCGAATTTGCAAATACTTCACCCCACATATTCGACCTCACACTTCATGAGCTGATTTTGGCAACGAAACGACACGGCCCACAACCCTTCATTCTCAGTTGCATCAGTATGAATCAACTTGCTTAAGGGATATGCCCATAACTTTTCAACCACCACTAGAAAAGCAGAGCAAAATCCTTCCCTTCCCTTCTATTTGAAAGCGAAGAATAACTCCACCAAAGACGCGGCAATATGCTACGACACTGCTAAACAGAAACTCTTGAAAGCGTAGAAAGACTAGAGACAGCCAATTACTCTACACGATATCACACACGCACAAAAAGATACTTCCCAGCACGACGTTATCCTCAACAAAAATTCTCGCATTGAAACAGCAAACAACAATGACATCTCATACGAATACTCTGAGACCTTATTATCCGTGGGGCAACCTGTGATCACTATCGAAGAAACTAAGACTCTCGAAGAAAATCAATTGACATCTGTAAGAGGAATTTTAAGGCTTGATTCGGATTCCATTAAACAAATCATGATGAATGATGGCTTTCTTATCGCTGTGTTAAACCGCTGTACCATAACTGACAACACAGGCACCGTTTCCTAAACACTATGGTTAACACCAAGAAGTCAGTAATGATCACTGATACACTATCACAGGTGAATGAATAAAGCTATTTTACTCCACGAAGTACCTCACAACTACTCAAATCAGTCGAATTACACCTGCAGGTGATGTCTTTCTTCCTCCACCACAACAACTTTTCAACAGCCTCTTTGACACTGGAACAGTCAAAGTCGACAAGATCCGCATAGCAGGCACCTTTAAAACCTGGTTATCCTGCGTCAAATGTGCAAAACATACATAACGGCAACAAACGTAAGTCTTTGAAATGTCCAACATGTAATATAGTACAACCTGTCTCCTCATGCTCTACCAAGGGACCAGTTCGAATTGCCATACGCTGAGATCGGGACCAAAGTGTTCACTCTATCTTTAGACACTATGTTTTTTCTCATTTCTCCATAAGTAATTGAGTTGTTCTCCGCACAAACTGTTCACAGAGAGTACTTTAAGTATAATTCGAACTCGCTAATTCCTCATTCAGACGCAATCGCGATCACAACTGGACCACGAAAGACTACCTGACATATCGGAGGGTGTGGGTGGGAAATAGAAACATTTGCTTTATCTTCAGGTAATAACCCATCATGATCCTACGCTCCGATAACACATCTCACCAACCTAATTACGCACTTTTGTTATTCTCCCGATATTGTTAAGAAACAGTATTAAACATTTGTAAATAGGACATTTGCATGATGACGTCATTTGACTACAAGTACCAGAATCCTTCAGGTTTTGCTTATCTCATGCTAATTAGAGCTATTGTTATTTTTACCCCACTGTGGACAAAATTTAAATAATAAAGAAAAACAAACTGAACTCTGGTATTCGTAGTCAGATGACCTATGCCTATACCATCTGTTTACTAATTTTAATTGAGATCAATGTCGTTGAATGTGGACTTTGGACGTTGCACTAGGGAATTGAACTGAATATATATTGTCCAAGATACTGTAAAGGAAAAAAGGAAAACCACTAGACTACTGTGAACTTCAAAGGAAATTGGCTAAAAACCTTCGAACAAAGTGTAGGCTACCTGTAGTGTCTTGTTAGCTAAAGATGTCAGTAGTGATGTACCTTTGTGTAATTAAAGCAAGGCAATAAATTGCTTACCATTGTCGTTTGTGTGTTTTATTTGATGTGGATTTAGGAAAGAGACGGATAAAATAGAGGAGTATGAAATGCAAATGAATAAAAAGCATTATATTATGCCACTAGTGGCACTATATAATGCTTCATGTTCAAACATGTGCATTCGGTTGTTCATCTATTTACCCCGCTATTTTGTTGGGGACACGTTCAAATCCCTACCCGGGCTTTTAGGTTTGTTTGTCTAGAGAAATTTATTCGATTGGTAAAAACGGCTATTGAATATGGATGAGTATTTTAACATCGCTTATAACACTTATAACACTTACAATGTGTTACCATACTAATTACACCCTCCGTTCTGAAAAATATATATTCGCTAAAACTAATAAAAATCCAGACTAAAGAAGAGCCTCTTAGACCAATGTAAATTACATACTGATCTTCAGTCTGCTTGTATTTTTTATTCCAGGGCCAATTTGCTCTTAAGGAAAGGAAGGAAGGTATCGAAGTAGTAATTTTCTTTGTTTCTTGAAGCATTATAAATGTAGCTTTTTGCAGCCAATAGAGAAAGATTGAAGATGAAATGATATATGAAATGGATCATATATGAACTGCGGATATGAAATTAAGTGAAGCTATGGTCCTCGCAGTTATGAACGCAACTTTCGCAATTGCGTAAAAAAGTCTGAAAAATTCAGGACTTCAACGGGGTTTGAACCCGTGACCTCGCGATACCGGTGCGACGCTCTAACCAACTGAGCTATGAAGCCACTGACGTTGGGAGCTGGCCCCGTTGAAGTCCTGAATGTTTCAGGCTTCTTTACGCAATTGCGAAAGTTGCGTTCATAACTGCGAGGATCATAGCTTTACTTGCTTTCATATCCGCAGTTCATATATGATCCATTTCATATATCATTTCATCGTTAATTCATTCCTCTCGGGAACAACAGAACCCACAAATGACCAGCTCTCAACGTCAGTGGCTTCATAGCTCAGTTGGTTAGAGCGTCGCACCGGTATCGCGAGGGCACGGGTTCAAACCCCGTTGAAGTCCTGAAATTTTCAGGCTTCTTTACGCAAATATTGAAGCCGCGAACTGAATTAAAAACAGTTTGTAAGGCCATATATTATATGCTTCGGGGCCAAATCGATCACAGTATCATTATTCTTAACATTTCACTAACGAGAAAAACGTATCCCGAAAGTATTCACATTTCAAGTCAAGTCAAGTCAAGTCTTACATCAGAGGCCACCTTAAAGGAAATGCCATAAACCGCTTTTATTGTTCGTCTATTGTAAATTCGACTGTAACCTCCGTTTCTCTGCTACCGATTGTTCCATATGATCTTATCAGGTATTTGATTGTTGTTTTCATGAGTGTGTTGATTTATGGACGCCCAAATGTGTAGGGAATCTCTTTAAATTTCATAGGGATTTATACTTTAAGATGCTTTAAATCGAAATTACATTGGAATAAAAAAAGTTCGTTCTGGCCAACTTCTTTAAATTTACGAGCAAGAGAGGTATATGTCGTAAACGGTTTGTATCCAGGAGGCATATCATAATTGAGTAAAGTACGATCGTCCGGGTGAGTGTAGTCCTGAGAAGGACTGTTTGAGATGACATTGACTGACGTTTCGACAACCTGAGCTGAAGTTATCTTCTGAGTCGAGTGATTTGTGTAACGTCAGTAGATACTAGAAGAATAAACAGTGATTGGTGCGTTTCTATCCGTCTATAGGTCGAAGGTCCATTTACGATTTTTGCGATTTTTCGAAATTTTCGCGTTTGCGTGCAAACCTGGACATAAGTGTTACTGTGATAGAGTATATCAGTGTGTTGTTTGTCTGCTGTTGATGTCGTTATTGATGTTGTCGGCGAGGAAGGGTGACATCAACAATAACATTGCTAAACACCATCTACAGACAAACCGCAGAATCAACTGGGACTCTGCTGCATGTGTTACCTACAGCACTAACTACTACCAAGGGATCGTACTGGAAAGCTGGTTTAGTCTTCACAGGCAATTACATCTAGGCTCAACAGCACTTACTGATAGTCGACCAATAACGTCACGAATAAGTTGACCAATGACATCTACGACCGGAGCTTTTATAGTACCTACTGACGTTACACAAATCACTTGACTCTGAAGATGACTTCCGCTCAGGTTGTCGAAACGTCAGTCAATTTAATCTAAAACAGTCATTCTCAGGACTACACTCACCCGGACGATCATAATTTACTTAATTATGAGAGATATATGTCGTGCCATGGAAGGTAATCCGGATTCAGGAATCCAGGAAATTTTCGCTCCTAAAGTATGGAATCCGGGTATCCCGTCAACTACTGGAATCCGGAATCGGGAATCCATGTTGCTAAAATCCACTCAAACTCAAGGCGATTTGTCTATGGTAGGTGCTTTAAGCTCGAAGGCGCTGCGATTATCCCTGGGCCTTAAATACCCTTTGTCACTTACCGTGATGCACCGCGCATTGTTTATTATGAAATGTGAGCATTGACCGCAACGAACCCATATACATGACCGTGACGGCATTTGTCTACAGCCGCGATCGCGCGAGGTGAGAAACATGGCTTCTGACCTTGAGGAAGAAATGCCGAGTGAATCAGAAAGTTCCCTGGACATCCGCGAATTAGTACCTAGAGACGGCCCTGTAACTTACAACCGCTACGGTTCCTTAGTTGCCGAGGACGAGTCACCTGAAAATCAGGAAAATGTTGACGAAGCCGACGCACGTGTTGAAACTGAAGTGGTGAGAAAATATCCGAATATTCTACTTTTTTACCGGTTGGCTGTGTAAGACATTACAATTTCTCTTGTGTTTACCAAAATATAATGAATGTCTACATATCCACAGTGTTGCAAGTGTAAAACAAAATGTAGCAGAAAGAAGACAGCGCGAAGTGCAGGCTGTCCGTGCAGAAATGCAGACAAGAAATGCTCTTCACGTTGCGGATGTGGACAAAAACTCGAGTGTAAGAATGGCAAATATGAGGCTATCGAACGGGAGAATGCACAGAGATTACCCGGTAGTGCATTCGATCGTCACAAAGCAGAAATTCAGCAGTCGGAGGAGGAAATCAAGGTAAATCGTCGAGTCCATTGAAACAACTGCAGAAATGTTTCATTTCATATCAATACTAACTCATTCCCATTTTGGCTTGTAGACGTTTGTGGGCAGCTTGTCATCTGCGGCAATGGAAAAACTCCTTATTGAATTGCTTTCTAATGGAAGAGGCAGTGTAGACTACGCCAGGAATATTGCTAAAAATTTTGATGACCCCGAACCGGATGATCCATCAGCTGAGGAGGAAGATCTGCCAGAGTGGTGCGTTTGCGGCAACTGTGTTCCCATGGAAAACCCCGAAGAACAAAAATGCTGCACTCTCCGCAAATGCATAACATCCTATGAACTATTTCAAAACTTATGCCTGGACAGAAATGTTCTCGAGGTTGCTATCAAGGCTAGATGCGACATGAGGGCGGATGATCTAGACTTTAGCACGAACAGCTATCGAAAAGCGGCATATCGCCAATACATTTTATAGCGGTATGGGAGGTTAGGGAAGGGCAACAGGCGTGTCTGCCCGTCCTGTGTAGTTCGCATGATTAGAGTGGCATATCCATCAGCAAATGGAAACTACATGGGTTTCCGAGCCAGTTAGAAGTGCCATCAAGGTGAAACCTGCCATTTTCTCTTCGTCTTTAGACAGCAAATTTCCTCCTTGCTGGAACAGGGCATTCGCCTTTGTAAGTTGACTGAATATCTTACCTCTCTACTTTTAAAAATTGCATTGATTTCGTTTCAAATTGAAATCAGTGGAACCGTTCAACAGGTTGGAAGTTGTAACTCAAACCTCCTTAGAAATAGTGCAAGTTTGTGGCCCAGAAATGCAGCTGAATGCATTTGCAGGCAGCTTGCAAATCCACCTGCGGCTTTTCTAGACCTCAAAATGTACACTACTCTTAGACTTCAGCATACTGATAACCACCTTTTCATTGGTACCTATGTACCTATTTATAAAGTTTGAGCTTATGATATGAAACATCATATGGTTAAATAATATTTTCAGTTCTTGACTGGACCTTGTCATTCCAAAACTCATTGATTCCTTTCAACTTTAAGTCAGATTTTTATATTGTTCAAGCAGCAGAACACGCCAACTTAGCTATCCAAGTATAAAAAACTGTTTCGTTTAGGAAAAAAATGCCTTTATAGTCATGTAGGACTATTTACCTTGGTGAGCATGAGTTGGCATACTTGCTACCCCAGCTCCCACCCCCCATCTCTCCCAAACATAAACAAACAGAAGCTGAACAAATAGGGCCAGTCATAATTATTGTGCGCCAGTTATTGTGCAAAATCGGCCATGCTGGGTTGCAAGGGACACAGCAGGACATTCAGAACTATGCACTTTGCTTCAGTCAAACTTTGCCTTTGTTTGTTTTGGTGTCCCGCTAAGGCCCAGCATGCCTGGCTTTGCCATTCAAAGGGCCTATTCCACAAATAGGTTACTAAAACGTATGCTGCGAAAATGATCATATAGAGCGTTTACACATGATGTCACGGCAGCCACAGTGGTGTTCCAAAACAATAAAATGGCGGCCATGTTTCTGTTCCAAACCAATCCTTTGAGATTTGAACTCTTTTCTGATGTGAACACTTTCTTTTGTTCCAAACATTTGCATAGCTGATGGCCACGTGAGTGAAAATGCTCTATATGGAAAGAAGAATAGAAAATAGCTGTTGGAAATTGGTGTCAATTCATTTATTGAAACAAACATGTGTCCATGCTTATATAATAATCTCTCTATAGGTAATGGGTAGGGTAAATGACTGTATATCATAGCACCAAGAAATTAGAGATGAGAATTATTTTACAAGTTACTGAGAAAAACACATTCTATTTGTTAATAAACTTGGTTTGGTTTAGCTGTATTTTTTTTACAAAGTGATTCATATTTTACCATGCAGTTGCAACACACTTGTGAAACCTGTGCTTCCATGAAAGATAATTTCAATAAGAACCCTATGCTTCTGAGTATAAATTACTTTTAAGAGTGATCTTAAATGGTCTACAATTTTGTCGATGTTTCCTTTTTTGGGCCATATCTGGCCAATCTAAATTTAACTAGTTCCTTAGTTTCCGTGGGCTGTTTCATTGCAATGCTTGGTGCCAGACGCTTAGGGTGGTTGGTGGGCTTTGCAACAAATCGTCTTACAGATCCCTTGTCATCATGGCGGCGTTTCAATACACTTGATAAAAGGAAAGGCAGGTACTTGTATTCTTTGTCTACCTTCACTGGCTCAGCATGCCATTTCTTAGTCCGTTTGCTGTACTTTCTTGCATACTTAAATTTTCCATCAGCAGTTTTTGCATGAGGTCGAAACACATGCATGTTTTGGTCTATTGCTGCTAGAGTAACCCTTGCCATAAACACTAAGTACCTGTTAAAGAAAAAAAAACAAAATCAAATCTTGTTTCAAAATTATTCTTTGTGTCCAGCTGAAGAAGAAATGTGCTGTAGCTTTTGAAAAGTCTTGATATGGTAAATACTAGTATCTTATCACCGAGTGCAAATGTCTCTGAAGTACAAGTATGGTTGTTCTGCATTAATTTACTTACTCAAATGCATTTCTCTTTGGTGCATACTTTGTCATCATGGAGTTGAAATTCTCCAAATCACTGGTGTGTCTGTCAAGCAGTTATAGAAGAATTAAATTTATAAAATATACTGTTTGATATTTGCAAGAACAATGCTAAGACATTAAAATTGCTGTTGAATTTTGTCATAAATTTAAAACAGTCCTTATTGTTTTTTTAACATTTCCGTATTGGAGTTACAGCACTTACAAAAACGAAGAAATTACAGAAATCACAAATATATATATACAGATTTGAGCTAACAAGTGGATGCTAACAACCACCCCCCGCCCCCCAAAAGTCCCCCCTACACGATGCACAACACACACACACACACACACACACACACACACACACACACACACACCAATAGCGCTATGTGTTAGAATATCGAAAAAAATGTAAAAGCACGTTTCAATCCTCTACATCTTCAAAACCACTCTTACCCCATTTGATCGAGTGAACTTGCCAATTATTATTCCATTTAGCAATTTTACTCTCTAACTGGTAGACAAACTTAATTCTTTGCAACAGAACGTAGAAAAGTGGTTTCAAATTGTTGGACCTACAATAATAAATGTACTGTTTTGCGATGAGGATTATATGATTTAATAAGACGAAGCAATCTTTCCTTTGCCAGTCACCAAAAATTATATTTGCAGCAGGTAGTGATTCAACTTTAATTTGTCTTCCACTACACCAAGCTATGAGTTCTTTCCACAGCAATGTAGTGAAATGGCAAGTCACAAAAAGATGTTCCAGAGACTCGTCCAACATACCACAAAAGGTGCACAATGAGGAGTCTATTTTGCCTATTTTTTTCAAAAACGTATTTGTCTCTAAATACCTATTTAGAATTTTATATTGAAATTCTCGTGACTTTGTGTCTAAAGCGACAAGAAAGGGCAAACTATGAATTTCGTTCCAGTCCAAACAAACACCATTAAAGCTTTCATTAAACTTTGAATGAGCTGTCGGTGGAGTGACAAAACCAGAGACCAACTCCCTATAAACCTTCTTAAAGGTCGCCTCAGTGATCGAGACCTCCTGGTTATTGAGCACAAGTTGAATTTGGTCCTGAATAACAAAAGGACTCTTGTTCAAGTATCCATTTATTTTCAGCGACTGTCGCCACGGTGCAGGGATTGCATCAACTAAGGACATCAAATCAAAAATATCTTTTGGAGAAAGATTCACCCGGCTTTGATTACATTGAGAAATAAATTGGTTTTCACTGTTACTAAATCGCCTATTTTGATTATTCCTTTACTAACCAGGCTTTGATTGGAGACTGATTTATTATTAATACATATACATTTATTGATCCAAAGAACATTGTTGGAAATTTGTTCGTGCGAAAGCTCAAGTACATTGTTATCGGTGGCTGCGGAGCAATGCGAAAAACACTCAAAACATTCCCTGTAATACATCGGGAGGTTTATCGGTAGCTTTCTTATGTCAAAGTTGCAACAGAGGATGAACTTCCCCCCGACCTGTTTCAAATAGTGAAATAAAATAGTTTTCCAATTACAAGGTTCTTCATCCGCGAGTCTCTGGCAAAGCATTATTCTATGAGTCTTAATTATTGATTCTAAATGCGGGGCCTTCAGGCCCCCATCTTTTATGTCACCAACTAGGGAAGCTCGTTTTACTTTGTCTTTCCCTTTCCATATAAAGTCAAATATAATCCTATTAGCCTCAGTTACCACCTCCTTATCTATACAAATTGATCCAGCACGGTACATTATCAGTGGAATTACAAAAGTTTTAACGATCTGAATTCTTCCAATTATTGTCAGATTTCTCCACTTCCAAAGTTGAAGTTTTGTTTTGACAGCATCTATTATTTCCTTAAAATTTAGTTTGTGTCTGAAACGGCTGTCATAAATAAAATACACCCCTAATATTTTCACAGCTCTCTTAACGTTAATGTTCATAATACTTTGGTCTGTGCTGGAGCCATAACCTAGTTCCCCAAGATAAGCATTTCTGTTTTGTCAAAATTTATGACAAGACCCGAACAGATTCCAAACTTTGAAATAAGAGCAAGGAGGTGTCTAAGAGACCCATCGTTCCTCAGGAATACAGTAAGATCGTCTGCGAAAAGCTCGAGTTTAATTTCGATTCCATCCACCACAATCCCTTGAATATCCTTATTTTTACGTATACTTACAGCTAGTACTTCTAGGACAATAATGAACAAGTATGGAGAGAGTGGATCTCCTTGCCTCACGCCTCTTTGTATCTCAAAAGGTCCGGTAGAGAACCCGTTATTAAGAACACAACTTGAAATATTTTGGTAAAAGGTTTGTATCCACTGGATGAACGAAGAGCCAAAATTGAAAGCAGCCAATGTACTAAACAAAAAATTCCTATTTACTGAATCAAAGGCTTTCTGAAAATCTATTGCTAGCATTTTGCCGTTGATACCATATCTTTCAGTATATACGAGTATATCATCAATCGTCCTTATTGCATCATTGATTGTTCGTCCTTTAACATATGCATGCTGATTATGGTGAATTATTCTAGGGAGAACAGTCTGGAGTCTCAAGGCTATGGCTTTAGATCCAATCTTGACATCTACATTAATTAAGGAAATCGGCCTCCAATTAGAAATTTTTCGTTTGTCTTTATCTTTCTTTTCTATCAAAGTTATTATTGCTTGTTTTTGGGAATTTGATAGTTCACCTTTATCAAATGAGCAATTAAGACTGTCTACAAGAAGCTTTCCAAGACTTTCCCAAAACGCATTATAGAACTCAACCGTAAGGCCGTCGTTACCTGGGGATTTGTTGTTTTGAAAAGATCGCAAACTCTTAAAACACTCCGCAAGCGTCAATCTTCCTTCACACGCCATCGCCTCTTCGTTTGAAAGCTTTGGGATTGCCTGAGAAAGTAAGAATGTGTTTGAAACGTCGTTCGGGATCTTAGAATTGTCAGTCTTGTAAAGACTAGAATAAAAAACTTCCACTTCCTTCATGATTCTTTTGGGGTCAGAGGTAAGAAAGCCGTCTTTGGTAAACACCTTGCGAATACAACTCTTGGATTTTTTGTAGGTTTCAAGGTTTAAGAAATATTTATTACTTTTTTCTCCATGCTCAAACCAGGTGGCCCTGGAACGTACTATCGCAACCCTTGATAAGTGCTCATAAAACAATTCGTACTCGTTTCGAATATTCTCCATTTTTTCCATATTTTCAGGGGATGGAAACACACTGCAATCCTCCTCGCACTGCTTTAATGAGTCTTCTATTACTTTCAAATTCTGTCTTCTGGCCTTAGCTTTAGCTTTGCTGTACTTAATCGTAACCTGTCGTATTCGATATTTGATTAAGTCCCAAAGAACTCGCTTATCAGTAACTTCAATGAACTCCTCTCGCCACACTGGCACACTCTCAGCTATAAGCTTACAAAATCAGAATCATCTAACAAACTTGCATTAAATTTCCAATAAGATGGACCGTGCCTTTGCTTTTCTACACTGTTAAAGTGGAGCACAATAGCCGAGTGATCGGAGTTCAAAGAGGGAATTATTTTGGCACCCTCTACCTCCTCCTGGTACGAGTCTTTCAAGAGCCAATAATCTAATCTCCGTTGAAGAAAAGGATTTTTTTGTCTCCAGCTGAAGCGTTTACATACCGGATTCCTCACACGCCAAATATCTACTAAATCAAAATTTAAACATATGTCTTGAATGTGTTTGACAGAATCTTTTTGTGGGATTACCCCCAGAACAGTCCAAATCAGGATCAATAGCAACATTAAAATCCCCACCTACTACAATTTTTTGCTCAGCGCTTGTATTAAATTCCTCTACCATTTTTTCTAAACCGCTGAAAAATTCGCATTGCTCTTGAACCTTATTTGGTGCATAAATATTAACCAATAAAAAGTCGGATCCCTGCACAGTGGCGTCAATCAAAATGTAACGACCGTTAGTGTCCAAAACGGACGATTTATACTCAAATTCCAGATCGTCTTTTATTAAAATCATTACCCCACAACTGTGGTTAGTTCCATGTGAATAGAAACTCTTACCCTTGTATTGAGTATTCCAGATATCTTCCACCTCTTTCGTGCTATACGTTTCCTGGAGAAAAATAATGTCCGAGCTTTCCTCTTTATGGATGAACGAATCCCTCGAACATTTAAAGAGAGTAATTTAAAATCAACGTTATCTTTTGTAAAAGTGAAGCATGAAGTAATTCTTCTCAAGCTGGTTGAAACATGTATAATAAGTAAGTAACACGTAGCGCCTAACACCAGAACAAAAACTACTTGATAAACACAAAAGCAACACACATGTGAACAATGAACAAACAAACGCATCCAAACGCATTAAGAAGAGCAGCAGATATTATATATCCATATGCCACCCTTGGGATTTAAGGACCACCGTTGATTCTCAACAATATGCAAAGTTTACAAACCACACCCGCTATCAAAAATAAACATATAGAAAGCTCATTTAAATACTCAACACACCGTCAATATAAAGCTTATCTGGTTCTCGCTTATCAAAAAAAGCTACTTTGCCTTCCTCTCTCGCTTTTTCCATTTTTGGCCATAATTTTTGTCTTCTTTCTTGTATTTCTTTAGGTAAATCCGCATACACTTTCACCTCCGATTCCACCCCTAGATCACGCACACTTCTGAAAACAAGCTCACGTTCCGGGAATCTAAGAAAACGAACGATTATCGGCCTTGACTGTCCTGCCTTCTTTTTTCCAGGCCTATGGACTCGCTGAAATTCAATGTTCCTCGCGTTTTCTAGCTCTAATTCACGCTCAAAAAACTTGTACACCACGTCCCCTGTGTTCTCAGTACTGTGATCTGTTTCTGGGAGGCCAAAGATTCGTAAGTTCTCTCTTCTGCTATAGACATCGTGATAGAGAATTTGGTCTTGTAACTCTTTAATCTTCCCTAAATTTTGTTTCTCCCTATTCTGCATTTCCTCGATGTCTGCATTTAACGAAGTTAGCCCCGCATACAAGTCTTGTATCGTCTCATCCATCTTCTTAGCCTTATCATTAAAGGATACTATACTCACTTGAATCTTATTTACGGCTTTCTCCAAATTAGAGATCTGCGAAAGGACTCCTTCCATCGTTTGCAATTTGGTTTCCATACTTTCTAGTCTGTCTAGGATTTGCTGAAGCTGTTGCCCAATCTTATTAGTCATCGTCAAGGCTTTCAGAACTTGATCCCCGCTATCGTCAAGCGAACCACCACTTGTGTCGTTCTCGCAGAGCGTCGTGTTAAAACTTGATATGTAAATCCTTTTACCGTCTGGTGAACGCGTTTCAATATCTGAGCTAGAACTCGTGCTTACTCTTGTTCGTTTAAGAGTTATCGTACTCTTCTCGGCCATAAAAAAAAAAAAAAGGAACAGAAAGAGAGCTAACTTATGAGCGTCAAATTCACGGGAGCAGAGTGAAACACGTCTTCACTCCTCCATGGCCGACCCCGTCCCCCTCCGTCCAGGTAATTATCCTTTTCGGGAAAAAAAAAATTTCAATTTTGAAAGTGCATTTTTCCATTGAAACCAGAATGGGGTGAACAGTATAAAATTCCGAGGACAACCAAGTGTTCACATACAAAGTCATAATATTATTATTTACTGTACTAAAATTAACAGCACACATATATTTTAAAATAAATTCATTTACATGCATGTGATCACCTGAAATTGACATAATGAACAAGAGACTTGACCCACGTCTCATCAAACACAATTTTTTTTACAGCCTCGGCAGACTTTGAACCTTTGGCAAGAAATGTCTTGCCATCCTCAGAGGGTGTTAAAGAGCCATGTGAACACTGTCCATCTCCCCACTCATGCTCTCCAGTAACATGATGAACCACTCCAAGCCATTTGCTCTTCACATGTAGATTAGAGTAGAATTAGAAGGAAAAATAAACAAAAGTTAATCAACATGAGCAATGGTAGGATTACATCAGAGAAGAACAAAGGCAATTTTATGTCAAACACTCATCAAGGAGGTGGCATTTCCCAGAAGTCTTGATGATTAAGGACAACAGGGATTTCATAGGAATGGTGAATCTGTACGTTAATTTGCCATGATGATCAGTCTTATCCCAAATTATCCCAAAGCCTGCTTTTCCTACGGTCAGTACCAAGAGAGTAAAATTTGGCCATTTCAGATTTTTTCTCAGTTTACATTTTACATAGATGAGGAAACGTTTGACAATAGGGCCGTTTATAGGAGAGAAAATAAGCCGCAGCTCACATAAGACGCTTAAAGAACTATTTATACCGCCCAAAATCCCTCGGCCAGGATAAGCCGCAGCTTAGCTAGCTTTAAACGTAGATTTTGTACCATTTATACGGGGTGTTCGCGTCATATGTAAACCGCGGCCAGAGTAAGCCGCGGCTTATTTTCTTTCGTATAAACGGCCCTAATGTGTCTTTCCACCAGCAGGAATTACAAAACAAGTCTTGGTATTTTACACAAAATTTCTACCTACCTTCAACTTTTCCACATCGTTATCACATGATTGACAACAATGCCAGAGGTGATTCCGAATGGGTTCTATCCACTGGCCAATGTCATCACAATTCTTTACTTTGGATGTCTATAGCAAAGACACACAAAGAGAGCTTATTTTACTTTGCAGTTTCTTGTGGAGAGTGTTCATTCACAACTTGGGTAAAATTAGCATTTACTGCACCAAACCTAAACAAATTTGTGATGGACAGCTTGTACCATAATGCCATTTTTGCAAGGAAAGCAATTGTGACCAAAAGGTGAATAGCTAAAAAAAATAAAATCAACCCAAATAAAAATATAATTCAAGAACCATACATGAAGACATGGATACACCTAACGAAAAACAGAATTCCACAACCACAAAACTAGTCAGTTACCTCAGTAAGAGCCTTTGTCAATTTGCAGGATTTATGCCACACATCGAGGCAGTGTTTCAATGCTGACAAGGCTGGATATTTCTCTTCAAAAGCAACAAACATTACATATTAATTTTTATTACATCATTATGTTTATTATTCATTCAAAATATTTCCCCGTTTCTGATTGTTTAAAACCACACGCATAATTCATCGTAACCAGCTGCTGTTGACCAAATTTTGAAAGAATTTTATCATATTGAACTGATGACGTCAAAAGTGCAGCCCGCTACAGGTTATTGAATCACTGATGTAGAAATGATGTCAGAAGTGCAGCCTGCTGCAGATTAATGAACTGTTGACTGAGAAAACCTGGGGACGAGGTTGTGTTATTTTTGGTGAGCAGAAAATGGCTGCAAGTAGAATTCCTAAGAATTTCAAAGAGTTTGAAAATGTTTTGAATAAATAAAGCAATTATTGAATTCAGCTTTTGTAGGATATGAAGAATTTTGGAGATCTCGGAGGGCTGAAAAGAAGGTCTTATTATGAATAATGCAATGTTTGACGTCCACTCTGGTCAAGTTTCCGATATGAAGGATGCACTCAAGCTTACCAGTAGATGCAATAGACGGTTATTATGTACAATTTTGTTTATCATCCCCCCCAATTGTGACTGACCAGTCAGCACAATAGTGAATACAATGTAACGAAAATGAGTGACCCTTCAATTTCTTCACCATTGCCATTACTGACGAGGAAGCATCTGTAGTTATTTCCCCAATATTCATGGTTTCAATCAGGCGCTCAAGGAGTGTCTTCAATTCAGAGCTGCAACCTCCATCGCGGGTGAAGTTCCAGCTGTTTCCCTTTTATCCTTTACTTCCAGGTCCACTATAATCTTGGTCATTGCCTCCATGAGGGAATAAACACAATACTGGGCACTAAATCCAGGGGAATCATTCCTCCCATCTCCGGACAACACTACTTTTTCATCTTTCATGACTTCATGAATCACCTTTTTCATATCCGACCAAAATTCCCGCACAGTTGGAATAGCATACAGCAAAAGTTGCATTTGAAATAAAGCCCAGATTTAAACACTTAGTAAGCAAAGCAACTTTGCTAAAATTGTTCCCAGTTAAAAGAATGGATGCAGCAAGAACTACTGTGTTTACATAAACCTTTTGTCCCCGTTCCTTTTTGATCAACACATCTGAGGACTCCCAAATATCCCCGTGACCTCCTCCACAGTTCCATCCAATGGTCAACACCCCACCTTGGGACTTGTGCCACACTTCCTTTGACCTACTGCAATCCTTGGCATCACAAGGACCACTAAACAACTCCAAGAGCTTATCAAGCGTGACAATGACCTTTTCTTTCCTAGCCATCTCCTCAAAGGAACCCAAAGACTCTCCTCCTAGCAAACCATCAAAAGCTTGCTGTAGCTTTGCATTAAGATCTGCAGAGGCTTCAGCACTGGTTTCAGAGGCACAAGAGGAATTTGGATATTTATGTTGTGGTTAAAATTTTATATTATTTCAAAATAGGTTGATTTATAGTTTTCATTGTCTCATATTCACTCTCACTGTCTGTCAAAAAGGGAAATACCAATCAAGCTGGTTTAAAAATTTTCAAACCAAGTGTAATATTAAACCACATCATTTATAAAAAAGAAATTGTGAAGGTTACCATTTATGATAAAAGTGACATTTTAAAACATTACCAATTTGTACAAGGGGTTGTGCATGTATGCATGTTTTATATTTATCACTCACTCATCTGTCAATGCAGTTTCGCCATGATCTTCACTGTCAAGAACTTTCAGGGCCTCTGAGTAGCAATCGATATCCTCGCCAGAATCTGTCTCACCTGAGTTGTCACTTTGATTTAAAATGGTAGTAAGCATAGAGGCAATACTAGGGTTGATCCCTGATGGAATAATTGGGTATAAAAGCTTCACAGTAGTGTTAGGCCTCACTCGAACTTGGAACCATTATTCTCAAATGCTACTGAAGGACAACAACTAACGATTACCTAAAATTAGGCTTGGGCCGAGCCGAATTTGTCCTTGTGAATAATATCTCACATACCCAAGGCCTGCTCCCGTTCTGGCCTTGTAGCTCAGTCGGTAGAGCGGCGGTGATCTAATCCGAAGGTCGTGGGTTCAAATCCCACCCTGGTCTGAGTTTTTCTCTGTCCTTGTGTGGGCCCAATTCCAATACTAGGGTTGATCCCTGATGGAATAATTGGGTATAAAAGCTTCGCAGTAGTGTTAGGCCTCACTCGAACTTGGAACCATTAAAAAAAAAGATGTTGAGTCCTCTAGGTAAAAGTTTCTATCTATACAAAATAAAATTATGTTTCTATTAGTATAAATACACAGGTGATTATACAAAATCGTGTGCTCTCATTGGCTCGCTATCTCAGATTATCAGCCGATAATCACCTCGACAGCCCAAATGGCTGCCAGTAGTTGTTTTGCCACTGTATTTTCGCATTGAAATACCTTTTCTCCCCTCTTTTTTGAAATAATCACCTGTGTATTTATACTAAAACTATTATTCGCCCCAGGCTCAGTGATTATCGGTCAATATTCACCTCGACTTCGTCTTCGTGAATATTCATCGATAATCACTTCGTCTTCGGCGAATAATTATTAAATATTCGTGAAATTCATCTGAAGAGAAAGAGTAGCTGCGTGTACAATTTAGAAAATGAATAATAACAAACAGCCAGGATGCAGAATACCCCGCCACTTATTTGCATGTCATTGAATAAGAATAGCATCTATTGTTTTGCACATTACCTCATTTGTGACCAGGCTACAAGTATTGACAGGAAAACTAAACAACCAACCTGTAGAACTGTTCAGAATCACTGTCGCTGTCACAGCAGCTAGAACCAGAATCAACACTAGATAATGCAAATGGATTCCCGGGTATTGATGTAAAATGCTCGTTCACTGTTTGACATTTCGTGAAGGTAACTGTATGTTGTGCAATAGCTCCAAACTCGTTGTCAATTTCCGACACTCCAGTAACGTCGACATAGCTGCTTTTTCTGCGGCAAGAAAAAAAAAAAACTACTTCAAACACTTGCAGTTTTTTAACAAAAATAGAGAAAAGGAAACTGAAATAAAGCTACTTGAAAGCGTACTCACTTTCTCGATGTTGAAGAGGAAGATGGCAGCGCTTTGTGCTGTGGAACATGTTGGATCGGGGCTCTTGATGGGGTAGATTCGAACAGAGGTCTGCAAACTGCGAATCGAATATTATCTTACTTTAATACTGTATACTAAAAGGCCAAATTGATAAAAGCAGAAGGAAAAAAATACTTACTTGCAACTGGCGATACATCATCCAACTCCCAGCTTATTTCCTCGCGTCGCCTCTTGTTTGAATTTCCGTCATGCGGACTCGAAGCGGAGCTTTCACGATGGAGAAGAAACTCAGCAAACTCACTGTTCGTGTTGCTACCGTATCCTGCAAGGTCCTTCTTGCTTTTCCACACAGAGTACACCGATTCTCGCAACCAAACTTTCACCAATTTTTCTTTCCGTTTCGGCCGTGGCATTTCTCCATAAAAATCTCCAAACAAAATCTCAACTTATCATTAGGGAATATTATAAAAAAATAGCAAAAGGACTAGAAGAGAAGCTGGAGAGTTCGAAAACACTTAAACAGGTCATAAAACCAACAATAAATAACTCGATGGACACGGATTTCCTCTCGAATCAAGCATTCGCATAAAAGTGGCCGTTTTGTGGTCCACGATTCCGTTGTTTGCCCGCGATGCATCACGGTAAGTGACAAAGGGTCTTTAAGACGTATCGACATATCGGGTTTGCGTAAAAAAATAGTGGGTTCAAGGTCAAAATCAGATTACAGTAACGTTACTCTCGATTAATTCTGTCGAGTTATGACCAGTAGTGTTACAGCAAAAGAAACGATTTAAATGTTTGAAACATTTTCTCTCCCTCCAAACTGTGGCACATTCTTAGTCCAATGGATTTTATCCCGGATTCTCTCAAATCACGTCTTGTGTACATTTGAAGTGCGCCCAATAGACGAAATATAAGTGATCCTTGCACTTGCTCTACTAACTGAGCTGTAAAGTAGGTTTAGATTCATTGGTTCAAATCCCACTGAATGCACCTCAATGTTTCAGGTCTTCTATAAGAGACAATTGCCTAAATTGTGCAGATGAGTGCTAGGCTCACTTCTCTACTTCGTAAATTTACTTGTGCAGGCTTTGGTTCCCGCTACGTTGGTGAAACCAACAGGCATTTTTACACACGTGTAATTGAGCACCTTTTTGTAGATAAGACTTCTCATATTTTCAAACATATCAGTTTTTATAAGAATTGTCGGGATAATTGCCAAGTCTCTTGTTTCAAAATCATATGATAGCGCTGTCTCATCAGTCTTTCTACAAAGGTACCGAATAAGTGTGAAAACTGGACTTCCAAGCTCACTAATTCTCACAGGTACACAAAGAAGTAAATTTATCCCTAAATTAATTATTATTTTTTGTTCTTTTCTTACTTAGTTTTCTTCACAAAATAAAAATCTTTAAAATTTTTAACAGTATTCAAGTCAGGTGTGGAAGGTAAAGATTTCTTTCATTTAAAAAAATATTTTGCTATTTCTTTGGGGCTTTTCTTCAGTGGCCATGGTTTTATAGCCTCACTGTATGACAATAAACACTTACCTATTTAAATTTAGGATTTCTGTACTTATATAATAAACAAATTACTTTATGGTTACTGTGGCACGTTTGTACGATTTTTCAGTATTACTCACTCGTTTTGAAGGATCGTTAAACTTACTCGTTCTTCTCTTCGCTCACTTGTTCGTTTAGCGATCCTTCACAACTCGTGAATAAAAATACTACGCAAGCACCAACCATAAAGTAGTCTATATTTATTTATAAGTAAAATAGTCATATAAGTAATTTCTTCAACAGAAGTGTCGTCATATCATTTAGGAGTAAATTTTTAAATTTCCAAAAATACAGATTTTATTTTCCATATCCCTTAGACTTAGTAGGGTTTTCCGATTTAGAGGAAGTTTGCGGAAGTTAGAGCCACTCTTCCGAGCTTTTTAAATTGATTCATTTCTGTGAGTAGATTTGTCACTTAAGGCAAAGAGCTTCCTGGTTTTGTTTTGCAGAGTATCAGCAACTCGTTTGTTAATTCACAAAGAATCAAGGACATTTTGTTGCCAGTAATCGTGTTTATTTTTTAGTCACTAATATAAAATGTGGTGATTTAATGGCTTCGAAAAAGCTAAAGGAGCATTTATTTACAGCAATAAATATTTATCGTGCTTAATGCAGACACTTTTTACACGCTCGTGATAGAATGCCGTGAGTATTGCTCCTGAGGGCCTGAGACGCGGAAAGCGCCAAGCACGTGCAACGAACAAACGGGCATTGCTGTTTGTTAAAAATTATATAAACCTAAAACTGTAAGGTTTCTCGCCCTCAAGGATGGGCGACTTAGCGGAAAACATTTTCTTGAGGGCAGCATTTGGAGCTGAAATTCAAATCCCAAGAATTACTAGCAGAGCCAGCCCTAGTGAAGTACCTTCACCAATTCCATCTCAGGTGTCGAGAGTTCTACACGCAGGAGCAAAGAAAAACTCTTGCATGCAAAGGAAACCCAAAGCAGCACACCGCAAGTAAAGCAAATTGGAGGACCAGCTGATTCTCAAAGCTGTAAAACTTAAAGGACGTGACTGGCGAGCGGTTCTAGCGTTTTTGAAAAGGAATTGGGAGTTCCTTGGAGAAAAAGGAGAGCTTTACCGAAGCTGCGACATCGGTGACAAGAGATTACACGACCGCCTGAGAAAACGAGCCTCAACTTTGCTAGGCAAAGAAAAGGAGAAGTGAGTATCACTGCTGAAATTCTTAAATGACATTACGGTTGCAAAATGGTCCCTCAAACTTAAAAAAAAAATCCCGCAAATCTTAACTGACAATTCTTGACTGGACAACTTCTTTGGCTAGTCACATGACCTTATCGTTTTATGCTCCTAACTCAAGTTTTACTTTAGAGCTTCTGAGGTCTCCAGTATTGATAAGAAATGCCTGAACGTCAGTAGTTAAATTGAGGAAACCTTGGCAAACATTAAGCCAGACGATTTTACTCGTCAATTGGGAACCGCTGGGAGTCAATGGGTAAAACAACGAGACGACCGCTACAAACTCGATGCAAATGAACAGCTTATGAGGGCTGCTAGCGCTTCTGGTGTTGCCAAAGGAATCAAGAAAAGGTCAAGAATTGATGGAGAGGAACACACAGTTATGTTCTATTTGATTATACTTGCCTTTGCTGACTTATCTGAAATGGAGGAATCGTGTCTATTTTTTGTTGCTTTTGTTATTGCCCAAATAGAGCGGTTTTCAAGTGTCGTAAAACCGAAACCAAAGTGGCCAATCAAAAAGGACGGAGACAATCCTGTGAACCAATCAAAACTCGAAGTAATTACACGTAGCCAACATAAAGCGAGGGAAAATGTGCACGCACGAGCCACGATTGGTTTTGATTTCTCTTCTGATTGGTTGAAAAAGTGGCGCGAGAAATTTCAACCAATCGCTGAGTGAAGTAGTGCAAAACCAAAGCAATTCGCTAATTAATTTCGACACTCAATTGAAAACCGCTCTATTAAAATAGGAAATGTGAGCCAAAAAGGTCACCGCCGGTGAGTATAAGGCTTCTGACAATGTGATTGATTTGTTTGATAGAAGAATTCATTCAAACAGCCGATCTAGTTATTCGTATACATTCCTTTATGTAAACTTGAATCGGCAAATTTCCACTTCCGTAGGACTTCCGCTAAATCGGAAAACCCTAGTAGAACTTGTAAAAGGTCGTGCGAGACAAGCTAATAGTCTAATCTACATTGTACCCTAAGAGAATTGTAGCGCCATGTAAACAGTGTTTCATTAGGATGCTGATATCTCCAAACATCTTGAAGTGTTAAAAGATCGCACAACTTAGTAATCTGGCTAATTACCACGTTCTTCCTTTTCACTGCAGCGCCGCCAACTTTATCGCAGGATTTCAACGCACTGTTGAAATAGCCGCCAATTATGATACTGTTCCCTGCTTGTTGTTGTTTTCTTTTTAGGCCCGGTTCAGATGTCCTACTTCACATGAGCCAAATTAATTAATCCCGGCTGAATTGATTCAGACGCCGAACTTAATTGCGCCGAAATTAATTCACAGAACGATACCATGACTAAAGAAAATTGCAAAGTCACAGTTGTAATAATTTGTGCATTTGATTCGGCTCATGTGAAGTATGGCGTCTGGATCAAAGCCGCTCCACAGCCGTAATTCCCAGCTATGTCAGGCGGGAAAAATTGTTTAGCCGATCCGAATTTGACTGGTTGTTCTGAATTGATTCAGACGCCACGCCAAATTAATTCAATGAATTCGATTCGGCTGATGTGAAGTACGGTATCTGAACCGGACGTACCTAATTGATATCATCAACAATGTTGGAGAAAAACAGTTTGTGATCGTTCCAATCGTCAGTAATCTTCAATTCGGCCGTACAACTTAGATGTCTCCAAAAGAAACCAAAGAGATTAGTACACTCTTTTTATACCCCCCAAAAAAGAATAAAAATTCCTTAGCCCAAAGAGCGGAATTCGAAAGTTTTTTTTTTTTAGGCCCATGAATTCCCGACTGATGTTTTAATAAATAATTAAATTAAAAAAAAAACATTAAATAAATAAATAAATACAAAACTAAAACCCGGTACTTACACGCTATTTGTAATGATAAATTCCAAGTGGAGGAGATGACATAGAAAAAGAAAGAAATGAAACAAAGGTAAATTATGCATGTATGCAAGACATGAGTTTGATTTATCTTTTTTTTTTTTTTTTTTTTTTTTCAGGAAACCTTCCTCAAATCAAGTTACACCCCACAAACTGTTTCTCTCTTGTCCAATGCTTCTCTCCAATCGTCAGTAAACTGCAAACGGGCCATATAACATAAATTCCCCCTGTTCAAAAACTTGGGAGCCTGCTACACTATGTACTCAGTCGGCACCGCGGAAATACGTTTTTTGTGACCTCACAGTAACTGGTAGGTGTTCCGATCACCCTCAGGCTGTCGAGTTCTTAAGTGTGTTCTTAGACTCAGTTCCATGAAAGTATCGGTATTTTGCGTGATAGTAAGGTGAAAAATATTATTGATAATGCTCGGTTTTTGTGAGTTTGATTACCTTAAACGGGTTTTTAATGCTTAAACCACGTCCGTAACGAATAGCGGTACAAGGGAGTCATTTTGAGTGGAGTAGTGTGCAGTTTGCCGACTCGAGCTGACAAAGCTTTAGGCTACCTCTCCCTCATAGTAAAAAAACAACGATGGGTATCCAGGCGAAGCAGGGAATTGGTTAAATATGAAGCTTTTTACATATGAGCTTTTTTATATATGAAGATTTTTATATATGAAGCTGGTTGATTCAATGTGTAACTTGCATGAAGGGACAGAGGTAAGTCATATATAATTTTCACACTAACCTCGTGTTGACATGTCGCTTGTTTGGCTCGCATTGTTCACTTATTTATTTA
>OX421446.1:58715814-58725814 GCA_949126865.1 Montipora capitata
CATTGCAACCAAGAAAGGACGAACTTCAAACACGATGTGCTCCAACACTTAAATAACATTTAGGGTGCTTTACAAAAACTTCTGAAAACACAAGCTATACTAAGCTAGTGAGATTTCCGTCTAATTTTACGAGAACTCATTGGGAATACGTGTTTATCACATAAGGGCAAAATTTTCTTGTCACTGTCGAGGCACATCGAAAACCAGTTGGGCAAACGGATTAAAAAAGCACTTTTTCGCTCGCATTTTAGAGCAAAACAAACAAACAAACAAACATCGCATCCACTTTAAATAACGCGTCCGTAAAAATAACAAACGGTTTAGTGCCCAAGGAAATAATTTGTGGAGTAACTTCTACCGCTAAGTATGAGCTATTACTGGTATTCTGTTTTTCCGTTATCGTTCTCTTTCGCTCTCCTTTCGTTTCTGTTCTAGACATAGGTCCTCCAGGCATCATGTAACCTTATCAGAGCTTCTGAAGATATGCTAAACATTGCAATACAGAGAAAAAAGAGGCTCTAAGCAAATTAAAAATAAACACTCAGCTTTAAGTTTACATCCCGCCGATGCTTGACTTGAATAACTGCGTAGCCACCAGTGTGGACCACAGATATCACGAAATGTCAAACTGGATTAAAACCAGCGAAAAATGCAGAAAGAAAACCCAACCAGTTTCCACCTGAACACGAAAAGCGTTTACTTTGTAAGAACTTTCGTTGATGTAGTATGGCCTCGTAGCCGCGTCGAGCCACAGAAAGCGCGCAAAAAAATGAAGCCTCGCTTATGTTCAGGTGAGTTAATCTGGGTTGAGCCTGCAATCAAATCGAAAACCAGTACCTGGTCAGCGGTCAACTTAAAAAAACCCGCTGACCGCGGTGAGCTCCAAGCTTAAGTCCGCGATATGGTTACGCGATACTGGTCAGCAGATACCTTGTTTTGACAGGTGTCAATATTGATCAAAAATGGATGTCCAATATCAAAGATGTATGCTGTTAAATAGCATGATACTGGTCACATTGGCATACATGGAGGGGTAGACGTACGGACGTTCGTACGTATGTACGGACGGTTGATGACGTCATGGCTATAAAAGCAAGATTTCTCGCATTGATGGGTTGCTATATTTCCTTAACAATGGTGCTCTGCGCGCGCGGAGCTCCGCTATTATGAAATGAGAACTCTCCAAAAGGTGAGCCGAGTTTCAAAGCTAAGTTTACGGTATTCACTCTAAGTTTTAACTTTTTGCTCTGTCGACAAGACTCCTGGCGAAAGCCACTTAAAAATTGCCGGCATTTTGTGTTTTTGTTAAGGTGTGCCGCTGACCAGAAAAATACTGCAGCGCGCCCCCCCCAAAACGTATTTCCGCGGTGCCTACTCAGCCTCCTCTCAATATGCAGGAAAAATATTCTGCCGCTTCGGAACAAAAGTTTTCAGCCGTCATATATTGACAACCGACTTTTTGCAATGACGTATAAGCGGTTAAATTCCAAGAGAGATCCTAAGACCTTATATGCTTTCAGCTTTTGTAAAAGAATATGGAGGCAGATAAAGCGTAGTGGCGAGAGCACTCACCTCCCACCAGTGTGGCCCGCGTTCGATTCCCAGACTCGGCGTTATACGTGAGTTGAGTTTGTTGGTTCTCTACTCTGCACCAAGAAGTTTCCTCCGGGTACTACAGTTTCCTCTCTCCACAAAAACCAACCTTTGACTTGATTTGCTTTCATTGTTAATTTCAGTTGACAGTGACCCCACTTAGTGGTCCAGTGCTAGAACGACTAGACACTTAAATAAAATTCGTTTCCTTTCCTTTCCTTTCCTTTCCTTTCCTTTCCTTTTTATAGTGTCAAATGCCTTCCCAAGATCCTGTGACACCACAAAACTTTTTTCTCGCTTGTCCAAGGCTTCTCCAAGTTTCAGTAATGTATAATTAGGCCCCACAACATAAATGCCCCTTAAAACTTTGAAGACTGCTACACTATGTAGTCAGGCTCCTTCTATATACAACAAAAAAATTCTGCAAACTAAGGACAAACGATTTGCTGCATTTGAAAATTAACAACAAATGTATGGAAAAAAAATTACAACAACAACAACAACAAAAACAGGAAAAAAACGGCTACTTACCATCTTTAAATAATAAGACAAGTAATGTGTATCTTTAATCAATAGTGCGTATATGCATGGCGATAGTTTTGTTTGTCTTTTGTTTTTTATTTTACTTTGATTCGTTTTTCAATTACCAACAAACGTATACGGGGTTCCCTTCCAAGATAGATCCTAAGACCTTATATGCTTTTGGCTTTTGTAAAAGAAGGTGGAGGCAGATAGTGTCGAATGCCCTTCCCAGATTCTGTGACACCGCAGAACCTTTTTCTCTCTTGTCCAAAGCTTCTTAGGCAAAACAGCATAAATGCCCTTTAAAATTTTTGAAGACTGCTACATTCTGTAGTCAGGCTCCTTCTATATACAGGACAAAAAATTCTGCCCACTAAGGCTAAAAGTTTTGCTGCATTTGAAAATTAACAAGTGTAAAAATAAACAAAACAGGAAAAGAACGGATACTTACCATCTTTTTGTAATGGTAAAATCCAAGTAAAGGAGAAAATGACATGGAAAAGGAAGAAAAGAAATAATAAGATAAGTAATATGTATCTTTAATCAATGGTGCGTATATGGATGGCGATAGTTTTGTTTGTCTTTCTTTTTTTATATATATTTTGATTCGTTTTTCAATTACCAATAAACGAATACGGGGTTAAGTTCTAAGAGAGATCCTAAAACCTTATATGCTTTTGGCTTTCACTGGAAAACTTGAACCATTTACAGACTTCAAAAAAGTTGGTAAAATCTCTGTTAAATGTCCACATTTTCTTTGTAAATTTCAATCTCTGTAAATTTGCACACTTACAGAGATTTTGTAACTCCATAAAAAGTCTGTAAAATTTCACACATTTTCGTCCTTGCAATGACATAAAATGTGTACAAAATCTCAATAAAATCTATGTAAATTGAAGGAAAAATTTACAGAGATTTTATGCGATAAGTACAAAATGTCTGTAAAATCTCTTTACTTTCTCTGTAAAATTTACACGAGAAAAAATCTGTGTAAATCCATCCATATAAAATGTCAGTGTTATCTCTGTAAAAAGTGAGTGGGAAGAATGCATGAAATGTCTATAAAATGTCTACAAAAACCATCAAAAAACTGGAGGGGAAAAGTATGTGAAATGTTTTTAAAATGTTGGTGTTTTAGTGCACAAAATCTCAGCAAAATGTTCACAATATCTCTGTAAATTAAGTATTTAAAACCTGACAGAAGGCAGGAAATGTCAATAAAATGTCTGTAAAACTGGAGGGGTAAAGTATGTGAAATGTTTTTAAAATGTTGGTGTTTTAGTGCACAAAATCTCAGCAAAATGTTTACAATATCTCTATAAATAATAACATTTAAAACCTGACGTAAGCCAGGATATGTTAATAAAAAGTGAAATGGATGAAAGGTTAGTCGATTTTACGTAGAAAAAAGAACAAGTTCTAGAGTTTGTGAATGCATAAATTTTTATTTCAAATCTAAAAATAATCATTTATTTATATTACTTTCAATAGAATCTAAGTGTACAATAAAATTCTTGCAATAAATTCAATAAAATAATTCAATTAATAACATGAGTTACCATGGCAACTTTTTCTACCGTGCCAAAATGGTGTCCACTTTCGAAAAAACCCACGTCCTATGATTGCGATTTGTCAACCAGGATTTATAGCTGATGAAATGTTACAATGTATACTCGTGAAACTTGGGAATTATTCAAATAATTTTTCTTGCCTTAAGGCTTATGAAATTATTTGATTTTGGACAAAGCGTGTGTGAAATTATTCCCTAAATTCACTCATCACTATTTGATAACCCATACAAATTCATAAAAATAAGGAATAAAATATATGCAAGGGATTTCATTATTATTAAATGAGTATAAACATCTGGCTTATGTTACCCCAATTACAAATATAGTTGTTAGAAATGGGCGCAGCTTATCTGCGGGAAGATCTGAAAAAGGCTGCCTCTGGTGGCCAGTTTTCCATCTTTGCATCCAATTTTATGCCTAGTTGCATGTACTAAGCTACAAACGTTCCGCTCAGATTCTTGTTGTAATGCAAAAAAATCTATGGCAAAACTGTGTTTAAGAAATTCCTGTCAACAAATACCAGAAAAAGATCAATCATATGTCCAAGTTGGTAAAAACGATGTTCATTACAATAAAGTGCTAAAATTACAATAAAGTATTTTCCGTTTCAATATTAGTGAATAGTGAGTTAACGTTTGATGAACAGTGGATGAACTTGACTTCTGAAGACTAGACTTTGGATTTCTTTTGTTTTCTGTCAAAAAACTTTTTTCCGTAAATTTCAGCTGGTAAGGTCAGGGTGCGGCTTACCTCCGGGTTTACAGTTCACCTGCCAGTTCAGTTGGGTAATACTAGCATACTGAAACAAATTAACCACATGGATTACCTGCATGGGTACACCTACTTTTCAAGTTACATCAAACTGTATGAGGTGTGCCACCCGCCAGTTCCGATGAAAAATACTACAAATTAGTATACTATGACAAATTAACTGCATGGTTAGACCGAATTTACAAGTTACATCGAACTGTATGAGGTGCGCCACCCACCAGTTCAGATGAAAAATACTACAAATTAGTATACTATGACAAATTAACTGCATGGTTAGACCGAATTTACAAGTAACATGGAACTGTATGAGGTGTGCCAACTGCCAGTTCCGATGACAAATACTACAAATTAGTATACTATGACAAATTAACTGTATGGTTAGACCGAATTTACAAGTTACATCGAACTGTATGAGGTGCGCCACCTGCCAGTTCCGATGAAAAATACTACAAATTCGTATACTATGACAAATTAACTGCATGGTTAGACCGAATTTACAAGTTACATCGAACTGTATGAGGTGCGCCACCCGCCAGTTCCGATGAAAAATACTACAAATTAGTATACTATGACAAATTAACTGCATGGTTTGACCGAATTTACAAGTTACATCCAACTGTATGAGGTGTGCCACCCGCCAGTTCAGATGAAAAATACTACAAATTAGTATACTATGACAAATTAACTGCATGGTTAGACCGAATTTACAAGTTACATCCAACTGTATGAGGTGTGCCACCTGCCAGTTCATATGAAAAATACTACAAATTAGTATACTATGACAAATTAACTGCATGGTTGGACCGAATTTACAAGTTACATCGAACTGTATGAGGTGTGCCGCCCGCCAGTTCAGATCAAAAATACTACAAATTAGTATACTATGACAAATTAACTGCATGGTTAGACCGAATTTACAAGTTACACCGAACTGTATGAGGTGTGCCACCCGCCAGTTCAGATGTAATATACTACAAATTAGTATACTATGACAAATTAACTGCATGGTTAGACCGAATTTACAAGTTACATCGAACTGTATGAGGTGCGCCACCCGCCAGTTCCGATGAAAAATACTGCAAATTAGTATACTATGACAAATTAACTGCATGGTTTGACCGAATTTACAAGTTACATCCAACTGTATGAGGTGTGCCACCCGCCAGTTCAGATGAAAAATACTACAAATTAGTATACTATGACAAATTAACTGCATGGTTAGACCGAATTTACAAGTTACATCGAACTGTATGAGGTGCGCCACCCGCCAGTTCAGATGAAAAATACTACAAATTAGTATACTATGACAAATTAACTGCATGGTTAGACCGAATTTACAAGTTACATCCAACTGTATGAGGTGTGCCACCTGCCAGTTCATATGAAAAATACTACAAATTAGTATACTATGACAAATTAACTGCATGGTTAGACCGAATTTACAAGTTACATCGAACTGTATGAGGTTTGCCACCCGCCAGTTCAGATGAAAAGTACTACAAATTAGTATACTATGACAAATTAACTACATAGTTAGACCGAATTTACAAGTTACATCCAACTGTATGAGGTGTGCCACCCGCCAGTTCAGATGAAAAATACTACAAATTAGTATGCTATGACTAATTATCTTTAAATCATTGTTGCCACATGCAGATGTGTTTATTAGAAAGATATCACTTGTGTTTGATGTATTTGCCACTGAACGATGACTGACAATTTCCTCAGACCCAAGGGACAGTGAAACCTTTCTTGATTTTTGTCAAAAAACTTACAGTATATGAACAGAGAAGTCACTGATTTTTGCAGTGAATATTTCTCCCTCGTATTCACCCAGTTCAATGTGAGAGCATTCGACTCTTCCATAATTACCTGATGTCTGGAACAAATTTACTTGACCCAGCTAAAACAGTTTCACCTAATAATGTTCACAAGGTATATCCAAAATGGCAATGAAGCCTCTACCCTCCCACGTTTTGACACAAAGACATCAATTATTATTCACAATTGCATCACAATTTGCAATCAGCACTGTCTGTTTCTTGCATCTCAGGAAATTCCCTCCAATTAAATTTCAATGCTCAATATCCTTCAGCACTGCATCTTGTGGTTGAAGTACATGAAGGCCCTGGAAAAGAGTCACACCAGTCAATCAATCAATTTATATAATTTCATAATATCATTTTCGAAGAATGTTGTCACAAATCACTTTGCCATTCATAAGCAATGTTCCTGTGTAGGTGAAACTGAATAATGAAGCTAAGAGCTAAAGGAATTATTGCAAGAAACTTGTATCTTACCATGACGAGCTAAGGACGACAAAAAAATATATGCAAATGAGCTTACGGTGATTTGAAATCACCCTTAGCTAATCATTGAGTGTAACTCAAGAACTCATTTCGCAAGTTTAGGTGTCGCAGATATCGCATCAGAGTCCGCTTCTGACATATTCAGTTACTTTTTTTTACACTTTTTAAGTCACAACGGAGAAGCATAAATCCAGAAAACGTCATTCAGTGAACGTTTTCCAGAGACTTTGCCCCGTGCGGCGTGCAGCAATTCTCGCGAGGATTTTAGAGTAATTCTTGCTCGCACAATTCTGCAACACTGTGGCAAATACGCATAACTCGCTTTTTGAGTTCAGTTATTTTCAATTTACGTATGCTTTGTATGTACAAAATTGGTTCTGCCTTCAGATAACAACAGTCCAAAACTGGACTGACTACCCAAGAGAGAGACATTTTATTAGTTCAAAATAATAATTATTACAAAATTGGTTCTGCCTTCAGATAACAACAGTCCAAACTGGACTGACTACCCAAGAGAGACAGAACTCATTAGCACAAAATAATTATTATTACAACATTGGTTCTGCCTTCAGATAACAACAGTCCAAAACTGGACTGACTACCCAAGAGAGACAGAACTCATTAGTACATTTAATAATTATTATTACAAAATTGGTTCCGCCTTCAGATAACAACAGTAAAAAATGGACTGACTACCCGAGAGAGACAGAACTCGTTAGGGTAAAATAAAAATGATTAAAAAGAGACTGGTTGTGCCTTTTGATAACAAAAGTCAAAAACAGACTATCACATACATGTACAAGAAATTACTTAAAATGCAATCTGTTTTGCAATAATAATTTAATATTATAGATACTTTTAAAGATTACATTGAAACTGATCAATGTACTTCAGGTCTGGTATCCAGCTAGCAGCCTAAGGCTGTATTCTGTCTATTACATATATGTAGTCTGTTTCAGTCTGACCTCTACTCAAAAACAACAAACAGCACTTTCCTATGCTGAATTTCTCATTGGGCTAGCTCCGGGGCACTGAGGTACACAAGCAACCCCACCGTGACAAGGTATGGACTATGAGGTGGTTGCAAAGTACAAAATGATCTGGCATTACACAGAGTAAGCTCCCAGGAGTCAATCGGTTTAGTAAAAATTTACAAACTAACAAACAAAACAAATGACAAATTATCCTAATGATCTTTTGCTTATTAGTTTGGCTCCACATAACAAGCTAAATTATGCTTCACAAATTATTATTATTATTATCATTATCATTATTATTAGGATATGTTGGTCAACTTTGTTTTCCATGCTCGACTGGTTATTTCATATCCAACAAGCCTGAACGCAATAATATTGTTTTATTGAAAATGTCCCCAAAATAGAGAGAAATCTACTGACTTCATTGTGTAACTGTATATTTTCAGCTGACATGTACCCTTTCCATCATTCTGTAGAGCATGGAATATTAGCTCATATACCAGGATGGCAGGGCCAATGAAAACTTCTGAATTGTATTACACAATGATAAAATTTTTAATATTTATTATGTTTATAGACATCACAAAATTTACATACAGTCTCACTTTGAAAGAGAGCACAAAACAATTTATCTCATTGGTCTCTGTGCAATGTACATGTATGTAGTGTTTCCATGGTACTTTTAAAAATACAAGAGTTTCCTTAAATAACAGTTACCTACCTTTTAGAAAAGTCCCATTCAAGACAACCTCCACCAGCCCTTTTTAGCTGCCAAAGACCTAATACGTTGCCCTGAAACAAAATATGCACATACATGTATAAAAACCCTACAAGGTCAGCTTCATGACCCGACATAATGGTTATGGTAGGAGCTGTGGAAATTTGACCGGCTGGAATTCCTTGTTGACACCCTGGCTTACAAACTTATATGGAAGCCTGTGACAACATCCCAAAGTGTCCACCTTACCAAACTGACCATTTTGTACATGTAATAAAATCAATAATAATTATTTATTGTTGAATTTTTCATACCTTTTTATTGATAATGTCTGAATTAGTGTTTGAAGGGTACCACTTAAAACAAATTTTGTATTTCACTCATAAATTTGCTCTTTTTTTGAGGGTGCCTGGGCATAAAGCACTCAAAGCACTAGCTATTGAGATTTCCCATATCCAATTAAAACAGTGGAGCAATCATGCCAAAAAATGTCTCTTAAAACAAAAGTTTTGAGATATAAAAATCCCTCAAGATGGCTTTTTGTGTATTGTTATGAATAGGCCATTTCCGAGTTCCTGTCTGCTTCCTCTTCAAAGCGAACCTAAGTGCGAAGTCTTTGTGATGGTAATTAGGTCTACTTTACATATGAATGAAAACTAATTTTCAGGAGAAAAACTTCGCACTTAGACTCGCTTTGAAGAGGAGGCAGACATGAACTCGGAAATGGCTTATTAGATTAACAACCCGCTCCCTCCTGAGAGTGACACTTATAGATTTTACTCTGTCTAATGCCAGACGATTTTACTCGTCAATGGGGGCCTCTTCAGGGATGAATGGGTTAAGTACTCATCAAATAAAATTTGAGGTTTTGGTGGGAGAAATTGCAATATTAACTGCATCACAATATGATTGGTATATTTAGATGGCTAGCTCTACTACAGAACAGTACATGTACAGGGTTCTCCCTAGTTTTCAGCGCAACAGGTATGGCACCTTTTCACACCGGTAAAGCAATTGGTTAATGTTGGAGGTTCTGCAAAGGATAAGCGACTTCTGAGTGTTTGCAGGCGGTAATAAGTGCTCTTACAAGCAGTAAATTTTACCGGTAGCTTTATCAATGTTTCATGAAAAATGCTAGTAATGCAAATGCTTTTGAGTAGTCTACTATGGAATACCCCAGAAGACAACTGAATTTTTTTTGTTAAGGCCCACATACAGTACATGTACATGCAAACAAGCAAGTGACAAGTAACAAGCGAGAAAGCTTGTATACCATGTCATAGGAAATAGTTACATATCACCCTGCACAAGCAATGTGGAATACAGCCGAATATATGCTGTGCAGTTATTGACTGCTTGGTTAAATCATTTTATGACTTGGTATAAAGGGCTTCACATTACTGAACATGTAACATTGTTTGCACAAGGAGCCAGAGCCAGCCAAATTTTTACGCGGCCCATCAAAGAAATTTGAACGCAAGGTTAAATTCCTAGAATACGTTTTCTTACAGTCCAGGAACGAAGGTGTGAAAAAGCAAC
>OX421446.1:58735814-58740814 GCA_949126865.1 Montipora capitata
AGGTACATGTAGTTATACAGGTGACAAGGGAGTAACTACAGAATAACCGACCACTATTGTGCTCTTGTAGTGGCATCGTTTGAAGAACAAGGCATCTGCAAGTGGCGAATAAGGGGCCGGGTATACAGAGATCCATATATTACATGTAATTCCCTATTCGTTATTATTGTTATTGCCTTAAATGGCCTTAATACAATATAAAGTGAAATTACTAAGGGAGTAGGTCTGCAAAAGTAATGACTGTGCTGAGGCCCTCCTTGGCGTTTTGGGAAACGAGGGAAGATGGCTATTTTGAACTGGGGAACAGAGGAAAAATGACAAAATGTCTTAGGAACAAGGCGACATAAACAATTTTAGGGAGCAAAAAGCTGGGTACAAGTTTGAAAGTAAATTGGGCGGGGAACAAGGGAACAAAACTTTAAAATTTTAAGCCATTTAAACTTAAATCAGGTTTGTAAGTAAGATGACGACTTACCGAAAACTCCTCCGGCAGTCTTTTGCTTTTCGGATCTTTTGAATCTTCCCGCCCATTCGCTAAATGTAGCTGTTCGGCCAGGCCACCCTTTGTTCCAAACGTTCGTAGAACTCCCTTAACGTTTTGAAGAAGGTCTCTATTTTTGCCATGAAGTCTTCACCGATTAACCCTTTCGGAGACTGTCTGAGGTTGAATCATGTCACTGGCGTGTATCTTTGTGGCGAATGCTGATTATCTGACCTGAATTGTCGTTGCCCTTTCTTCCGGATTCCGTCGATGTTTACTGGGTTTATTTGGTGGAATGCGTGCCATTTCACCCGCACAAAATGTTAAGGAATCGCAAAGATCCAATTTTGGTCGTCCAACAAGGAAAAGAAAGAGAGGAAGAGCACATGCATTGATCGCCCGCGCGAAAAACAAACCGATAATCCAAACCGATCTCGTTCCCAGAGTCTTTGCGGCGGGGCAATTCATAATGGCGGACAAAGTTGTTGCATCATGTAATTATTGTGAAATGTCCACAATCCTTCTCTTTGTGCCAACATCCAATCACAACCCGTTGCGAGTCCAGTGCGATTCCTGGGGCGCTTTCATTTTGGGTGGAAAAACCGGGGAGAATTTTCTGCTTTAAAGGTGCAGAGCAAATTTCCTCAATCAAAATATGGAACGGGGGAAAGTGTGTTCCTTTTGAGATTTCCTTTTCTGTTTTTCTCAAGAGACTGGATACTAATCAATTAGAATAACAAATATGGCTGCCGGATTTTCGATTATTACTTCATAAGAAGTAATTCTCACCTGCAACTACGGGCTATGAAAGCACCCACGTTAATTGACTGAAACCCGATTAATTTGGGCAGCTAAACACCAATGCTATTTTTTTTCTTTTTTCAAGGAGCATGGTAAAGTCTACTTACTAGCCTACATTACTTTCTCAATCTCATTCTGTGCTGGGACTCCCATATCACAAAGGCCTTGATTTACATGTTATTTGCATGATTTATCCCAGCAATTTACATGAAATTTACACAAAAAAACTATTTTATGGCCGGGTTGTGTCAATTTACATAGATTTTATGGCCTTTGCAATTGTTGTGAACAATTAAAACGGTCTAATCTTGTGAGGCCCTAAGTACCCGTTTATATGGAGAAAAATTGTCCCAGGAAGAAGGGTCACTCGCTTACCGGAGTTACCCTGGACCAGCCAACTTTTCCTACATTTCCCTATAAAATGCGGTTTAAGTAAACTGTTTACATGAGGAAACTGAAAATGGCTCGGTTAGAAGGGAAACCCACCTAGCCGGGTCACCCTTTGTCAACGGTAGGGTCGCCTTCCTGGTCAGGCCAACTTTATTCCATGTAAACACTTTGGCTCGCTCAGTGGAGCCAACTTGGTCGAGGCAAGATGATGAGAGAATGCACGAGTACTATCTTCCCAGTCTCCTGATGATCGAAACTGAACCGGGCAGCTCTTGACTCAGGGAAAAAGGTTAGTTCTTTTCTCACATAAACGCTAGCTAAAGACCCGGCTGGGAGGGTGACCATCTTCCGAGGACAACTTTTCTCCATATCAACAGGGCCTAAGACTTGATCCAAGTCGAACTATTAAAACACATACCGATAGGCATTTTATAGGTTCCAACTGGCGAACTTTTGATAAACCGAACTCAGTGCAACATGCAGGGCTAATTCAACAGTTTCCCACATAATTTAATTAGGCAATAAATATTCGACACTCAAAATCATCGTGAACAGGGCATACAGATCCAAAACCATTTGGTAACTTAGACAGGACACGCATGATGATAGAGCGCAATTTACAGACATTTTATGAGACATGACCAAATGGCGTAAAATCTTTGTAAATTTTCGATTTATAGACATTTTTACAAGATTTTATGAAGTCTGTAAATTTCAAGTATTTCCTCTTGTTGTAGCTCCAATAATTTATAAACATTTTACAGACATTTTATAGAGCTTTACTCAACAAAACTCTGTAAAATGTCTGTAAAATAAATTTACAAAGATTTTATATTTATGAGGTTAAGTGTTAAAGTCTGTAAATTTATTATTTACAGACATTTTATGAAGTCTGTAATTGGTCCAAATTTTCCAGTGTTTTGTAAAAGAATGTGAAGGCAGATAGTGTCGAATGCCTTCCCCAGATCCTGTGACACCGCAGAACCTTTTTCTCTATTGTCCAAAGCTTCTCCAATTTTCAGTAAAGTGTAATTAGGCCGCACAGCATAAATGCCCTTTAAAATTTTTGAAGACTGCTACATTCTGTAATCAGGCTCCTTCTATATACAGGAAAAAAAATCTGCCCACTAAAGCTAAAAGTTTTGCGGCATCTGAAAAGTAACAAGTGTAAAAAAAAAAAAAAAACCAGGAAAATAACGGCTACTTACGGTCTTTTTGTAATGGTAAAATCCAAGTAAAGGAGAAAATGACATGGAAAAAGAAAATATAATTAAAAGAAATAATAAGATAAGTAATGGTGTATCTTTAATCAATAGTGCGTATATGCATAGCGATAGTTTTGCTTGTCTTTCGTTTTATATTTTGTTTTTATTCGTTTTTCAATTACCAATAAACGAATACGGGGTTAACTTCCAAGAGAGATCCTAAGACCTTATATGCTTTTGGCTTTTGTAAAAGAAGGTGAACGCAGATAGTGTCGAATGCCTTCCCCAGATCCTGTGACACCGCAGAACCTTTTTCTCTATTGTCCAAAGCTTCTCCAATTTTCAATAAAGTATTATGAGGCCGCACAGCATAAATTCCCCCGGTAGGGGGGGGGGGGGGGGGGGTACTGCCATATATGGGTTATATAGGTAGGTGCCGCTCTGAAGGGTATGGTTTTCAAGCAGTTTACTCTAGCATAGGGTATATAAATCAGAGCGTTTGGTTCTAGAATAGGGTATCATTGTTCACGAAATTGACCAGTTGGTTGAAGATTTTATCTAGACTAAGGAAACAGGGAATTGCTACTCAAAAATATAAAAAAATTAAATCGGCAAGTTTAAATTTTCACGACTCAGCTTCAAAAGCGTTGATAGATGAATCAAAAGGCTACTGGATATTATTAACTGTCAAAAATCGGGATTCAGAAGGAAATCGGTGGTATTAATACTGGTTAAAATTAAACAATTTATTCTCTTGATAATGCGTACGTACGTGCTTGGCATTGCTGGACAAGTATAAATGAATACTTCTTTAAGAAAGAAGTGATTGTGGTATAAGGTTTTGTTATGGCTTTGCTTTAGACTGTGCTAGTGACCTCAGTTTCTAGAAAACAGCTACTCTAGGATAGGACTGATTTGGGGAGTTTACTCTGATATAGGGTAGCAAAATCTAGCTGAATCTAGCTCTGGTATAGGCTAAGGGTTCTAGGGTCCCAGCGGCACATACCCTCCCAGAAGTTCCTAAAGTACCCAACCAGGGATAAATGCCCTTTAAATTTTTTGAAGACTACTACATTCTGTAGTCAGGCTCCTTCTACATACAGGAAAAAAAATTCTGCCCACTTAAACTGAAAGTTTTGCTGCATTTGAAAATTAACAAGTGTAAAAAAAAAAGAAAAACAGGAAAAGAACGGCTACTTACCATCTTTTTGTAATGGTAAAATCCAAGCAAAAGAGAAAATGACATGGAAAAAGAACAAAACAAATAATAAGATAAGTAATGTGTATCTTTAATCAATAGTTCGTATATGCATGGCGATAGTTTTGTCTGTCTTTCGTTTTTTATTTTATTTTGATTCGTTTTTCAATCATCAATAAACAAATACGGGGTTAACTTCCAAGAGAGATCCTAAAACCTTATATGCTTTTGGCTTTTGTAAAAGAAGGCGGAGGCAGATAGTGTCGAATTTCTTCCCCAGATTCTGTGACACCGCAGAACCTTTTTCTCTATTTTCCAAAGCTTCTTCAATTTTCAGTAAGGTATAATTTGGCCGCACAGCATAAATGCCCTTTTTAAACTTTTAAAGACTGCTACATTCTGTAGTCAGGCTCCTTCTATATACAGGAAAAAAAATGTCTGCCCACTAAGAGGGTCGTGAAGGGGCGGGGGTCCTAATCCCATTTCCCAGCAAATTGTTTTCTTCAAATCCCAGCTCAAGTCCCCACAATCCCAGCCTATGTTGCTCAAATTGAAATCCCATTCCCATTTTTCTATTGTTTTTGTTTCATGAACCCAAGTCCCAGTGCACTAAATCCCATTTCCCAGCCTCTAAAAAAGGCAATTCCTAGCTCCCATTTACCCCTTCACGACCCTTCACTAAGGCTAAAAGTTTTGCTGCATTTAAAAATTAACAAGTGTAAAATTAAAAAAACAGGAAAATAACGGATACTTACAACCTTTTTGTAATGGTAAAATCCAAGTAAAGGAGAAAATGGCATGGAAAAAGAACAAAACAAATAATAAGATAAGTAATGTGTATCTGAGATGAGCTGAGAAAGTCCGTGAACTTCAATGACAATGACATAAATCAATTGAAGCAATCTCTAAAGAAGATAGGAGATGA
>OX421446.1:58748314-58775814 GCA_949126865.1 Montipora capitata
ATCTTCAGTAAAGTATAATTAGGCCGCACAGCATAAATGCCCTTCAAAATTTTTGAAGACTGCTACAATCTTTAGTCAGGCTCCTTCTATATACAGAAAAAAATATTCTGCCCACTAAGGCTAAAAGTTTTGCGGCGTTTGAAAATTAAGAACAAGTGTAAAAAGAAAAACAAAACAGGAAAATAACGGGTACTTACAGTCTTTTTGTAATGGTAAAATCCAAGTAAATGAGGAAAATGACATGGAAAAAGAATAAAACAAATAATAAGATAAGGAACGTGTATCTTTCATCAATAATACGTATATGCAAGGCGGTAGTTTTGTTTGTCTTTCGTTTTTTTTTTTATTATTTTGATTCGTTTTTCAATTACCAATAAACGTATACGGGGTTAACTTCCAAGAAAGATCCTAAAACCTTATATGTTTTTAGCTTTAGTAAAAGAAGGCGGATGCAGATAGTGTTGAATGCCTCCTCCATATTCTGTGACACCGCAGAACCTTTTTCTCTCTTGTCCAAAGCTACTCCAATTTTCAGTAAAGTATAATTAGGCCGTACAGCATAAATGCCCTTTAAAATTTTTGAAGACTGCTACAATCTTTAGTCAGGCTCCTTCTGTATACACAAAAAAATAATCTACCCACTAAGGCTAAAAGTTTTGCAGCATTTGAAAATTAACAACAAGTGTAAAAAAAAAAAAAAAAACAGGAAAACAACGGCTACTTACAGTCTTTTTGTAATGGTAAAATCCAAGTAAAGGAGAAAATGACATGGAAAAAGAACAAAACAAATAGTAAGATAAGTTATGTGTATCTTTAATCAATAGTGCGTATATGCATGGCGATAGTTTTGTTTGTCTTTTGTTTTTTTATTTTCTTTTGATTCGTTTTTCAATCATCAATAAACGAATACGGGGTTAACTTCCAAGAGAGATCCTAAGACCTTATATGCTTTTGGCTTTTGCAAAAGAAGGCGGAGGCAGATAGTGTCGAATTTCTTCCCCAGATTCTGTGACACCGCAGAACCTTTTTCTCTATTGTCCAAAGCTTCTTCAATTTTCAGTAAAGTATAATTAGGCCGCACAGCATAAATGCCCTTTTTAAACTTTTGAAGACTGCTACATTCTGTAGTCAAGCTCCTTTTATATACAGGAAAAAATAATTTCTGCTTACTAAGAGGGTCGTGAAGGGGCGGGGGTCCTAATCCCATTTCCCAGCAAATTGTTTTTTTTTCAAATCCCAGCTCAAGTCCCCACAATCCCAGCCTATGTTGCCCAAATTGAAATCCCATTCCCATTTTTCTATTGTTTTTGTTTCATGAATCCAAGTCCCAGTGCACTAAATCCCATTTCCCAGCCTCTAAAAAAGGCAAATCCTAGCTCCCATTTTACCCCTTAACGACCCTTCACTAAGGCTAAAAGTTTTGCAGCATTTAAAAATTAAGAACAAGTGTAAAAAAAAACCAAAACAGGAAAGTAACGGATACTTACCACCTTTTTGTAATGGTAAAATCCAAGTAAAGGAGAAAATGACATGGAAAAAGAATAAAACAAATAATAAGATAAGTAATGTGTATCTTTCATCAATAATGCGAATATGCAAGGTCATAGTTTTCTTTGTCTTTCGTTTTTTGTTCTATTTTGATTCGTTTTTCAGTTACCAATAAACGTATAAGGGGTTAACTTCCAAGAGAGATCTTAAAACCTTATATGCATTTGGCTTTTGTAAAAAAAGGTGGATGCAGATAGTGTCGAATGCCTTCCCGAGATTCTGTGACACCGCAGAACCTTTTTCTCTCTTGTCCAAAGCTACTCCAATCTTCAGTAAAGTATAATTAGGCCGCACAGCATAAATGCCCTTTAAAATTTTTGAAGACTGCTACAATCTTTAGTCAGGCTCCTTCTATCTACAGAAAAAAATATTCTGCCCACTAAGGCTAAAAAATTTTCAGCATTTCAAAATTAACAACAAGTGTAAAAAGAAAAACAAAACAGGAAAATAACGGCTACTTACAGTCTTTTTGTAATGGAAAAAAACCAAGTAAAGCAGAAAATGACAAGGAAAAAGAATAAACAAATAATAAGATAAGTAATGTGTATCTTTCATCAATAATGCGTATACGCAAGGCGATAGTTTTTTTTGTCTTTGGTTTTTTTTATTTTATTTTGATTCGTTTTCAAATTACCAATAAACGTATACGAGGTTAACTTCCAAGAGAGATCCTAAAACCTTATATGCTTTTGGCTTTTGTAAAAGAAGGCGGAGGCAGATAATGGCGAATTTCTTCCCCAGATTCTGTGACACCGCAGAGCCTTTTTCTCTATTGTCCAAAGCTTCTTCCATTTTCAGTAAAGTATAATTAGGCCGCACAGCATAAATGCCCTTTTAAACTTTTAAAGACTGGTACATTCTCTAGTCAGGCTTCTTCTATATACAGGAAAAAAAAATTCTGCCCACTAAGTAGGACGTGAAGGGGCGGGGGTCCTAATCCCATTTCCCACCAAATTGTTTTTTTCAAATCCCAGCACAAGTCCCCACAATCCCAGCCTATGCTGCTCAAATTGAAATCCCATTCCCATTTTTCTATTGTTTTTGTTTTATGAATCCAAGTCCCAGTGCACTAAATCCCATTTCCCAGCCTCTAAAAAAGGCAAATCGTAGGTCCCATTTTACCCCTTCACGACCCTTCACTAAGGCTAAAAGTTTTGCTGCATTTAAAAATTAACAACAAGTGTAAAAAAAAAAAAAACAGGAAAATAACGGATACTTACCACCTTTTTGTAATGGTAAAATCCAAGTAAAGGAAAAAATGACATGGAAAAACAAAAAAAGAAATAATAAGATAAGTAATCTGTATCTTTAATCAATAGTGCGTATATGCATGGCGATAGTTTTGTTTCTCTTTCGTTTTTTTTTATTTTATTTTGATTCGTTTTTCAATAACCAACAAACGTATACGGGGTTAACTTCCAAGATAGATCCTAAGACCTTATATGCTTTTGGCTTTTGTAAAAGAAGGCGGATGCAGATAGTGTGGAATGCCTTCCCCAGATTCTGTGACACCGCAGAACCTTTTTCTCTCTTGTCCAAAGGTACTCCAATCTTTAGTGAAGTATAATTAGGCCGCACAGCATAAATGCCCTTTAAAATTTTTGAAGACTGCTACAATCTTTAGTCAGGCTCCTTCTATATACAGAAAAAAATATTTTGCCCACTAAGGCTAAAAGTTTTGCGGCATTTGAAAATTAAGAACAAGTGTAAAAAAAAAAAACAAAACAGGAAAATAACGCTTACTTACAGTCTTTTTGTAATAGTAAAATCCAAGTAAATGAGGAAAATGACATGGAAAAAGAATAAAACAAATAATAAGATAAGTAATGTGTATCTTTCATCAATAATGCGTATATGCAAGGCGATAGTTTTGTTTGTCTTTCGTCTTTTTATTTTATTTGATTCGTTTTTTAATTACCAATAAACGTATACAAGGTTAACTTCCAAGAAAGATCCTAAAACCTTATATGCTTTTAGCTTTAGTAAAAGAAGGCGGATGCAGATAGTGTTGAATGCCTCCTCCATATTCTGTGACACCGCAGAACCTTTTTCTCTCTTGTCCAAAGCTACTCTAATTTTCAGTAAAGTATAATTAGGCCGCACAGCATAAATGCCCTTTAAAATTTTTGAAGACTGCTACAATCTTTAGTCAGGCTCCTTCTATATACAGAAAAAAACTTTCTGCCCACTAAGGCTAAAAGTTTCGCGGCATTTGAAAATTAACAACAAGTGTAAAAGAAAAAAAACAAAACAGGAAAACAACGGCTACTTACAGTCTTTTTGTAATGGTAAAATCCAAGTAAAGGAGAAAATGACATGGAAAAAGAACAAAACAAATAATAAGATAAGTAATGTGCATCTTTTATCAATAGTGCGTATATGCATGGCGATAGTTTTGTTTGTCTTTCGTTTTTTATTTTCTCTTGATTCGTTTTTCAATTACCCATAAACGTACACAGGGTTAACTTCCAAGATAGATCCTAAGACCTTATATGTTTTTTGCTTTTGTAAACGAAGATGGAGGCAGATAGTGTCGAATGCCCTTCCCAGATTCTGTGACACCGCAAAACCTTTTTCTCTCTTGTCCAAAGCTTCTCCAATTTTCAGTAAAGTATAAATAGGCCGCACAGCAAAACTGCCCTTTTAAATTTTTGAAGACTGCTACATTCTGTAGTCAGGCTCCTTCTATATACAGGAAAAAAATTTCTGCCCACCAAGGCTAAAAAATTTGCTGCATTTGAAAATTAACAACAAGTGTAAAAAACAAAACAAAACAGGAAAATAACGGATACTTACCATCTTTTTGTAACGGTAATATCCAAGTAAAGGAGAAAATGACATGGAAAAACAAAAAAAGAAATAATAAGATAAGTAATCTGTATCTTTAATCAATAGTGCGTATATGCATGGCGAGAGTTTTGTTTCTCTTTCGTTTTTTTTATTTTATTTTGATTCGTTTTTCAATAACCAACAAACGTATACGGGGTTAACTTCCAAGATAGATCCTAAGACCTTATATGCTTTTGGCTTTTGTAAACGAAGGTGGAAGCAGATAGTGTCAAATGCCTTCCCCAGATCGTGTGACACTGCAGAACCTTTTTCTCTATTGTCCAAAGCGTCTCCAATCTTCAGTAAAGTATAATTAGGCCGCACAGCATAAATGCCCTTTTAAATTTTTGAAGACTGCTACATTCTGTAGTCAGGCTCCTTCTATATACAGGAAAAAAAATTCTGCCCACTAAGGCTAAACGTTTTGCTGGATTTGAAAATTAACAAGTGTAAAAAAAAAAAAAAACCAGGAAAATAACGGTTACTTACCATCTTTTTGTAACGGTAATATCCAAGTAAAGGAGAAAATGACATGGAAAAACAAAAAAAGAAATAATAAGATAAGTAATGTGTATCTTTAATCAATAGTGCGTATATGCATGGCGATAGTTTTGTTTCTCTTTCGTTTTTTTAATTTTATTTTGATTCGTTTTTCAATAACCAACAAACGTATACGGGGTTAACTTCCAAGATAGATCCTAAGACCTTATATGCTTTTGGCTTTTGTCAACGAAGGTGGAGGCATATAGTGTCGAATGCCTTCCCCAGATCGTTTGACACCGCAGAACCTTTTTCTCTCTTGTCCAAGGCTTCTCCTTTTTTTAGTAGAGTATAATTAGGCCGCACATTATAAATGCCCTTTAAAATTTTTGAAGACTTCTCCATTTTGTAGTCAAGCTCCTTCTATATACTGAAAAAAAAAAATTCTGCCCACTAAGGCTAAACGTTTTGCTGCATTTGAAAATTAAGAACAAGCGTAAAAAAAAAAAAAAAGAAAAATAACGGCTACTTACATTCTTTTTGTAATGGTAAAATCCAAGTAAAGTAGAAAATGACATGAAAAAAAGAATAAATAAATAATAAGATAAGTAATGTGTATCTTTAATCAACAGTGTGCATATGCATGGTGTTAGTTTTTTCTTTCTTTCTTTTTTTATTTTATTTTGATTCGTTTTTTAATAACCAATAAACGTATACGGGGTTAACTTCCAAGAGAGATCCTAAGACGTTATATGCTTTTTGCTTTTGTAAACGAAGATGGAGGCAGGTGGTGTCGAATGCCTTCCCCAGATCCTGTGACACCACAGCACCTGTTTCTCGGCTTGTCCAAGTCTTCTCCAATTTTGGGCAGCACATTATATATGCTCCTTAAGGTCTCGGTAAAGGAAAATGAGGTGTCCGCGGAGAAAATGAAATTATTGCCGCTATTTCTCGTACAGGAACAAACTGTATATCATAATATAAAGCCCATAGTTTGAATTATTTGAATAAACTTTTGGTATTGATGTTGCCTTTTGGTTTTGAGCCCTCAAACTCAGAACGACCAAGTCTGCTACAGAAGTTCCTGCCCCTTCATTTTATTGCGAAAATAAACGCACTTTGTTGCATTTTTAGTCACAGATGAATGCACTCTAATTATTGGGTTGCACGTGACGTCACAAAACACTAAAGAGCCTTTTTGAGTTTTTATCTTGATCAGCTACAAGAGGTTTTAAAAATATATCTGTTTGCATATTTTCAGCTCGGTACCGTGCTTCGTTTCGAAAATAGAGCAGTTTGAATTTCAGAGTTTTTTACAGTGTGTGACATGTTGACGGCTTTCGAAAAACATGCCAGTTGAACAAAAAAAAAATCGATTTCCGTCTAGTTTTGGTGGCCTAAACAGCCAAAATACTAGGAGACGTGGCTATACGAATGTTTGCTTTGTCATTATACAGCAGAAAGTGTTACAGACAGCCCAACTAAATACCAGATGTTTTTAAAGGTTTCCGTCCATGTTGGTGTACTTCGGCAGTACACCAACATGCACCCTGCTAGCAGAGCCTTTCTTTTGCTTGTTAGATTTTGGCGTTCTCGAGAAAGGCTCTGCATGAATCGAGTAAGATCATTTTTGAGTATGCGCTGCATGTTGCCAGGATTCAGTCTCGAACCCAAGTCTAATATGCCAGATCTCGCCGCCATCTTGGTTTTTCATGGTACAGCGGGCTAAATTATAACCATCGGTTTGGTCACTAAGTTGATGCTTGCACTGGAAAAAGCGGTTTGACGAGAGAAAACAAGATTGGCTAGTCCAGAAGTACGGGCTTCGGCGGCTTCAAAGAGTTTCTCCTCCTCAGTAAAGAAAAAGACAAATGGAGGCTCTGCTCACAGGATAACCAACATGGCGCCTCCATACAAAACTCTACAAATTTGAGTGATAAATTTCGCCGAATAACTCAAGTACGGAATATCGCACAGCCCTGAGACTTGGACCCTTTGTTTATTTATTCCTCTTCTATGACACATCCATTTCTTGACTCAACTTCTAAAAAAGTGAGCGATTTACGTTTTCACTTGTGTGCAACCCAAAAATATCATGTGAGGAATTTTTGGTATGTCAAGAATTGAGGGAAATATCACGCACCAAACTCGAAACTCTAATCTCATACTTAATTTGGGCAGAAAAAGTGCCATACAATTAATCTCAAAAGAAAAACGAAAAATTCCTCACACGGTATCTGGTGTAGTACAATCATTTATTAGAACTGAAAATTTGGAAGCGATATCTTAAAACCAGTCGGACAGGAGGTTTGAGAAGTTGTGATTTTGGCTTCAAAGTAAACCTCTAGAAAATCGAGCTTGAAGATTTCGTGTGCAGTTCACGGTCTTGAACAACTCCGCCCCCTACTTGAAAGCCAATTATGTTGAGCCAATCAGCATTTGGGCACGTGCTAAGGTAGCAGATGGCGCCCGAAGGCTGTCAATTGACACCCAATCCTTTCACGTGTGTTTGACAAGATACGTCAGTCATTTTTAGCGAGCAGATTATGGTGGGAAACAAAGAAAAGGAATTTTAGCTGTTTTAAAAATTAATTCATCAAATATTTGTTTTGCGAAAATATACTTTACAGCCCACCGATTCAAGAGATCGGAAAACAAAAACAAAAAAAATAAAATAAAATAAAATCAATTGAGCGAGACTCCCAATTTTACATATAACGAGACCTTAAAAAACCTTGGCGACTGCTACGATCTGTAGTCAGGCTCCTTCTATATACAGGAAAAAAATGTTTTGCCCACTAAGGGCCGAAAGTTTTGTTGCATTTATAAATTAACAACATAAGTATGAAAAAAAAAAAAGGAAAAGAACGGCTACTTACGAACTTTTTGTAATGGTAAAGTCCAAGTAAAGGAGAAAATGACATGAAAAAAGGAAAAAAAAAAAGATATGCGATAGTTTTATTTTTCTACCTTTTTTCTTTCATTTTGATTCGTTGTTTATGAACGATAACGTATCAACTGCAGGGGAAATCCCAAGATCTTGTACATGTGCCGAAACTGTTTCTCTCTTACCCAATGCTTCTCTGCAATCGTCCGTAAATAGGGCCGTATAACATAAATGCCCTCTCAAAATATAAATAAATAAATAAATAAATAAATAAATAAATAAAGCTTGGGAGACTGCTACACCCTGCTCTTCCCTCAATATGCAGAGGGGAATGTTCTCCCCACTAAGGGAAAAAATGTTTTGCTGGGATCATAAATTGAGAACGAATGTTTGAAAAAAAAAAAAAAAGGAAAATGACAGCAGTAGTTGTGTGGGATCATTTAGACCCAAGACCGTTGTTTCCACGTTGCATAAATTAGCGCTGGGCTAAAAAAAAATAAATAAATAAATAAAATAATAATGGATACACGTCACGTACGTACACGATGGTTTTTTTCGTCAATGACAATGTCAAAAAAGGGGTCATGCGTAAATATGAAAAAAGATGGGGCAAGTTTCAACACAACCCTAGCTCAAGAACAAGTGCAAGTTTTTGGCGGGAAAAATATTTTCGGAAGTGTTTGAGCACACGTTCGTGTAACGGGTCTGTGGCGCATAACATAATAGAACTGTGTTTGGCAATCTCCTTCCCAGAGTCATTGGGACACACACTGGTCGAATCCCAAAAGGCCATAGTAAATTGGTTGTTGAAAAATGGTTTCATTTCCTTGCATTTTCAAACTCTAAACTCAAAAATCGTGACTTCTTCTGGATTCTTATCTATACGAAGTTGATCAAGAAATAAATCCTTTTACAACTTGCGAGTTCGGTAACGTTTTTGTTTTTGAAAATACTGCAATTGTCACTTGCGTGACACACCAGATACTGAAATCTGTTTTGATTAAAAAAATGTCTCTCGTTATTTTTGATTCTCCGCAGTTTAAGAGGCTTTCGAGTGTATTAGACGTGGTTATACTCACGTGTACTGTCTTGTGAGTGAAAAGTGAACTCCAATGTTCTTGTTGATTTCTAACCTTCTCCCCTCGAGCACGCGCAGATATTTAGCCGGAATCAGAGTTTTCTAGTTCCGGTTTTGGAATATTCCAGAGCCTTCAGCCTCCGTTCCGCTGGACAAGGGTAACGGAGGCTCTGCTAACGAGATTGTGTGTGTATATTGTTTTATCCGTGAATATTCTGGCTTAGAGAGAGCTCTGTCCTGCTCTGGAGTTGAAGGGTAAATGAGAGATTTCAGAGGAGCAAATATATGATCTAAAGAGAATAAACCAATCTCAAAGACACCAGATAACCTCGCCAAAAAACCAATGAGAATCAACGATGACCTTTTCGATAGCCAATGAAGAGAAGAATAGGTAATTGGTTCCTAATGAAGTTATCGGCCCATCATACCTTGAGGAACAAAAAAGCTTTGTGGTATCAAAAGCGCAGTTTTTGCTCACTCTTTTTCATGAGACCGCATCATGTCTGACAAGAAAGAACAAGTAGTACCGATTCCAAAACGCACTCGGCCATGCAAACCTCCCACCAAGACAAGTAGAGGAAACAACGCTCTGCCCATTCTCAAAGAAATGGAGGAGATAAAGGAATTACCACCCCTGTCGCTCATCCTACCTACACCCACTGAGCAAGTCTTGGAGCAGGGTGACCCGATCTCTCCTTATCTTTTCACAATTGTGGTGGAAATTTTAGAAATAGCCATTCGACAAAATGAAGAGATCAAAGGAATTAACATTGGAAACGAGGAAACAAAGCTCTTACAGTTTGCTGACGACAAACTTGCAGACACAGAGTCGGCCGTAAAGCTATTTGAAATATTAAATTCATTTGAAATTATTTCGGGACTCAAGATTAATTGTTCGAAAACTGAAGGCATGTGGATTGATTCATTGCGAAATCATAAAGCAAAACCGTTTGGTATTAAATGGCCTGATGAGCCAATAAAAGCTTTATGTGTATATTTTACATATAATCAGAAACTGCTTAAAGAAAAGAATTTTATTGAGCGTTTGGATTCAGTTAAAAAAACTAATTAATATCTGGTCATCTGGAGGCTTATCGATTTACGGAAAGGTGACAATAATCAAATCTTTTCTTATCCCTAAGTTTGTCTACGCTTGTTCAGTGCTACCGACACCTAAGGAACTGATAAAACAACTTAATAAGTTATTGTTTAAATTCTTGTGGAAAGGTACAGATAAAGTAAAAAGAGTGTCAGTAATAAACGAATATGAGGAAGGAGGTATGAGAATGATTGATCTTGAATGCATGGTTAAATCGTTGAGACTCGCTTGGTTGAGACGAATTTTTAATGGGATCAATGGACCATGGAAATCTTCCTAGAACACCTTAGCCCCTTAGGAGGTTTCTTTTCTTTTTTTTAGTTTTTTTTTTGCTTGCAATTACAACATATCTGATTAGACAATTCCTTCTCAATTCTACTTTGAACTCTTGTCTTGGTGGTCAGAGTTCCGTCAGACTTTCGCCACAGAAAAGGATTGGACAAATATTATTTGGAATAACTGTGAAATTAGAATAGACAATAAGCCCGTCCATTACAAAAGCTATTACGAAGCTGGAATTGTATTCACCCAATATCTTTTGTTTAATTTAAATGTTGCAGATGCCTATAATCACCTCTCGAACAAAATAAATAAAACAAATATTTTACAGTTGGCTTGTCTACGTCGGTCTATTCCATCACCTTTATAAGATAAAGATTGCCTTCCATCAATAAATCCTCCAACGTTCCTAATTGATGACAACATATTTGACGTAACTACAAAGAAGTCAAAAGAATTCTATGCGTTACTTATCAGGAAAAAAGTACAACTTCCGTATATCACTTATAAATTACAGAGCGATTTTAATCTTACTAATGACCAATTGAGACAAATTTTTCAGTTACCACATGCCGTCACTCTTGAATCGTATGTTAAAGCTTTTCAATACAAAGTTCTCAACTCAATTCTTTATACAAACACCAAATTATATAAAATAGGCTTTAGAACAAATGATCTATGTAGTTTCTTCAAAGGTCAGCCTGAATCACTAAATCATTTTCTCTTCCACTGCCATTATTCTAAGCAGTTCTGGAACGATTTTGAAACTTACTGGTGCATATATAAAAGGATCCGCTTTTCAATGCAAAATGTGCTTGTTGGAATTATCACTGAAACTACTGACCCTTTACATATATTGCTGAACTATTTTATAATAATTGGAAAGCTTTTCTTTTGGAATTGCAGAAATAACCAAATTCTTCCCAACATTCAAGGATTTCGAGCCAAAAAAATTGTAACAGAATTTGAAACTAAAAAAAATAATCAATAACAAAGATTTCTCAAGAAAAAAATGGGTACTGTCTCCTTATCTTTCTTAGCTCACTGTTCCTGTCATTATGCCACTTTTTTTAAATTGTATGTTTATTTTTTTATTTTTTTATTCATTTTTCGCTCATTAGTTTCTGTTGTTTGTCCGTAAGCAGTGTAAGTACTACTCTGTAAGTGTAAGTATCGTATTGTAACTAGCTTGTAAGTAGTCGAGTTCCTTATTTGCCATTGATGTAAGTAAATTTGTGTAAATGATGTAAGTAATTGTGTAAGTAGTGCTCTTTTTGTTGAAATAATATATATTTGTTTTAAAAAAAAAAAAGTCTTGGAGCAGACCTACCAATAGGGGAAGTGTTTTGAGCGCACCCTCATGGATGAACTCATGGGGCATATCTCCAATGACTGGCAGATGGAATTTGATGCAACGTGCCCTTTTCACGGTTGTCTGTTGGAGCTAGTACGTCAAATATCCCAAGTACCAGTGCAAGCCAAAAGAAAGCACACCAGTACTTACAAGCAGTGGAGAAACAACGCCACAAACACCTTACGACGAAACCCGACAAAGATATTCCAAATGGCCAAAGATGCTGCGTTACTGCAATAAAAGTGCACAAAACCTGGGAAGAATGCTTCTCAGCTTTCGGAGCCGCACATGCCCCTACTTCCAATGCCTGAACGCCTCCTGGTACAAAGCGATTCGAGACTTCACCCTGGAGAAACTGAATACCCCACAACATCATCCTAGATACCCTGGCTTAGCTTTGAACCACGCATGGTGGCTTACCAACCAAAGAAAGAAGCAGAACGCAGCACCATTTCGAGATCACCCTTACACGCAGAGTGGAAGGTCGTTCGAAAACAAACACCAAGCACCGTCAGCGTTTCAAAGGGCTTGTTACACGGCCTAGCGCCAAGCCGATGGATGGTTTTCAAAGACCACATGAACTGTGATTCCTCCATCTTGTAAATGTTTTAATTGGTTCAAAGCGAGAAAAAAAAAGGTTTTGGGCAAATGCTAAATTGTATACATTTTCGAGCAAAATATTGAACGGAGGCTGCGTGCCACTTGACTACGCGGATCAATAAACTAACGATTGGACAAACGTTTTATAAGAGATTTTTTAAACACATTGTTCAGGTTTTACAATATTTTCCAGGTTGGATGTACTGAGTTTGTAAAATGTTTCGTCTTCCGTAAGCAAGAGCTTACGTTTCTGTCCTATATGTTTCACGGACATAACGTCGAGGACTGAGCACGCTCCGTTTTTTTCTCCGCTGGCAACAGAGGCACCAATACCAGCCCTGTCGCTAGGCCGTACGATCTTACACACAGCATTTTTTTTTTTTTTCTGTTAGGCGATAAATTTGTTTTACAATCACAAATTGATTCGCTCGAGTGTTTAGTTTACTTTTTTTTATGAATAACAGACAATACATCCCATACTTTAAAGTTACAAGCAAACGGGAGTACATGAGACCAATAACTCTGTCATGCTTATACCGACTATAGTTGCAAAACCTTTAAATGAAAAAAAAAAAGTAAAATAACAGCAAGAGTAGAATTTTGTGAATGTAATGAAACAGCAAAGGAACTGATAACCACTGTTGGTGTCTGCGTTGTAACCGTCGACTGTCCCGCGCATGTAAGGAATACGGTAGTCATGTGCACCCTCATTTCTGGCATGCTGAATATTTTGGTGGAATTGTGGGTCTGAGCTGTCGTCACCTGTATTCTAAAACATTTCTTCACTTTGTTCTTCTTATGTGCAATTCAGCCATTGCAAGCAACTCGACGCAGTTTGTGTTCATGTAACATTAACCATTACATGACCTCCTTCGAATGGTTAACATTCAAACGCCAACCACAAAGAGGTTCTGCGTCCATCGTGTCGGCTTTGATGCGATTTAATGCGCAAGTCTTCATTTCAAGCTGAGGCAATGGTGATTTTTTGGAAGAGATTTAAACGTGCCAGCTTGTGAACGTCTCGTTGAAAGGTGAGGCAACGTTCGAGCAATAATTAAACGTAATCGATACAATACACCTCTGGTTCCTCTGTTAGATTGAACTTAACGCCCTTCGCTTTCTCTTCCGCATACCATTTTCCGAATTGTTGTGCATACCATTTTTCGAATTGTTCTTTCATTTTCTTTGCCATTCCCGCTGTCATATAGTATTTCATTGGAGGCAGTTCATTATTGTAATTGGCCTCCGTGTTGGTGCATGTATTGAAAAGGTACCCTTCCTTGAACTGAGTCGGGTGCAGTCCAAAGGTCTTTGTGAAGGTTGTTGTTTTATGGTGGTTTATATAGTTTCTATACATCTACAAATAGGTTAAGATACACACACTTCACTCAAATAGCAGAGCTATTCTAGGCGTGCAGTGTGGGTACGTTGGCTAACAACGCTAAAAAGCAAACTATGTTACGTTAAAAATGATAAACAGCAACTTCAGATAACAAAATTTAGGTTTCGAACAAGATAGCACCGGATTATGATATACAATTTACACTTTATTCCCCTTTACTGTGGACATCAACTCGTTCATTAACATCAAAATAACTCTCCTGATCTTGAAGGATTTGGCGGAATAAGGTCCTAGTTATCTGGTTCTTTAAATTGCCTTTTGGGACATTTTTTGAGATTTTCTAGGATGCTGTTGCAGATTTTTGATCTAATCCTGAAAACGATTATCTAGGTTGGTTTGTTCTAGCATAATTAATAAAATAATTACCAACAGCTTTCGGGTGTAATCACAGGGGGCCCACACTATCGGATGTGTAGCCGATTGTTATTTTAAAGTAATTGTACTAGATTTACCGTTTGCCTCAACTATAGCGATATATCGCCAACTATGTATATACAACAATGATAAATAAACGTTGAATTATCGTAGCTGTGGTACATAGTCGTCCTTTTGCCTCAAAAGAAGTCTTTTGAGCAATTTTGAGTTCGCCGTTGACTGTTACTATTATAGAAGGAAAAGGGTGGAATCCTTGTTTTGAAAGGGTTCCAGCGTTAGAGCGATTTTTCCCCCCAAAATCGCATTGCTCCGCTTTCAAACTTCGCAGCATTAAGGTCGCAGCATTCACGCTTCTCTTCGTATCTTCCGATCGAGAATCCATCCAAACTGCCCGGAGCTAGCCCTCGAAGAAAATCAAAATCCCACACTATTAAGGTGGTAGGAATGCGTAGCAAGATTCTCATGTGCCAGCCACAAACCGTCACGCTGATTGCCCCTTTCTGGTTGGATGGTAAGAAGTCATCATCCAATCCGTGTTGAGTCGTAGACTCTCATCGCACAGAATTGTGTTTTCCCTCAAACTATTCGCTTATTTTCACTTTCGCTCTGACATATTTACCTTGTTTACATGCCCAGTGAATTTTTTTAAATCCTCTGGGATGATTTTTCCGTCGAAAAATCGGTAATTTTGGGTGATTTTTGGCAGACGTTAATTATAACTGGGTTGCCAAACCCAGTCGGAATCTGCGTCTCATTTCGTCGGAACCGGACGACATGGCGCAATTTTTTAGAATTTTAAGGAAATGTCAAAACAAATTGAATTGTCTTATTTTTCGAAATGTTTTTTTTTTAATCAAAGACCTAAAACCAACGCTAAACAAACAATCTGATTCCATCCGTGCTCAATTATTTGTTTCAATCTGGTTATAAAAGCGTATTGTTGTTTATTCTTATAATTAATTTGTCCCCAATTTTTTACAAATATTTCATTGCTTATGTTACATACTTTACTGCCTTTTTAGTGATCATGGTATTTTAAAACTGATTTTAATTGTGACAAACATATTTATGCTACTTTGCTTGCACATTTTAACTCCCACTTGAAAATGACCTCCGGAAGGTCGAAAAGTCGTAACTTTTTATCGTTAGTTTTTATCATAAAATCGAATTCCAATAATTTGCTCATCAATATTTGTAAATTGGTCAAATTTGCAACATTGTAAATATGGCGTAAGTCGAGCATACACACTGAAACAGTTCTGAAAACACGTGAGAAAAGTTGTGAATGACCCTTAACTCCGCGAATAGGAGCGCGCATTCTGAGAACGTAGGGAATTTTGTTGTTTCTTTCTGCGATAATCGGGATACACAGGTACTATGGTGTTTTACTTTTAAAAAAGCACGGTGACCTATATTTTTTATTGCATCTCCTTTAAATCTTTTTTTTTTTTAATTATTATTTATCGGAAGGAAAAAAAGATACAGCTAAAAACGTACTCAAAGCCCCTTACCCAGGGATGTAAATTATGATCTTCAGAACAACGACTCGAGAAACGATTTTGAGTCAACGTCGTTTAAGTTGAGTGATTTTTCCATAAACTAAGTAAGACAGTGTTCCATATGATTTGGACTTACCTATCATGTGTTTATTCAAGTATTACTTTAAAACCCCTCTCGTTTAGCTACAGCAAAATGTACCCTGAGCCGATGAAATAACGCGCGTGATTAGTATCAGTACAGGCATCAATGGGGTAAGATTGACCCATTATGTCTCTTAAGCAAGCACGGTAACTTATCTTCTTATTGTTGTTCTCAAAACAGGGATTAGTAGGGAACATTCAGGGAAAGTTTCAAGATAATCATTCGACTTTTTTTTTCAACACACAGACCGTTGAAACTTACATTAGACTGAAAATTAATGGAACTATTTACTGGCCTCTAGTTTATCTTCTGTGTACTCTACAACTGAAACCTGCTCTTCCTCGGCCGCTGAAGAAAATTTGCTTTTTCCTTTTCCTTCGGGCATTTTTACTTTCGCGATAGACTGCTGCCGATTTCTCCGATTCTCGCGCTCGTAAGGGTAAGCGGCTTGTTAGAAAATCTTTCGAGGAAGTCATAAGTTAAATTGAAACATGGAAAATCTTATGTTTCCTCTCTTCGGTCAAGTTTTTGCTTTGTAAAAGGAGACAATGTTTTGTTAAAACATAACATTTCAAATTTCTGACTGATGTCAGCGATATCATCATCATCATCATGAGGACCCGCAGGCCTTAGTTACCGCCGTATTCAGCGGCCATGAGCACACATAAGTGACCCGATTTCGCAATATCAGACAATAGGCGTGTTGACAGATCACGCAATGTGATGCTTCGTAAAATTTACTGAAGGAGCGCTATACATCATTCACAAGTCGTCACTTGTCAGTTTCCGTCAATAAAGTAAGAAATCTGAGCTATAACATTCACTAAAAATAACTCGATTTGACGGCTGCATGCGATATGCCAGATGGAAATTACTGTTAATTAAAATCGTAGTTACTAAAACAAGGAATGACCTAAAATGACCTAAAATTATCTAAAATGACCTAAAATGACCTAAAGTGATCCAAAATGATCTAAATTGACCTAAAATGATCTAAAATGAATCTAAAATGATTTTTTTTAAAGCAAAGACTAGTGAGCAGCACAACGGACGACTTCTTGTAGTTGTATACTTTTCGTTTATTTCCGACGCGTTTCGTCTCTATCGGAGACTTCTTCAGGGAAATTCCTCATAATTATTATATTACAGCCGCGGTTTTGATTGATGGGAAGTGTCTAGTTTTTCCCCCAGCAACGTGGTTCTGATTTGTGCAAAGTTCCAAGTTTCGCTCAGCAACGTGGTTTTGATTGGTACGAAGCGAAGTTTTATGTTTATCCCAGTGGCGCGGTTTTGATTAATGCAGCTATTTTCTATGGGAACTGACACAGGATTATCTTTTATTCATGCGCTACCCTTGACTTGTTTCGCGGCCTCGTTCCAGGTATGTATTCTAAGAAATGAGATTCTCTACTGGTACTTTTGTCGAAACCTTCTCAGGACATTACATCTTTATACTTATTTGTGATCAGAAATTTTTAAAGGGGCTAGGTCACGCTATTTTAGGTAATTTTGTTTAATTTTGTTAATTATGAGCTCTAAACGTCAAATTGGCAGAGCAAGAGTCTTTCATTTGCAAAATCACGGCCACGTAACAACTGCGAATGATTTTCCATCTGTGTAAATGACATTTTGATATAGACTGATATAAATTTGAAAAAAGGTGGGCCGACGTTTTTCAAAATTACCCAAATTCAATCCATTTCATTCTTCTCCAGTTTTGTCCATCCGTGGCCCTTCTTGGCTTCCCTGTGTTTTGTTAGAGTTCTTCTATAGTTTTGAACAGTTATTTTGATATTTTTGTTAATTCTATGACCATTCGATCAGTGCTGAAATTGCTTAAAATTGCGTGACCTAGCCCCTTTAAGTTCATATATGTTATTGGCTGGCTTGGGAATTTCACCGAAGAAGTCTCCGATAGAGAGACGAGAGTCTCCGGTCGAGGGACGAGGTGGCCAAATTGAATTCGAATTTAAAAACTGTTGCGAATGGTTTTGCTTTCTGGCGCGAACAGTGTATGCGAGCCCACTTCGTTCAAGCTGCGGTTGGCCTCAAACGACATGCGTACAAACTCCTGTCGTCTGGTGGAACATGGTACGATCGGTCCGATGTACAAAATTGTATTGTTTGCGGTGTGTACAAGTGAACGAATGACCAACTTCACAATGGAAATAATTGGATTTTACTCTATATGGCAGTGTTTGTGCCATATGGCGCCACGTTTGAAAAAGTATCAAGTATATAGCCGCATTTATGTTCAAGAATTCCGTCAGTCGCTTACCGTGAGGATGGAAAGTGGAAGTCTTGGCGACGTCGCCGAGGCGAACGACCCGCCAAAACTCCACAGAGTTATTTCGCCTTCATTAGACCCGAACAAATCTTGGTATGCGTTAAATTCCACTTTATGCGATTGCAAACCTTCTGGGTTTTGTACGCTTGGTTATGCCCGAGTGTTTCCCAACGAGTATCGTCAAATCAACCTGGATGATCTTTGCTCGGCCGATGGCGTTCCAGCGTCGGCGACTTGGTTTTCAGACTCTGGGCGAAGAAACGAGAAAGTGTATGAGGCTTCGAGAATAGATATTCAAAAAAGATCTTTCTCAAGAATTGGCGTTAAAGTTTGGAATAGCATATCTTGTGAAGTCCGCCAGATGTCAAAATCTAACTTCAAAAATAATGTTGATGATATCCTCTTACAAAGACTGCTAAAATATGATGATTACATTGATGTTTCGATAATATTGGCAAATTTTGACTCCTTAGTTTAGTATGTCATGTAGTTAAAAATTTATTTATTCAATTTAAACTACTTTTTTCATGTTTATTTATGTTATACTGTACAAGTTTTAAGCTGTTCTCCACTGCACTAACTGTATTCTAAAACTAATTTATTTTATTTTATTTATTTATTTATTTTTATGTGAATGTGTAGTTATGTATTGGTAACCATTTTATCTGGAATATTTATTGTAAGCAATGCTCGCCTCGACTAGCTATTGCTAACTGCGACCATTGCATAGTTTTGTGATATTTTATGCAAAATACATAATAAAAACTGAAACTGAAACTGAAACTGTAGGACGCCAGAAATCACTTGCGGACGTCCAATTTATCCGATCGAACGAGTTTCAAGCGTTGGTGGCGTGGGTTAACGCTTTCGATCTTAATCAGAACGAAGTCCAACCCTCGAGCTCTATTGAAAGCCCGTCACAGAAACCTGCCCCAGAAATAATTCCACCTTCGAAGGTAAATTTGGTTCTGGGGAATGGAAAAAGTGAGTATCTGCCACCCACTCCACCGAGTACTCCAAGCCCGCCAAATTTCAAAAGAGCGCGCGCAGCAACTCCGCATGTCCCGCCAAAACCTGAAAAGAAGCTTAAGAGGACACTCTCCGAACTCAGGGCCGATGAGGATCTTTCTCCTGCCTCCAAAAAACGAAAGATCCGTGAATCTTCTGTGAAATTGATGGAATAAATGAAAACACTTTGTGAAGCCAAAGGCGAGTCGATTGGTTCCGTTCTTGGACAGTGCTGCCTACTCACCAAAAAAGTTGGTCGAGATGCCCGAGAATTGTTTAGCACAGTTATGGAAACAGTCGTGCAAGAGAGAGGGGTCAAAGTGGCATTTTCGAAGCTCATTCCAGAGGACGTGTGGGAAGAGAAGCTAAAGTCAATGAGAGTGCCAGACTGGATTTACCTGCTTTTCAAGCTAAAGAGTAGGATTTCAGACCGTTCCTGGCAAGACTTAATCAACCTTACAAGGCTAGGAAGAACAGGGGTAAGAATTGTCAGTGTCAAATTTCTTCTTGAATAACTATGAGTAGCCATATGGTATATTTTTGAATGCTGCAAAGAGTGGGGGTAGGGTTTGAGAAGGGGTTGGGGGGGAAGGGGGGAGGGTGGCTTGTTTTGGAGTAGAGGTTTTAAGTACATGTTTCATGTTATTCAAAATTGGCCATTTTTTAATGACTTTTTTGGTTAAACTTCAAACCCTGCATTTCCTTGATAGTTAGATTGAGTAAATCTGAGTTAAAAAACATGAGTTTTTCAAGGCAATGCAATTGTGGTCTTGCCAACAAGCTCAGTCGGCCTTTTTTGGTGCCCAGGTTAGATTATGATTTAATAGTTTTTGGTTGTAAGCAGCTCTGAAAATTTACAACAATCATTTTGAAGTTCCATTTTTATGGTCCATTTGCCATCAAGTTTTCCTGCCAGCATTTGTAGAGTTTTAGGTGTGATCCTTTTTTATGATTTTTAAAATTTTTTAGCAGTCTGTTATCTTGTATCAGGAAAGAGCCACAATATACATGTTTTAGTATTAAAGAATATATCATTTTGCATTTTGTAATATCTTCTCATTCATTGGCAGAAAACATCAGACGGGGACTTAATACCAATAAAAAACAACATTGCAGTATTGCGAAAGGGGCAGCTTGACGTGGTAAGAAGTCTTATTGGGATCAAGGAAATCCCTTCTGAATTTCCTGGCTTTGAAGTCAACCTGAAGAGTGCTGCCATTTGGGCAATCAGGGACATGCATCTTCATGGCTCGGTCCCGAATGAAGTTGTCTTCAATTTAAAGATTGATGGCCGTCCTTTCTTTGGTAAGTGCATATGCATTCTGTATTTTAACTGCATGTTTTTTTCTGTCTCCCTTGTCTCTTTTATGACAGGCTGTTTAGTTCTTCCCCAGTTAACAGTTCCCTGCCAATTAGCACTTCTTCCATGAATATGCAAATAATTGTTATACATATTGGAGTGAGTGATGGGTTTTGCAGGGGTTTCATTAGAAGCAGGCAACTGGCAACAAACGCTGCCTACTTTATCAGAATTTACTTCTTACCATCGCCCAAGGGTTACATTAGAAGCCAGCAAGCTGCAAAAATCGCCGCCTACTTTGTCAGAATTTATGTCTTACTGCTGCCTACTTTGTCTGTATTTTCACTCAAATTATTAAAAAAATTCATCAGTTTGCCATGTACTTTAGTCAGCTCCATGAAGACATCTATTTCAAAACTTATTGAAAAATGTCGAACACCTGCTAAAATGCTATTTTAAAGATATCTTTATTATCCTTGTTGCTTCAAAACGCCAGACATACCGTTTTGAATTCATCCCTTCACGTATTCTTATTCCGGAATACGGTGAATCAAACGCTCTTTAAGTCAATGATCGAGGGAATGGATCGCGCTCCAAAGGTATTACAATTTTGCTCCATTATCTCCAAATTGAAACAAAATTCATGATGAGAAACAAAATAATTTCTTATCGCTTTATTTATTTTACCAAAGGTTGCGGGAAAATCCCAACTGCTAACCCTTTTATTTCAACGGTGAAAGCTGGTCGCAAATTAATGACTCCTCCATGTAATTTAATCACAAAGGGCAAAAATTCAGTCACAAATGCGATTGTTACTTTGTATTGGTTGCAATTTCGATTACGGATTTACCGTAAGCATGTAAATACATTGGACGGGCCTAATTATTAGTTTTATAACTTGTTTAAGTTTCCGCATAATCCGGTGTAATTTCCGCATAATCAACGCATGTTTCCGCATAATATGGCCAAAAATGTCCGCATAATCTTTAATTTTTTCCGCATCCTATCAGAAGCCATGACCATTGCATAATGATATTTAAAAGATAATAAACATGATGATATTGCCTCCATTTTGCTTCAAACATGTGCACTGATATTTGTCCTTTGACATTACCTGTTTATCGAAGATCACAGTTTACCTTTCACCTTATTCTGGAAAATCTGTTTGGTTCACTTCTCAAAAAGATTATATCTGTAGACAAATATCAGTACATATTTTGCACCAAATTGAGGCTATTGTTTTTATGATATTTCTAATACTTTTTAATTCTAGGCAAAAATCAAGTGGCTATTGGTATGGTGGCACTTGATGCCAAACACCAGTCAAGTCAAAGTTCAAAATCAGTCTACCCACTTGCTATTGCCAATTGCAAAGAAAAGAGGTCAGTAAAATGTTTCCTTTGTGTAACACTGTACATGTTCTCATACACTTGAGATTTGGGATTTCAACACATATGCAGTAAATAAATGCAAGGTTTCAAGACGATGTGGTTAGTAAGTGTTTTATTTTCCCTGTATCTCTTTGTTAGAGAGGATCTTAGGAAGCTTTTTGACAGTCTCAACAAATGGAAGAATGAGCTTAAACAAAATAGTATTCTGGTAGATGGCAAGCACTACCATGTTAAGTTTAAAGGTACTTTTTGTTCATACGATAGACAGTATTTTATTTGTTTTTAATTGCTTACATTACAACTGCTTAATTAGTATGGAACTGATGACGTATATGCCATGGCACATGTAGTTACATGTTTCTGTCTTCAAGATTACTGGCTGCAATGATGTGTTCATGAATCTTGTTTGAACTTCAAGATGTTGTTTGGGGGTAGCTGTTTAAGTGAAAACGTCTAAATCTAGCTTGTTTTTCTTGTTATTTTTGTATTATTTACAGTGTATTTGTAATACAGTGCATCCCTGTGAATACCACCACCAACAGGCCATGGAAATAGTATCATAGCATCATTCAATATCATTTTTCAAGTATTGCATTTGTTTTGTCAGGTCAATTATTAATGGGTGTTTGGTTCAAGTGGCGGTACTAATGCATGGGGTAAAATTATAAAATGGGTTGGGATTTTAGAATGTGGCCATTGGCTGCATTAGTGCAATAGCTGCAATAACAGGGTTCCTAATAAGAAAATCTACTGGTGTTTCACCAGGACCATAAAACCTGACCACAATAACAAGGTGGCTTCAAGGCAGTATTCTACTGTATGCACATACATGTACACATACAACCTACTTATGAGTGTTTGAATTTCCAATACATATTTTGTACGAAGCTGCTTTTTTTCTGTTTTCTTCAATATTGCTAGTTACTTTGGATTACAAGGGCTTGATCTTGCTTTGGGAGAAGGTTGGAGATGATGATTTTATCCTCGGTGGTCAAGGACTGGCGGTTGAGTTTTGTATTTTCTGTTTAGCAATGAGGGTAGGTTTATAATTCAGTAATTGAAGAAGTGAATAATTTGCACGCAATGTTGTTTTTCTTAGAAACTGTCCAATAATGTGAAAATATACCAAAAACAAGAAAAAAGCTGTAAACACTACATGTAGAAACCCAAAAAAAACACCAAACGTTTTTGAGAACTTGAAGATTACTTACATTCAGGGTCTTTCAATTTTATTTTTTTCAGCTTATTTTATGGAATTCATATATATGTATTTTACACAACAAAATGTCTCTGTCTACAAATGAGAGTTTCAAGGAGGCAAAGAATCACAAAAGCAATATAACATTGCTAACAAGTACCGTTACTAGCTGCCCGTACGAAACGAGCAGATCTGCAGCAGATCTGCAACAGATCTGTTTTGACAAAAACAGATCATCTGCAGACTAATTTATCGTCTGCAGAATCTGTTTTCAGTCTACTGCAGACGCTGAGCTTGAATAAACTTCCCGATGTTAAGACTGCAGACGAAAAACAGACTAACAACAGATCTGCAGATTATCTGCAGCGTCTGCAGATGATCTGCAACACGTTGAAGCCCAAAAACCGGATCGATAGATCATCATTGTATCGTGACTTCGGTATAAACCTTAGTTAGATCAGTCATTACTGGTGTGTTTTGAGATAAATAAAATAGTTCGATTGTACAGATAAAACGATAGTCGAAAATTTAAAATGCGTTAATATAAAGAGGCTTATAAATGGTCAGCCACTTACATACAACGTGTTAGTAAATCAAATGTTACGTCGATTGAACACTTAAATGAAAGGATAAATACTCTTTCGACCTTAATTTATCCTTATTATATAGCAATTAGGCACCCATACCTGACACATTCTTTCAAAAGTATTTAAGAGCAGTACTGCAGGGTGCATTGGTGTTAAATTCTCAGTTCCAAACGCTCAGAAAAACATTTGATCGATCGACATATCAGTGTTGATAGAACAACGATACGAAAGTTGAAGTCAACACGTGAATGAATCATAAAAAGTGCAATAAGATGATTAAATTACTGTACTGTGATTATTTTGCTTACCTACATCATGAGATGTTTTTCTTATCAGTTGTCGTGATTGACGTGAAGGTCATGCCGCCGCTGAAATCCCGAAATCGGTACTTTTACAAATAAAAATTTGGAAATTATTCTACTCTCAATTACTGCAAAATTTTCCTTCGGTATATAATAAAAGTATACTGATAAAGTTTTGTGCGAACTTTTATTAATTATCTGTAAATAAATATAACTGCAAAATTTTCATTTATATATATACCCGTTTTTGTGGCTTTGAAAGTTTGAGTCGTTACTTTCTTATCCCTTTGGAAACATAGACATAGTCAACTTGTCAGTAAAATTGTTGCGTGATAGCGGTAAAAACGCTTGTGGTATAAACACGATAATCAAGGAGTGACTGAGTTTCGAGGGTCAACGTCACATTTTCTGCCTATATAAGGAACCTTGGACTGGGGGAGCTGTCACTCGTACTCGGTTTATTCGAGACCTCGACCCGTTAACATCGTAGGCCAAGGATCACGGCTAGCGACTTGCAGATGATTTTAGACGAAAACAAGGGTAAAAAAAATGCTTGGATCTACTGCAGCAAAACGAGTGAGGGTGAGTACAACGGTCATTTACTTAGCCTGCGTAGCATGGCGGTTTTGTCGAGCCGGGCGGTTTTTGCTGCCCTCGTCCGCCTTTATGACTTAGCAACCAAAACCGCACATGCTACGCAGGCTATCATTTACTAAGAATACTTGAGCCGAATTATATTTTTGTCAAGTTATTCATTTTACCTCACCGTTTTGTGCCTTGTCTGAAAACCTTTTTGCTTTTTCTTTTTTATTGTAGTTAACTGTTGAGATACCGGAGCATCAATAGGATGATATTCTCTGTCTTCTTAGGCAGCAAGAAAGCTGTGAAGTGGTTTCCATAAGACCAGTAAAATCTGGAGAAGGTAAATGCTATTTATCACGATTTTACTTCCTGTTTTGTTAGATTTTATTTCGTCTTTTAATTTACCTACCCGTATCCTCTTCGCACTGTGTGCGCGAGGGAGTTTTCTTTAATTCTTTGGTAAAGGATTCCAGTTACCTTCCGTTCTTCTCCTTAGTTACATTATTTATTTCACTATTATTTCCGAAAAGCGCGCCACCTTTGCGACGAACATCACTTTGAAACTTGATGCCCTTTAGTCTGAGGTTATGTCATCCTTAATCCTGTTTCCGGCAAAATCTAATTACTCATTCATTTTATCGCATGTATGGAGGTTTTCCCATCGGAATATATATAAATTGACTACTATAGCAATACCGTAAATGTACCCTGAGTCTGATGCTCAGAGACTGGACAAAATGCCTATACAGAACATCGCACTTCTAGCAGCAAGAATTAAAGAAAAACACAGCAGATTCCTAATACAGTATTTCCACTGTGGTTGCACAATTCTGCCAGTTTCTTGCTGTTCGTCCATAAGAAAAAAATGTTTCCATCATTTATTTCCAGGCTGCAAACGTTTTTCCGTGCCGCAAGAAGATGGTCCTACGCCACCAACACCCTTTTCGTCTCTTCCCAAGAAATAAGACGTCGGGCGAACTCGCGCCTCCAGCAGAACAGCCACCTACAGCTGAATCTGGAAGAATCGAAAAACATGAAATCGCTGTTCGGACTTGTAATTTCTGCCTGCAGACGCCGTGTATCAGTGTTGCGGTGCGGCGAGGATAACGAATCACACCAAACACCGCAAAAATTACAAGTGGTTCTGGAGAACTCTGAAAGACTGTGGGCAGTATCTAGTTTACTCGATCTCGTTTCTGTAAATAACCTGCCAAGAAAACCAAAAAAAAAAAAAACATGCAAAGCCTAGCCTGCGAGCAAGTTCCCTCGTTGCTTGCAGTCTACGCGAGGCTTAGATTCTTGAAAGCAGTGGTTGCTACTCGAGGGTTTTCTTAATTCATTTGGAATGCGTTGAAAATGTCACGCTAAGAAAATACTTTAAATTCCTGCTGGTGATATTATTTTGCGTATCTATCAGCATTAATCGTTTACTTTTGATGAATAACAGACCGACGTCCTCTCTCTGTCTTTTAAATAAACGTTGTTTGCTTGGTGCATTTTGTGGGCTTTTTTTAAACCGGATAGGCTGATTTCGTCTGCAGAGCGTCTGCAAATTTGCAGACTTGTTGCAGATCATCGCTGCAGACATTCTGCAGATATTCTGCAGACATTCTGCAGACATTCTGCAGATGATCTGCAGATAATCTGTAGATCATCTGTAGATTGTCTGCAGATCTGCTACAGATGTGCCAGCAGATCTGTAGCAGACTATAAACAGATCTGCTCGTTCCGTACGGGTGTTCAGATTACCTTTTCCTTGTTTGACTATTTTCAGTTGTAACAACTGTGAATGGATGGGCTGTCATTTGCAAACGTTCTAACAGTGTTTGCTGTGCTTTTACATTAACCCAGGCTTGTGATTGTGACTTTTTTTTTTTTATTTTTTTTTTATTTTTTTTTTATTTGCAACAATACAAGAGAATACAATGCTTACGAACAGTACACTGACTACTTACAGCACTAGCTCTATTTACATGATATTACTCTAATTTTAACCGTGTTTGAATTACGACGACTAACAAATCTACACGACTAACAAATACAGTGGAGACAGTACTACTAACACATGCAGTGACGACAAAGGGCAAAGAAAAAAAGAAGAAGAATAGATAATTATCATTACAGCTTGAAGTTGCACTATGGAGGCATCAAAAACAGGGTAAAGGCATGTGGTTCGCTACAGGTAATGTAAGATAAGCACCTGACAGGAGATTTGAAAGAAAACTAATGGGTAGGAGATAAATACAGATAGGTGAAGAAATATACTAATATTATTTAGATCCTCATATATCCTGCAAGAGGTTTCCATTTCTTTGTGTCTCCACTTTTTATTTCTATTTCATATCGTGATTTTAAAGTGCGTATGAAATGTGTAAGGTTTGGATGGCCTTCCTTTGTCTTAGCGAGCCATATGTGATATCGTGCTAAGAGAAAGCAATAATTTATTTTTGTGATTGTGACTTGGGGAGCCATGAGATTTGCCTTGAACACTTCCTTCAAACAAAGGCTAACATTGGCGGGTAAGTTTTAAGAAATTATTTTGTGCATCATGGAAACCAAATTACCTGGAATTTTCAAATATCACTGCACAGTCCCCATCTCACATCAGTAACATCGTGGATTTACTGTACTTGTTGCTTATATGTTTATAATTGTACATACTTTTTGACTTTTACTTTTGACTAGTTTCAAAGGAATGAGAGATGATCTCACATGTATTCTTGACGAGGACTTGTCTTCACATTGTCTGTGTGCATTGCATTGCGAGATGCGAAACACTGAGCAAATTCTGAAAAGTGTGGGACTTCTGGCCTATGAAATAAGCTCCCTGCTGGAGTGCAATGCAGAACTTGCCAGATATGGCCCTGACAACTTTTATGGGGATCGAATCACTGTAAAGGTCAAATCTGGACAGAAAACAGCTGTTGGGAGAAATAATATCAAGTTTGCCTCTTGTTCAGGTCAGTGATCACATAAACAATTTTATCATTGCATTATTATTTCCTTGATTGTTAATTTCTTAATCTAGACACCTAGTTCTTGCATAAAACAGGTTAGTCATCCATGTCTGCATTAAGATTGATTCATGATACACTGTAAGTCTTTTTCACCCTTTATTTTGATGATCCCTTGACTCAAACCCTTTAAGGCACAGTGATAGTACTGTAATACTGAACAGTATTTCACAAAAGACAATGCTGATATTTTTTTAATCCTGGATAAAGTATGAACTGGGTTTCAAATAATTAAAGGCTGGGTTATAATTGCTTAACT
>OX421446.1:58778314-58800814 GCA_949126865.1 Montipora capitata
AGAATCCATAGAACATTACGAGACCTCTCAAATCAAGGATTTGAATCTGGACATAAACTGCAAAGACAACTGTATTCAAGAGCAACCTCTCATGATGCATCTGGCAAGATTTCCTCATGTAAGTTATAGATGTATGAATAGCCTGTTTTCTTTAGTTTTTTCAAACTCATTTCGTAATGTACTAACTTAAAACAAAACCAGTCTGAATTATGTTGATGTTTTGCAAATGTGGTCTTAAGAAAAACAGTATAATTTATCATTTTATTTCTTCATAATGATTTCCTCGATATCTTACTTTTAAAATGAGAAGATATATAACAAACTTGAGAGCATGTTTAAGCAAACTTCCAGACAACTGAAAGTGATCTTCACTCATATTTTGACCTTCATCTGTTTAGCAATTTGACAAAACAGTATCACAATTGATTTACGTCTTCACAATGAAATTAATGGTTTCATACTATCAGAAGAAAAAAAAGGTTTGTTTATCACACTGAAAACCAATTACGACTACAGCAAAGGCAAAATTTCGTCAAAGTTAATAAGGGGGTCATATAAATTATGTTTTAGATTCCTTAGTAAAGTATGTATTTCAATGATCTCTGTTTTATGTGGTGAAAATAAACATTGCTCCTTTATTCTTGTATTTCTTCACTTAACATCATACAACTTGTCGTGTCCTGAGAGTGAAAGATTAACATTTTGATTCTTATTGTTATTTATTTCAGCTGACCAAATTATTTCTCACTGGTACCTTGAGTTGCTTCTGGGTATGAGGCTTTCCTTTAGACAGGCTTGCCGATGCATCATTTCAGGTATCTTTTACTTCTAAGTCAATGTCAATTCACTTTGAGTTTAATTTCATGTCTCAAACCAGCTGAGATAATAGCACTGCACACCAATGACTTCACAACTTTTGATCCCCCAGTGTTCCTCAGACAAACAAAGGGCTCTCCGTAAGATCAATGTATATGACAAATTGTTGTTGGCAAGCACTTTGGAGCCTTAACAATGTGGCCACAAAGTTATGGCCAAGCTGACTCAGAACTTGAGAGAAAGTAAACGTTTGTTGGCGATTTTGAAGGGTTATTTGCTCAGTTTAAATCTAAAGGTTTCTCAAACAGACTGAATGCTTCTTTTCAATTTCGGGCCACTTTTTTTCAATATCTAGAATCTCTGCTCCAATTAATGGTGAAGCAGCTGTGTTCCATATCTGCCATTGTTCAATCCTTGCGTGGGGGTCTCATGCAGCAAATTTATTTTTGGTGATAGTGCACCTCATTGTAATGGTTTAAATTGATTTCAGTTCATTTAAATAACAACAATAAATATTATTTTCTTGTTTGTGCTTCATGAAGGAAAAACTTTCTACTACAGAGGCTGTGGATGGCGACCCAAAAAATGGGCTGGACAACAGAAGATAAAGCCTGGATAAACAGAATGAACAAACTTTTTGATGATTTATTTGGGCCTGACTTCTGCCAGTTTGCCGATACAGAAACTAAGCACCGTATTCTTGTGACTGACCAGCTTCCTGTCAGGATGTATGACCATGATGAGTGGGAAAAAAATGCTGGAAAAGTGATGGTGAAGGACGATGGAGAAAATGACGGCACCAGCAAAGAAAGTGTGAATGCTAAAACTGTCAAAAAAGTCAATGTGGAAGAAGATGCTCAAGAAGAAGAAGATGACAGAAGTGTCAAACAAACTGAAAATGCTGAAACTGTCAATGTGGAAGAAGTACAAGAAGAAGGTGATAGCACCGCAAAACTAACTGAGAATGCTGAAACTGTAGGAGAAGAAGATAGCAGCACTTCCAAACAAAGTGAAATCAACGAGAATGCTGAGTCTGAACTAGCCAGATTTTCTGACTTGAAGAACCTAACTCGGGCTGAATTAGCAGCATTGAAGTTTCCTGATGTTGCATTCATTACAGAAAATGAAGTAACAGTATTTCGACCTCAAACTACAGCAGTAGAGATTGGGGACCCCATCCTTGCCAAACAGCGTCCTGGAGAAGCAATCTTGCAGCATGCATGTAAACTGCTCCAAGCTTCAACAATTAACAGTGATTCTGTTGACAGTGAAGATGAAGATGAAGATGAAGTCGTCGTAATTCTTGGAAGAATTGGCTCCTACACAAGAAAGGGAATCCAGGTTTTCCAAACCATGTGCAGGTTGTCAACAGAAGCAGGAAAAGTAAATGAAGAAAGAAAGTGGCTTTCACAGACTACTTCTGTGCCAGGTGTAAGTATGGTAGAAGAATTACTCTTCAACACAAGGCCCCATGATGAGGTTTCAAGATATCGTGACTTTATTCTGGATGTCTCAGATTTTAGTACACTGGCATGTGAGCGCTATGTCAATGGCTTCACAATTGATGTTGTTTCCTTCAAGTTTCCTGAAAGAACAAAACATGCAGGAATCATTTATCTTCCCTCCTTCAGTCAATTGTGGACAAAGCAAGGGGTGGAGTTCTTCAAGCACAAGGTCAATTCCTTCTTTCCCCAGTGCCAAGTAGCAGATGCTATGTGCATTTTAACACCAGTGCATTTTGAAAGACCTCAACACTGGTGACTTCTCTGTTTTGATGTGTGCAGCAGAACTGTTTTCTTTGATGATGGTTTAAAGATTAGCCTTCATAGTGATACCTTGCGCATTGTTCAAAACATGCTGTGTGCGTTCAAGGCTATGTCTGATGGGGCCATTTTAGAGCAACACTGGAACAAGTCTTGTTTAAGACTTCCTTTGCCATGAATTAATATGCCCATGCAGCCTAAAAGTGGAATTGGCGCAGGTAGCTGTGGAGTTGGTGTAATGCTCGCTATAAGGGACATCATTGCGTCTGGAAACTGCTGTCCAACATTTAATTGGTGATTTGAGAACATGGCAAGTCTTCGCAAAGAGTTGATGGCACTCATTGTTCAGTGGAGAAATGAGGAGGTAAGTATACTCTGAATTATGAGATGTGACAGTTATCACTGTCCTTCTACCTAGATTCTTGTCTTTTTTCGTGCAATTAACATTTTCCATAATGAACTATCCGTTACGATACACCTCATTAGGTATCGTGACTGGAATACATTATAATATTATGGTAAGGAAGTCAGTAGTTATTAAGTTATAGGCTAACGGCAGTATTCCTTTCATATTTAAGTTATTTTCAGTTCACTCTAGCAGACTTTTAGCATGTGTTGTAATTGTTGCTTCCTTTTTATCTTTTGTCAATGTTACCCACACGAAAAAAATCTGTATGAGATTTTATTACAGAATCTCCATGAAGTTGTTCCTAAATTAGCAGACTGATAATTTTCCTGTCTTTGTAAAAATAATATATTAACTACAAATAATGGACTAAAATTAGTTAATTCTTTCCCTTTTAGTGTTTGATGTGATGTCTTCTACAGGCTAAAAGATATCCCCCAGTATTCAGAAATCAAGACGTGTAACGAAAAAGAGAGAGACAGGCCTTCTAAACATTATGAGACGAAATATGCCTAAAAGAAGAGATTCCATCGATTGTCATTTCTCCTGGGGAAAAAAAGAAAAGAGAAACAAAAAAACGCCTCTTTTAAGAGCCACCACTCATCGCGAAAAAGTCACGATCAACATAGTCACTAACTGTGAACCGGGGGAAATGTTATGTTTGGGGTGGGCCATTTGGTAATGTCATGAGGTTCTTGAACTCCTAAGTGCGATTTTGAAATGCAACAGAAACACTAGGTGGCACGCCCGTGATTCTGTGAGTTGGAATGTTGTGACATGATGAAATGATTGGTTAGCTGCTTTGAACCTGGGGAAATGTTACAATGTATGTTTGTGGTGAGTCATTTGGTTATGTCATGAGGTTCTTGAACTCCTAAGTGCGATTTTGAAATGCAACAGAAACACTAGGTGGCACGCTCGCGATTCTCTGAGTTGGAATGTTGTGACATTATGAAATGATTGGTTAGCTGCTTTGAACCTGGGGAAATGTTATGTTTGTGGTGAGTCATTTGGTAATGTCATGAGGTTCTTGAACTCCTAAGTGCGATTTTGAAATGCAACAGAAACACTAGGTGGCACGCCCGTGATTCTGTGAGTTGGAATGTTGTGACATTATGAAATGATTGGTTGACTGCTTTGAACCTGGGGAAATGTTATGTTTGTGGTGAGTCATTTGGTAATGTCATGAGGTTCTTGAACTCCTAAGTGCGATTTTGAAATGCAACAGAAACACTAGGTGGCACGCCCGCGATTCTCTGAGTTGGAATGTTGTGACATTATGAAATGATTGTTTAGCTGCTTTGAACCTGGGGAAATGTTACAATGTATGTTTGTGGTGAGTCATTTGGTAATGTCATGAGGTTCTTGAACTCCTAAGTGCGATTTTGAAATGCAACAGAAACACTAGGTGGCACGCCCGTGATTCTGTGAGTTGGAATGTTGTGACATTATGAAATGATTGTTTAGCTGCTTTGAACCTGGGGAAATGTTACAATGTATGTTTGTGGTGAGTCATTTGGTTATGTCATGAGGTTCTTGAACTCCTAAGTGCGATTTTGAAATGCAACAGAAACACTAGGTGGCACGCCCGTGATTCTGTGAGTTGGAATGTTGTGACATAATGAAATGATTGGTTAGCTGCTTTGAACCTGGGGAAATGTTATGTTTGTGGTGAGTCATTTGGTAATGTCATGAGGTTCTTGAACTCCTAAGTGCAATTTTGAAATGCAACAGAAACACTAGGTGGCACGCCCGTGATTCTGTGAGTTAGAATGTTGTGACATTATGAAATGATTGGTTAGCTGCTTTGAACCTGGGGAAATGTTATGTTTGTGGTGAGTCATTTGGTAATGTCATGAGGTTCTTGAACTCCTAAGTGCGATTTTGAAATGCAACAGAAACACTAGGTGGCACGCCCGTGATTCTGTGAGATGGAATGTTGTGACATTATGAAATGATTGGTTGACTGCTTTGAACCTGGGAAAATGTTATGTTTGTGGTGAGTCATTTGGTAATGTCATGAGGTTCTTGAACTCCTAAGTGCGATTTTGAAATGCAACAGAAACACTAGGTGGCACGCCCGTGATTCTGTGAGTTGGAATGTTGTGACATTATGAAATGATTGTTTAGCTGCTTTGAACCTGGGGAAATGTTACAATGTATGTTTGTGGTGAGTCATTTGGTTATGTCATGAGGTTCTTGAACTCCTAAGTGCGATTTTGAAATGCAACAGAAACACTAGGTGGCACGCCCGTGATTCTGTGAGTTAGAATGTTGTGACATTATGAAATGATTTCAATCATTTAGGAACAAAAGGTGTTTCATTGTTCCCTTATTATTATTATTATTATTATTATTATTATTTTACATTTCAGGTTAAGATTCCATTGTGGCCAAGGCCTTATTGCCAATTTATAAACCACCTGATATACAACTTCAGATTGTAAGTAGTTGTTCACCTCCAATTTGTGATAGCATATTCCGGTAAGTACAAATGTTACAATGATAATCAGTGGTGTAGAATGGTGTTGTAAAAATGTTGAGTCTTGGCAAATTTTAGGGCTCGCAAAATCAAGGCTTTGCAAATTGGAGTCTTGGAATCTTAAGCTTGCAAAACTAAGGGTTAGGGTTAGAGTTAACCCTAAGTTCAATCAAATACAGAAACTTAAATATTTTATGAATCAATAATGAAGAACTTAAAATGGTCTTTGTATATAAGTTCACTCAGGGTTCTACAGGTCATGGATAACCTTGAAAGTCATGAAATTTATTATTTCAATTTCTAGGCCTAGAAAAAACAAATTAGTGTTCTAACTGCAATTATTAAAGTTTCAGTTTGGTAATGGAGACTAGCTAAAAATTTAGACCCTTCTAAGGCCTTTGTTTGACTTGTCACGCAACGCTTGTGTATGTTGCATGACAAACACAAACGTAACATTTTTATGAGATTAGTTTTATTTTCCATTTGACTTCTCTATCACGTAAGGCAATGTATAATTACTCCCAGACAACGAAAAGGAATACATGATTGAACATTTTATTTACAGGTCTTCTCCTTTGAAATGCTGGATCCGCAAGTAATTAATGTTCCGTTCTCCCCCCGCCCGCCATAAAAAACCCACTCCCCCTTTAAGAGGCTTGTAACTTCTGGTGTGATTTGACCTAATTTGAAAAAATATCATTGAGTTTACCTGGCAGTCGGGGATGAAATGTGGAACTCGTTCTTTCAATAATTCCATCCAGCCACATCCGGTATCCCTGCTTGCTTTCTTGGTCGAGGTCTTCCAGTGGAATAGGGAGAGATGCTGGTGCTCCTTCCAGATCGAAGAATTCCGGTTTAAGTGTGTCCTCACTTATGTCTTCATGCCTCTCTCGAACATGCTTCTTAAGAGAATAGAAAGTTTTAAAAACCTTTCTACATCCAGGGCATTTCGTTGTGTAACTCGACATGTCGCTACTCGGGTGAGATACGTAACAGTGATTGTGTAACTGCGTTTATTCCAGTTATGCTCTGTGGTTTGCTCATCTTATTGCTGATTGGTTACGTCTTCTAATACAATAGTTCTTTATATTTGGGCACTTGCGGTTTAAAAGCCAAGAGAAAAACCAGGAGTGTTTGCGAACTCCAATATATGACTATTGCCAGAAGGAAGAAAGTCGGGTATCAAGAACGAAGTTAGAAAACTCTACAGTTTGAAGTTAAAATAAATGGAAGGGCTTTGTTTTGTCTTGAGATAGAAAGGCAAGCCGAAATCACGTACATGTAGTCCTCCACCTTTGCGCAAGATTTAACAATTTCCGTTGTCGAGTTGGTTTCACTTCCGTTTTCGGCCCGTCACCAGGCACAACATCAACAAAGCAAGCTTAGCCCATCCCCCAAGGCTACTGAATCGAAGTAAATTCTCGAGCAATAGGAGAGGTAGGAATAAAAAGGCTTCCCCCCAAAAAAAGGAAAAGAAAAAAAAAAACACGCATTGCGAAGGCGTTTTTTAAATAAGTTACTGTAACCAAACAACTGCAAAAATCTCCCCAACTCATCTCCCACGAGCTAGTTGATCTCACCCCACCCTACCTGCCGAAGACTGCTCCGGTTACAAAACCGTTAAATCATGTCCGACGTAGGTGAATTGAGAGAGGGTAGATATCGATCTCGCCCACATTCCAAGGAGGAAAAAAAAAAAGCAGAAGCGAGATTGGGAAAAAAGGCGAAACGAAGAGAAGAGAAGAAAGAAGCGAGAGAAGAAACGGGCGAAAAATCAAGCGCCTTGTGTCAACAGGGCTCCTGAAGAAGATGCTAACCGTTTTGAAATCCATGCAAAAGTGTCTAATTATAAGGATGAAAAACCAGTGGCCAGCAAAAGGAAACAGCAACTGAATATCCCCGATGAAAGTTGTCGTCAGCCTTCTGAGGACGAAGTCAGTTGCAGTAAAAGGAAGAAGCGGGAGGTGGAAACCATCAACGAAGGTGAACGTGCAAGGCCAGATAGTTCCATTTCTAAAAGAGAAGTTGTCGGTGAAAAGCAGGCTCTGGGCGCTGGTACTCTTTCCAGGGGGAAGAAATTGCTTTCACTGGTGAAGCTGAAAAAAAGATCAGAGGTTTCCTCACAAAGTCATCTCCGTGTCTTCTGCAAGTCATCGATTAGGATTGGGAAGACTGTGGCGGATCGAAGAAAGCCGGAGGCGGTGCAAGAACTCGATGTGTCATTGCTGGTCAAAGTAAAAGAAAGTCCCATCGGTTCCGGAACATTAAATTTTGGAAACGTCTTTCTTGCCCGATACCGCGGCATGAAGGCAGTAATCAAGGAAATCAAAATGCCTGGCGCTTCAAATTCAAGTGAAAGTAAAAGATGCAAGCAAGAGGTGCTGCACGAAGGAAAAATGCTGCGCATGCTAGAAGAGCACCCGAACCTGCCGTTTCTTTTTGGTGTTGTAACGCAGAGAGCTCCTTGCGCCCTTGTAATGCAGTTCCATGGGACAGGGGAAGAGAGTATTACCCTCCACAAAGTGGTAAAGGAAATAATTTTTAATAAGCAGTTAACGGCTGAAGTGTTTACTGAAATTGCTCAAGCTCTTAGACATATTCACGCCAGGGAAATTGTGCACAATGATTTAAAGGCGAACAATGTTATTATTCAGCAAGAAGGTGAACATTATCGTCCCATAATTATCGACTTCGGAAAGAGTGAGGAGATCGTGAAATTGAAAGCGTACAAGAGAAGTGCAGATTACCTGGCACCAGAAGTAATGGAAGGGAAAGATGTTACAATTGTCTGTTTCCGGAAGAAGCTTTTTTCGTCTATTCACTGAAATAATTGTCATCGCGACTTCCCACCGTGCCGAGGACGGGCCCTCCGCAAATGACATTGTCTCAACTCTTAGAAATATTGTCCCAATCTCGGAAAAATAGTAGGATAACAGCAAAACATTCGTCTTTTTGTTTTGGGACTGCGGGATTGGCGTGAAGGTTTACTCCTATGACACTTAAATTCGAGCTGTAATGATTGCAGAGCCGCCTGAACCTCATTTAAAAATTCCTCAGTACAATGTAATTAATTTGCCGGATATTTTGCATAAGATACTGGTTATCACAATTCTTCAGACAAACTGTTTGAAGCTAAAGTTGCTTTTGTTCCCCATCTCCCCCAAAGTAAAAAAAAAAAGATTTGCCTGTAACTTTGTCGCTAAACAGAATTTAATGAAGTAATTCAAACTAATTCATAGCGTGACTTCACTTCGTGCCTCGATCAGGCCGTCCGCACACGCAAGTTGTTTGTGCGCTGAACAAAATTATTTAGGTAGTGTAAAATTAAGCGAACGTTGTCGGCTTTCCAATGCATGACGTTTACCGCGCACGACTTCCGAATAAAACTTGTAAGCGGCTTAACTGTTGTTGATGTGTGTTCTAGCTCAAAATAAAATGCATGCTGCGAGTGTTGAAAAAGGCAACCAGAGGACAAATTCCCTTGCGGCAGATTAGTTAATTAAGTTTCACACGTTTGTGTAATTTGGAGATATAATTGAATATGTCGTCTGTAGCAACGATGGCTTCCAACAGTGAACCAAAAAGTATCCTATGCGGGTCCTCATGTTTTTCATGCGCAAGTGCAATTCCACGCTAAATACCCTCTCTTCGATAACTAATCAGACGGGAGTTTACCTTTAGCTATGCGATTCTACCAGGTATAAAATGTCTCACATTCGGCTCGACATTGCCTATCCAGTACAATACGGTGGCTCATATTTTACTTAGTACAAACACGCAAATCAATATGATTGGTTCGTTTGATTGGTAATACCTAGGGACACGTGATTGCTAAGTTACCATTGGTCCCTTTTGTAATTATCAATTTTACGCGTTTGACAGCTGGCGTCTGCATGAAAGTGAGATTCAAGTCCAAGGTAACCAGAGATTTTACTCTTTCTCGCCGCTTCACGCCTCGTCTTCTACGCTCGCGGCTCAAGAAAAACCTCTGGGACCAGGGTATTAAGCACGCTTTCTTTGTGTCAGATTTGTGTCTGTGCACTAAAGGAGGTCTTTTATGTTCTTGCGAAGAAAGATTGAACTTACCCGTGCTTCGTTCAAGCGCGAGGTTGAAAATTTTCCCTTAAAAAATGGAATAACAATTGACATGTCCCGCCTAGTGAACAAAATATTCCCTTTTAATTCACAATACAACGGCCTTTTAAAGGCCAACAAGAGACAGACATCTCGCCAATAGCTGAAATTCATCCAATCAGATTGCCAAAAGAAGCAATGCGAATTTCCATAACAAAAACGAACGGTGGAAAAGGTGGGCCTTTAAAGTGATTCTCAAAATGCAAATAAAGAAAACCTAGAGCTACATTCAAAATTCAAAATCCTAAATACTCCCGCCTCGTTTATATTGAATTATAGTTGTAGCGTGACCGACTTTAAACTCTGGTTTTAAATATATTTGGTTTGGAATATTCCGAACGTTTGACCGCTAAAAATATATATTTTGTCCCCGTGTTTTCATTGATTTTCGATTAAGTCAAGGTTGTTTCTGATTGGTTTTTGGTGAGGTCATCGCGCGTTCTGTGATTGCTTCATTCCGTTAGCTCATTCCTTTAATCGCTTTGTGTCTTTTCATTCACTGTTCCACTACCTAATTATAAACATATCTCCGGTTCCAAGTTAGGTTTTGCGCGAAAACAATATACACACACACGCTCAAGCCCTAACGAAAATATATTTTTCCCGCCAATATTTGCACGTGTTATTGAGTTTGAGTTGACTTCAAACCTTTTTGACATTCTTATTGATGAGAAACCCTCGTGTACTTACTTGACATGCATCTCATTAGACCAACCCTAATTTATGCGACATGAAATCAAGGTCTTTTGGTCTGAATGATCGCACACAAGTACTAACGGCTACTTACACCCTTTTTGTGATGGTAAAGTCCAAGTACAGGAGAAGATAACATTGAAAAAAAGAAAGAAAGAAAAGAAATAGGAGAGGTAAAATTTTACTTAAAATCAATAATGCACATGTGCTTTGTGGTAGTTTCCTTTTGTTTGTTCATTTGTTTTTGCTTAATTGTTCATAAACGATGACATATATGTGCACCAATTTCAGGTGAGATCCCAAGACGTTATGTGATTTAGCCTTTTGTAAAAGAAGACGGTGGCAGACGGTATCGATCTTGGAGACTGTTGCAATCTGTACTCAGGCTCCTCCCTATATACAAGAAAAAATATTCTGCCCCCAAAGGGAGGAACGTTTTGCTGGGTTCATAAATTAACCGTGATATATGAATGATGGTTATAGATTGACATAATTTACTTGCTAATAGAGATATGTGAGATTTCCAGGTCATATTGTCATCCAAAAAGACACCCAAAAACATGGTCTCAGAAATGCAAGAAATACGCTGCTCGTTTATGAAATTTAAAGGATTTCTTTTTTTGCCAAGGCTTTAGTCTTGGCTAAATTCAAGGACATCCGGTTAGCTGAAAACCAGGTTATGGGAGATAAGTAGGTTTCAATCAGCCAACAAGATTGCATAAAGCAGGGAGCATTGTTCAAATCATTAATTTACAGGGTAAAAAATAGAATGCCAAGAATAGAAGCCTTGGGGCACCCCACATTAAATCCCCTGGGTAGCAGATCTAACGTTGTTAAGTCGAATCAGAGACATAACTTTTGACCTATTCTAATGCCAAGCCACGGATCCCATAATGCTCGAGTTTTTCAAAAAGAATGTCGTGATTTACCGTGTCAAATGCTTTCGAAAGATCTAGAAATACCCCTGTGGCATGTTCTTATTTTCGAATGCAGAAGAGATTTTGTCACACAAATCGATAGGCGCAAGGCTAGGAGAGCGATTTTTCCTAAAGCCATATTGATTATCACATAGGACATTAAAGTCATTGAGGTAATTTATGATACGGTTGTAAATTATTCGCTCCAAGAACTTCGAAAAGCAGGGTAGAACAGGAAGTAAAATAATAAGTTAAGTAAAATAACGGCTAAACTTACAACCTTTTTGTGATGGTAAAATCCAAGTAAAGGAGATGATGACATGAAAAAGAAAGAAATAAGACTTGGTAAAACGTACCTTAAAATCAATAGTACATATTATGCATATTTTATTTATTTGTTTATTTAATTTTTATTTGTTGTTTATGAACGATAACGTATAATCGGATCACTTCCAGAGGAGATCCTACGAAGTTATATCCGTTTACCTTTCGTTAAAAAAAATTAATTAATTAAAATTAAAATTAAAAAAAAAAAAACCCGTGGCATATATATGGTGTCGAAGACCTTCCTCGGATCTAGCGGTACCGCAGAAACTGTTTCTTTCTTGCCCAATCCTTCTCTCTAATCCTCAGTAAACTTCGAGTGCCCCCTTAGAAAAAAACTTGGGAGACTGCTAGAGTCTGTTCCTCTCCGTATGCGTTTACAAATATTCCGCCAGCAAAGAGCCACATGTGTTTCTGGGGTTATAAATTAACAACAAATGTTTGGGAAAAAAAAAAAGGATTGTGTCTGCTTACCGCCTTTTTTAATGATAATTTCCAAGTTAAAGAGAATACGACATGAAAAAGAAAGAAATGAAACACAGGTTAAATCTTCGTTAATATAAATAATGCATGTGCACTTGGCATTATTATGAGCAGGCGATAAACGTATGGATGCTAAAGTACAACAATACAGGGCGCACAGCGCAACCTATGCAGTCTGAAGGAACTATTAAAGAAAAACCTAATGAGTCAAATAATATGCGATAAAAATTATAAATATAATAAATAATCTGTGTAGACACCATAAAAATAAATAAAACTAGTAATATATAAAATAAGGTATGTCAAATAGATTCTATAGGACCTTGTATTGTCCTATTCTCTGTATCTGTGTTTTGTTATTTACGACTCTCTAGCACAAGACCTTGAAGGATCTTTCAGTGTTCAAACTACAGCACAAAACAGCACCTCCCTACTGCGTCCTCCCAGTATCTTTTTCGTTGCACTTCTGAGTCCCTTAGAATACTCGCCCAGGAAATCCGTTATAATGTTAATTTGAATTATTTGGTTGCCCGGGTATTGCTTCTTGAGTTCCCATCGTAGGGGAGTGTACTTGTGCTTATTATTATTATGATTATGATGGTGATGATGATGATGATGATGATGATGATGATGGTGATGATTACTTTCTTTTTTTGAGCAATCGCTTTAACTATTCACGTAAATTGAGGGCTCTTTCACCAAAAGTGATGCAGATAGGCTACTTATATACAAGAAGAAAAAACAAAACTGCGACCATGAATTAGACTTAAGATGGGTTCTTTTAAATTAATTGTCACTTGGAAGAGTTGCTAAAAAATATTGTCAAAAGTTGCTAGAATATTTTTTAAAAGTATCTCTTCAAAATTCTAACTTGCTTACGGACTACTTGATCCAGTAAGTAGTAGGTAGTTAGGTGGTCTGAATGAATTATCTATAGGCATGAGCCAAAGGTTGCTGGGAGGTATTTCTCGCATTGAAGTGAAATTTTGAATCAAACCTTATGTACTTTTAAACTTATTTCAGTCTTTCCATGTAAACTATTTACTGGTGATAAACCAAGGTTTGGCCCATGGGATATTTCATTACGGCTACACTTGTACTTTGTTGATAAGTGATGTTACCCAATTACTGGTTCTGGAGTGAAATATGTTCAAAAATCATATTTACAAGTTTCAACGATAATTTGCTTTTTTTTTTTTTTAAGAAATTGGCGAAAATTTGAAAACGCGGTTAAAGTGCGTGTCCAAAATTTGTTGCAAGAACCAATTGGCACCAAACTTCACACAAAATAAGAACAACCATGCATTCTTATCCATTTCTACTTCGATATTTTTTACAGACATGTTAAATTTGTGATTTTATAAGCTATTTGAGGAACATCCTCAAAGTCCGCATAACATAGCGGAGAAAAATGGGAGATAATTAACGTGATAAAAATGTACCTGGTACCACATTCTTACTGTGCGACGCGCCTTAACGTGCTTTATTACAAATTGTCCGCCAATCAAGATGTGTGAATTTGATTGACAGTCACGCCTCTTTGCAAAGTTCGCACGTAATTGTCCAATGTAAAAGTTTGTTGGGTGGCCACGGTAAGGCTCGTTGCACGGTGCACTCTTTTTACTTCGTATTCTTAAAATATTGCCTTTATTCATTTTCTGGGTAACGTTTTATACTCGAACTTGGAACACTTCCCTCCGAAAGTATCAGAAATGTTTGTAACCTGAGCGAGCTAGATGACGTGAAATTTGAACGCAAACTGATGCTAATTTACATTTACCATATTACAAGCATTTCCTCTCTGCAAGGCTTATATGCTCGGATACGGTCACAGGTTCGTAAAGGTTCTCAATGCTTGAGCTCACAGACCCCACTCTTAAAACCATTAAGACTTGCGGGTGTGGCTGATTTGGCGGGCAAATTGTTCCATTGCTTTATAGTTCAAGGTAAAAAGCTATATTGAAGATAGGTTCTCGTATCTTGGGGAATTCTAAAGAATTTGGCGTGACTATTTCTAGAGTGTCTCGTAAGTGGTATGAGTTCTTTAAAAAGATCGACTCCAACTAGGTTGTTTACAATTTTGTATAAAATATTTAATCTTTGGTTTGTTTATTTAATCTTTGGTTCTTTGCTGCTTGAGACTGCGCCAGCCAAGCTCATCAAGCATGGTAGTGACACTTGCTTCACGTCTGTAGTTGTTACAAACAAAATGGGCTGCTCTTCTCTTTACCATCTCAGTTTTACTTTGGTTCTCTAGGGTGAAAGGTATCCATATAGTAGACGCATACTCGGTTTGTGGTCGAACAAGAGTCCTGTATGCATTAGCTTTGGTGTCAGTTTTGGTGAATTGTAGGTTTGGTGTAAGAAAAGCTATGGATGAATAGCTTTCTTGACTATAGAGCTTATGTGTTCGTTTCAAGACAGCGTTTCATCTGTGACACTGTTTCACTGAGGTTGTTGTTAAATTGGGTTATTTGTTGCGTTTACTTGTTGTTTAATGTACTCGCTTGACGTAGCGAGCTAGCCGCGGGTTTGCTCCCGATAGGGTTTTCTAATACTTCAGGGCTGCTTCGCGTTTGGCTTTTTTTCCTTTTGTGTGGGTTTAATTAGTATATCTTTTTTTCCGCCGACTTTCTTATTGTTTGTCCTCACCATGCAAAAGGCCTCTTTTGGTTTCCACCATTGTTATGTTTTACTTTCACTAGATGCTATCCGGTAGTGTACTTGGCAAGGGAAAGACCGCGCTTTGCAGGCCTGATTCCATCCCCCCTCATTGTTCCCAACAGTATAGTTCACGCCACTCCTCAGGTTGTGCCCCGCTATGATCTCCCTTTCTTCGTGGCAGGAGGCGTGTGCACTCTCAAGATTTTATTAGCTCTACTATTATGGACCATTTTAGGAACGGGTCCCTACTTGTTTGGCGAGAGGTTGGTTCAGTAGGCCTACATTATCTTCTTATGGCAGTTTCCGTGGAGCCTATGATGTGTCACAATGACCTCTTCCTTACTTTGTGGCTTAAGGATCTCCCCTCGTCTCCGGAGACTACATCTTTGACCCTCCATACTACGTCTCTTAGTCGCATTTTCAGACCACCTTGGACGATACGAGTGGTTACGTTTCGGGTAAACCTTCCGTTGGCTCTTCGGTGTATGATCGTTTTAAGCTGTGTCTCAAGGAACCTTCAACTTGATGAAACCCCTTACAGATTCCCGCGGGATGTTCGATCATCTCAGGGCTTTTAGAAGTCCCGAAGGCGGCCACCTAATTCCGCTTACCCAAGTGCCTCCGCCGCTTCTCGAAGTGCTCCGTTTTCCTTCAATGCTTAATGATTTGCTAGGCTTAATAATTTGCTACTTTTAAGTTTTGGGGAGAGTTACGTCCCTTCGTTGTGTTTCTGCCTGGTTTCGGGATTTTTTGTATGTGCAATTTCCATGATGTATTTAAAGGAGAGCGGATGTCGTAAGGCTTGCCTCTTCCCATAAAGTACATCAGCCTATAGTGATAATTGTTACAAAAGGCCATTTTCGAAATATCAAATATTCAGCTTGATAGCGAGGCAGTGAGGACAAAAACAATAGAAACACGTTGGAAAGAATGAGAAAAATATTTACATATCATCCACTTTCCTTTGTTTTTGTCCTCACTGCGTCACTATATATCAGACTGGATTTTGTAATTTCGAAAGCCTATTGCTATCAAATATTTGACTAAGTTATATTTCGATCCTTGCAGTACTTTTGCAGTGAGCTCTTTTATTTATTCACGGGATCGCTGGTCAAGCGTAGCGAAGTATTTCATGGCGTACAACAGAGTCTATGCACGTCTTATCTGCCATTTTGAAATGCCTGCAGCAAATTCCTGGGAAGGAGGTTGATCTAACTTTACGAGAAACTTGAAGTTGTAAGTGACTTGTCAACCATGGTAGCCTGCGACCTAGAGAAATTTGTGGTGGGGTAGTATTGACTAAGCCACCGTTTTGGTCACCTTGTGAAAGCATACACTACAGGCCTAGGTATGGCTGCTTCAATAACAGTCCTCTACTTTCTTTTTTCCTTGTTCGCAAACTATGAGGTATGAGGGGATCAATTCCAGCGAACATCTCAGAAGACGCCAATGCCATACTCAGATCTTATTATCTTATTATCTCATGGCTTCTGATAGGATGCGGAAAAAAATTAAAGATTATGCGGAAACATGCGTTGATTATGCGGAAATTACACCGGATTATGCGGAAACTTAAACAAGTTATAAAACTAATAATTAAGCCCGTCCAATGTATTTACATGCTTACGGTAAATCCGCAATCGAAATTGCAACCAATGCAAAGTAACAATCGCATTTGTGACTGAATTTTTGCCCTTTGTGATTAAATTACACGGAGGAGTCATCAATTTGCGACCAGCTTTCACCGTTGAAATAAAAGGGTTAGCAGTTGGGATTTTCCCGCAACCTTTGGTAAAATAAATAAAGCGATAAAAAATTATTTTGTTTCTCATCATGAATTTTGTTTCAATTTGGAGATAATGGAGCAAAATTGTAATACCTTTGGAGCGCGATCCATTCCATCGATCATTGACTTAAAGTGCGTTTGATTCACCGTATTCCGGAATAAGAATATGTGAAGTGATGAATTCAAAACGGTATGTCTGGCGTTTTGAAGCAACAAGGATAATAAAGATATATTTAAAATAGCATTTTAGCAGGTGTTCGACATTTTTAATGTGAATCTCCGTAAAAACGAAGGATTTCTAACTTGTATTCCATGTAATCCTATTCTGGAATACGGTCAATCGAACGCGCCCTTAGTTTCTTATCAGTTACGTCATTTGCTGAAGTGTAACTGTTTCTCGTCCAATGGAAAGCATTGTAGGAACAAAAGCTAGTGTCCAGGCTCATTGGCGAAAAAATGCGCGGAAACTGTTTACCATCTTTCTTACGAACTTTCATCTTGCGAACGAAATGGTGTGTTTTCTTCAATGTTCAGGAAAATAAGCGTTTCAAAACAGTCAATTTCTTCGGCTTTTATGTTTTTGAGGATGTTAAGGAGCTGCTTTATCACTAATATCAGATATTTCTTCTGTTTTTTGCGGAAAATATCGGAATTATGCGGAAGATGCGGATTTCAGTGAATTATGCGGATCCGCATCGCCGCGTCCTGTCAGATGCCATGTTATCTTGTGTAAAAATTTGGATTAGTTTACATCGTGATATCCGCCATCTATCCAAAAACAGATTTAAAATTTAATTATATAATACTCCAAATACTTTCAGAAGAAAATGACTATATTGATTTATCTGTCTTGATATTGATTTAGTTATTGATCTGATTTTAAATCACATTTACTTAGTTATTTGTATACTTTGTATACTAGTTATTTGTATACCTCTACGTTCTATAATGTGCTGTTTGTACAACATAACTGAATACTGTAGATTGCGCTACTTGTTCTCTCTTAGATATAGGCGTAACACTACCCGCCTGAACCAGCCTTTGCTAACTTCGAGCAGTGCATTATGATCATTTACTGTATTATAATGAAATTCTACAATAAACAATAAAGATAAACAGAGGCAGCTGTCCTCTCCAATCCTCGGAAATTCTAAATAGGGCCGCACAACCCGAGTCTCCTCAATAAGAAACAAACGAGACCAGCACACTACTCTGTGCCAAGGTTCGTTGTCATAAGAAGGAAAAAATTATTCTGCCTAAAGAGCCGAAATTTTTGCTACGTCCATGAATTAACAACGATTATTTGAAAATAAAAAAATAAATAAATAATAGTAATAATAATAATAATAATAATAATAATAAAAGGAAAATAATAGCTACTTACAAACTTTTTGTAATGGTAAATCCCAAGCAAAGCAGAAAATGGCATGAAAAAAGGAACAAATAAGACAGGTAAAAATCTTGTTATATTTAACAATTGTCCTGCTCAATCTTGCGGAATATCGCAAGATTGAGCAGGATAATTGTTTTATTATTCAACACATTGATGACAAATACAATTTTCTACCTATATTCGTTTATCGGAAACAAAGCTGGAAAAACGTTAACTACCATTTTTCTCTGCGACACACATAATTAACAATTATTGGACGAGGTTGAGCAAAATATCGTGATTTGTCAGTGGCGATCACAACAATTATTTGCCGAAGCCGAACGCTGAGGCAAATAATTGATCTGCAAGACATTGACAAATCACGATATTTTGCGACAACCGAGGTCAATAATTGTTTTATCATTCGATCACTAAGTTTGTTTTTTGTTTTTGTTTCCGGAAAGCCGTGAGCGCGCGCTGCCTTGCAGAGTCGAGTAATGGCACCAATCAGTTGGTTTCCTTCTCATTACAATTATATTTGTAGACTTCAAATTGTACTTACATTCAAACGTTCAATAACACTAGGCATCAACAAAGCTGAAGAATTTCACAGTTTTCAAAGCGTATCCCGACAAGTGAAGCTTTGGTGTAAAGCTCGCCATTCTTTTCTGGCTTCAGCATAAAATCTATTCAGTACATATGCATTCACCAACGTGTCCTTCGCGTCGATGACACGAGTGACTCTTCGTCTACCTTTCTTTCCTTGAGATACTCTCGAACTACGTTGAGTGCAACTTTTGTTCCTTTTTTAGTATTCTCACTGTTCGTTCGATCAACTAAAGATGTCGAATCATTCTCTGACAGCTCGGGGAACGTACCGATCTGCCATTTTCTCACAAGAGCGGGATTTCAATTGCACATGAGCAGAATATTATTTGTAGCAAAACACTTATCTGTAGGCAGTTATTTGCAGGTCACGTGGTGTGCTCTCGTCCAATGAAAAGGAAGGACAAAATACATCGAATGATAATTACGTTACGAATATTACGAATATTGAATATTGAGCGCGCTATGGCCATATTGAGACATTGCCACAATGTGTTGAATAATAAATATAAATGCATGGCGTTAGTTCTTCTTCTTATTATTATTATTTTGTTTTGTTTTGTTTATTTTTTTTTTTGATTCGTTGTTCATGAACGATAATAACGTACTAGCGGATTAATTCTACGGAAGATCCCAAGACGTTTCATGCCTTTGCCGGTGGACGGTGCCAGATGGAGTCGAATGCCGTCCACCACAGAAGCTATTTCTCTCTTGTCTAATGCTTCTCTCTAATCTCAAGTAAACTTCAATAGGGCAGTAAAACACGATTGCCTCCTTAAACAAATTAGGGAGACTGCTACACTCTGCAGTCACACCTCCTCTCCATAAGAAGGAAAAAATATTCTGCCCACTAAGGTGCCAAAGTTTTGCTGCGATCATCATAAACTGGCCAGGAATTTTTGAAAAAAAAGTAAAATAAAAAAAGGAAAATAACTGCTACTTACAATCTTTTTAGTAATGGTAAATTCCGAGTAAAGGATCAGATTACATGTAAAAAGAAAAAAGATAAACGTCTCTGTTAGTATCAATAATGCATATACACGTGTACACGTGGCATTCCTATTTATGTAATTTCTTCAACTTTTCACATAAGTAAAGGCTTTCTCACCAAAAGTAATGCAGGTGGGATGCTTAGAAGAAGAAGAAAAAAAAAAGATTTAGCTAAGCCTAAAAGCGGAGCTCCCTGGCTATCTATTCTTACTGCCTGTTAAGTTAGTGAAAATAAAAGGTTTCGAATTGTCTGCGTTTTGATGTTTCCGGTTGCTGCTTACTTGAGTCATTTTCTTTACTTTCTTCTGTAGAAAAATTCATTGCCTAACTAGTGAATTCCACGGTAAATTTTACTCTAGAAACCGATATCGCATGAATCACGAAGCGATGAGTATATATGATATCGGTTTTTCGAGTGAAATTTACTTTGGAACTCATCAGTTTGGCAATGAATTTTTCTTGAACCGCATGAGTTTTAAAAGAAACCGCACCCTCAGCGAGAGAATGGAAGAGGAAAAAAGTCATTTCAGAGTTAATAGCTAGTGAATAGGAATCACGCTAAAATTGGAAGCCATAATAAAAAAAGAAAACTTTGTCAGTTCAAGGTCAAAAAAGAGGTTTAACGGATCTGCTTTATTCCACTTTATCTCTGAAAACGAGATCATTCACTTTTTGAAGTGTTTCATTGAAACACACCAGGTTGGCTTGGAACAAGAATAGGCAAAATACGGCAGTGCAACCAAGAAAGGACGAACTTCAAACACGATCCGCTCCTACACTAAATTACGTTTAGGTACTTTTATTAAACAAACATCTGAAAACACAAGCTAGTGAAATTTGCCCCTAATTTTACGCAAACTCATTGCGATTACGTAATTTTCACATAAGGGCATTTTTTTCTTGTCACTGTCGAGGCACATCGAAGACCAGTTGGGCAAACGGATTTAAAAAGCACTTAAGGCGTTCCAAACTAAATCGTCCTTTTCCAATTAAGCAAATTCCGTTAAAAAAAGGGCAAATAAGTACGTTAGACAGCACATTTCCGACAGAATACTGGCGATAGAGGGTATTCTACAATAACTGAGGAACACACAGTTGAAAACTTGACCACTTTATTATGTTTCTAACGGAAAGTACACTTTTTTTGACATCTAAAAGGTTATAATTTTTTACGGACTGCGTCTAAATGTCATCTTAAACATAGAGAACAGCTATGAAACCCTCGGAGCCCTGCATAACATTCAAATAATACAACACAAAAGCGCTATAAACTGCGGAACGCTTTTTTATTCCGCTACCAGAAGCCTGTTCGTCGTTTTGCCTAAGAAATCGAATTTTGGCTTTGTAATACCTAGTAATATCATTTGAAGTTATGTAAATTGCTGCAGTAACAGGAAATCGTGCGCTGTTATTTGTACTTTGGAGTCCGATTTTCGGAACCAAAATTCCACCCTTGATTTAATGTTTGGACTTTACTTTTTCAGCCCGACACGAAGTTGATAACTTTTGATTCCGATTTTCGGAGCCAACATTCTACGTTCTCAGCCCGACACGAATGTTGTTAAATATTTGAGTCTGATTTTCGGAACCAAAATTTTACGTTTCCCCGACGATCTCAACCCAACACACCTTTCGATAACTTTTGAGTCTGATTTTCGGACCTAAAATTCTACTTTTCTTCGTATATATCTGCTCACCACGAATATTCATACAGCTTTTGAAACTGATTCCTGGACCCAAGTGAACTACCAATATTCGTATCCCTAAAATTATGCACAAATTACCTACATATCTTGTGTTACTGATTTAGTAACACTGTCTATAAACGCTTTGCGCGTAAAACATCACTGAAGCGAACTATCAGTCTGGTTGTAGTCAAAATAAAGACTAGGAAAGGCATAACGCGTAAGGGCCATCATGAGAATAAGAAAAACCACTTTCAAAATCTACTTTCCTCGCCTTTGAGTGTTGCTTGTCAGGATAAGCTTTAATTTAATGCCCTCTGTGCGTGCTACACGTGTTTTTTTTTTTTTTTTTCACATTAATGCCGTGAGTAAACATGAGTTTACTTTTTTCGTTGAACTGACAAGTGTTGCACATTGATACTGAAACTTCAAAATATACTTTTTCGATTTGTCAAGCAATCAGGAGACAAAAATGTTTAAATTTGATAAGAAATCTTTATACTTTTTATAATCAACATGTAACATGGTCGTGCCAACTTACGGCAAACCTCAAAAAGGAAAGGTGAGGACATAACTAGCGCTGTTGAATTCAAGAAGAGAAAAACTGAGGAATCAATCCTCAAATTAAAGAAACATTTAGAACAAAAGACTTGTCCTAAGTCACTCCAGTATAAAGCGCGGGCAAATATAACGCCCGATGACATGTTTCAAAAAGAAATAGGCGCCATAAAACAATATGCCGAAAAACAATTCGTGGAAGCCTTGTTGCGCTTCCATCAATGCAGACTCGAGAGTCACGCGAAAAAATTAGAAAGGGCGAAATATGCCAAACACCGAAACAAGAGGTTTATTTCCTCTGGAAATGAGTCACAATTGCCCTCGGCGAACATAGCAGACAATGTGAACAATGATGTAAAGAGGATAAACAACCTGGAAAAGCAACTTTTCGATATAAAAGAGATGTTATGTACACATTTGCTAAACAACAATAAAAATGTTGAAAGCTATAACAGTGTGGTCTCTGAACAAACAACCACAAAAACCACAAGTACGAGATCAGTTGCAAGACTGTCAAAAAATGGCAAACGCATAAGGCGACGAAAAACCGCCAAACAAAAGAGATATAACAAAGAAAGGGAGACAAACGAAAAATTTCTTAAAAATCTCTCAGGTCACAGACTAACTGACAGCCAAGTAAGCGTACTGTCAAAAGGGTTTTGATTTATCTCGACACTCGTGACTAACGAAAACGAAATCAAACGACACTTGTTGGCTGATTTCGAACATTTTGCGAGACGAATGCGTCTCCAATACATATTTCACGGAAACGACAAGGGAAAACATCCATTCCATGTAAAATCGAAAAGGGTTCCACCAGT
>OX421446.1:58803314-58808314 GCA_949126865.1 Montipora capitata
GGGCGCTTTCAAACTTGTCTCCTGCCTCGAGGATAGAATGTTTTAAATGAGATAAGATTTATATATTATATAGTTTCAGTGCAATATCACTGATGAGAAAATTGCTAAAACTATTCAATTTGGCCATTCCTCATCGAATTTAATGCGTGGGGAACATGTTAGTTTCATTCATGAGCTGACACGAGCAGCTTAAGTATTGTGTTTGTGGCTTACACGGACGCTCTACTCGAGCGTTCTTAAGTTCATCAAGAAGATGTATATTGTCCGAACTTACGGAAAGCGTGAATTTGTAAAGTGACTAGTCAACCACCAACGTCTCCGTCATTCATAGCGCGGTAGTAGTGACCAAGCCTGTAAGTTCTCCACGTTATCTCGTTCGCAAACGTTGAGGTATGAACGAATCACTTCCAGTAAACATCCCCGAAGATCTCAATGCCTTACTCAGATTTGCTGTCACCAGAGATTAGCATTATCTCTCTTCTTCAATGGCTCTCTCCAATGCTCAGCTAACTTCAATTAGGCTGTGTAGCTCGGGTGTCCCCATACCACAGAGACTGGTACACTCTGTACTCAAGGCCGTTTTCATATGTAGCGAAAGATCAATTATTTTCCAAATGGCGCGGGTTTTACTAAATCCATGAATTGACACCAATTATTTGAAAAAGAAAACAAAACACACTCTAAAAAAAAAATGAGTTGAGAGTCCCCAAAAAATTGAGTAAAACAGTGAATCCACATTGACACCAAATATTGAGTAAACTGAAGCTTCAATAATGAGTAAAACGTACTCAATAGTTTGAGGGAAAACCACTCATGTGTGAGTAAAACAACTCAACACATGAGTAAATTTAACTCAAAATACAGAGTGAAAGCTCTAAGTTGAAGTGAATCCACAATGACACCTTATTTTGAGTAAAATGTCAGCTTACTCAATGTCTGAGTAAACTGCATTCATTATATGGAGTAAAGTCACTCAAGGAAATGTCATCAACAATACACTTTATTTTGAGTAAATGCCACTTAAAAGGAAGAGTACACAAGACTTAAGAAAGGTAGTGCTAAATAAATTATTATTTTGTTCATTGAGAAAAGCTTCATATATCTGTAAAAAGAGCACACATCAACATAACTAGGGTTGCCATTCATTAGTATAGAAAAATATCCCCCGGCATTTTCTTTCCTTTTCATTGATTGTGACCACAAAACAATTCTCACTAGGTATCCAAGTCAAATCATCCTTGGGCAATAGAGCTAGAAATGAGTCCCAGTATAACAAGGTTTTGAACTACTCGTTTACCAGCAAGAAAACTGACTCTTCCGCAAACCTATAGTGGTTAAGAAAAATTAAATTTCTTGACTTTTTACTGACTTTCTGGTAGAATTTAAAACTTCCCTGCCTTGATGCACAATTTCCCGACTTCTCCCCCAACTTAAAAACAATGTGCATGATTGTTTTACCCTGATTTTACTCTGACTGTTGCAACCCTGAATTAATAGGTGTAGGTGGAAGACATCCCTTTTATCTTCTGAGCATTCTAACATTATTGCATATGTTTAACTGCATAATAAAATGTCACAAGGCAGTCAAGTGTTACCATAATGTACTATCCCTACAGTGGTGAAAATGATACCCGGCAGTGGCACACAGCCCCACCCTAACCTTTTAAATTGTCATTTATTTAATTTTAAACAGTAAGCTTTGACAATCTATCTATCTCATTCACTAAAGTGATGACAGAGGAAGGTAGCTTCCTGCCATCATTAATCTTCAAAACACATTTTTGCAAATATAAATAAAAGTTATTTAAACATGCAGGATAATTAAACATGAACACATAATATGACCCCAGCAGCCCAAGTGTTGCATCCACAAGACTGCTGGTAAAGGAACAAATAACTTGTTTGTCAGCAGCCAGGTGAAATTGACTAGGGAAGCTTCAAGGCGTCCCTCCATGATGAGAAAAGGAAATGGATGCTCCCGTGACATGGCCAACTCTCTCAATTCATTACTAGTCACTTTTTCCTGTGGAAGAAAAAAATAATACTGGTCAGTTTTGTCATTGTCTTCAGCATATTGCTATTATAACACCCAAACACAAGAAGAAAATACATAGCGAACCAATTATCAGTACTTCAAAGGAAGGGTGGCCATGCATTGTAATTAAATTAACACAAATTCAATTACAACTATCATTGAAAGGGATTGTTAAAGATGATTACATGTATATCATAGGATTTTTTTTTTAACAAGTCCCAGCTGGTCAGTTATTGACCGATTCCATGTAGGTATATCAAATTATCTGTGGTATGATATTACAGACTGAGGTTCTTCTCAAACATTTTTGATATTATATTGTACTTACAGGGTGAAAGTGCACAAAGGCCTGTAGCTGAGTTTGTCGGTTCTTGCTTGCATTTGATTTCATCAAAATAGGCAACACAACCATGGCAATCTCTGCTATTTCATCTGAAGTAAAGGAATAATAAGATAAGCAAGCATCTCTAAAAGTCCCATTTTTCCCTTGCTGTAGTTATGGTGATGGCTTTTACATGTATATGGCCCACCATTCTACAATGCAGAATATGGGAAGGTGGGTGTATTTTAAGAATATAGAAATTGTGTTTGACACTGACTCTTGTTAATACAAAGTTTAATATTAAAGTTCTTTGTATTGACAAGAGTCAGTGTCAAACACAAATTTTATATTCTTATAACCATCCCTGACTGCAATTTTAGAATATTCAGTGGATGTATTTTCATTCTTCAGTTCCATCATTCAAACTGTGGAATGCATTTGCTTAGTAATTTTGCTAATGTATAAGGTTTTGTTGCTCTGTGTGAACACTTGTTTGGAGATGAATGGCTAATTTCACATTGACATCAGAAACATTAATTACTGTATTCTAAATGGAATTCCTGGTATTGACTGGCAACTTAATGACTTGTTTCATTCTGTTAATTAAATCTTTTATATCCTAATCAATCTTTTCATATTCTATTGGGGTTTTTTTTGTAAATTAGTGTTTGCAGCTGGGAAATAATCTTTATCTATATTTGTCTTGTCCTTGGGTGTTATTATTGTTCTTGTTTTTTCTTGGCATACATGTAAGTTATCTTCATGGGCACTTTGTGCTGTTAGGTTAGGTCATGGTGACATACTGTATACATAGGAAAGGAACTTTATTAAGTGTCTAGTTGTTCTAGCACTGGAGTGCTAATTGGGGACACTGTAAACTGAGGTCAACGCAAATCAAATGTTGGTTTTTGAGGGGTGGGGAAACTCAGAGTACCCGGAGAAACACCTCTTGGTGCAGTGTAGAGAACCAACAAACTCAACCCACATATGACATTGAGTCTGGAAATCAAACCTGCGTCACATTGAAGGGAGACAAGTGCTCTCACCACTGTGCCATCCCTGCACAGCTTTCTGTAAACAACAATTCTAACTCCTGTGAGTGCAAATTTGTCAGAGTGGGATATTTTTTCCCTGACTACCAGATGACCTCTGGCAGAGAGGCAGAGAGGGGGCTCAAAAATCAGTATGGAATTTTTTATTCCACAATTAATACAAAAGCTTTGTCAGTCTTTATAATAGAGGGTTTCTGCAAAAAAGAATCAGTCTTACCAAGTGTGTTGTCACATGGGTCATCATCTTCGTAATCTCCCTCCAGGAGCAGCAAGTATTCTGCAATGCCAATTTTTTTTTTTGCTTTCTTTGGCTTTCTCAAGAGTGATTATTGGGTTTGCAGCCTGTGAGAAATTGGCTCGGAATGATGCAAGAATACTTGTGTCCATGCCCAAGATGCAATCAAATTCAGCTATAATCTATTAAAAGAAAAAAAAAGGCTGGTGTCGTCACAGTTTCCTACACTTGAGAGGCTGCAGAAGTCTTTGACTTGTAACAATTGAAATATTATAGTGTCCATTCACTTCAATTGTCATGTGCTTCCCTAACTTTGCTGAAAGTGGATGTCAACTGCCTTCTCAGCTTACTATAACTTGTATTATTGACCTGGCTGGAAATACCTCCATTCTTTTTTTGCTAATAAATGACATCTGTACCAATATAAAGGACTATTGAATGACAACGTCTTAAGGCATCAAGAGTATGAAACAACTAGAGCATATTTTTGGTTTTCCTTGTACCCATGTTTTTCATATTTGATATATATATTTTTCAAATTGGGTATGAGTTTCCATGATGAGTGAGGCGTCTTCCTTGGTGTTGGATGATTATCACTGAATAAAAGCTATAGAGTTTTGTTAAGGTTGATTACAGGTACATACATGTTTAAAATCAAATAAGGCAGGATATTCTTCCCGCAAATCAGCAAGTGCAACTTTTTGGTTCATTTGCCGTCTTCGATCAGGGAAAGTGAGTGCCATGCCCTTTCCCACCTTATCCCAATTTGGTGCTCTACGGCGCATTTCAGTTTTGAACTTCGGGCGCAATATGGAAATGCTCGCTATAATACCTATTTTTTTCTTCCTGTGAAAGTTTTTTTTTCTTGCCTCACTAATTAAACACGCTTTGCCAAAATCAATAAGCACTAGTGAAAAAAATCCAGAGGAACCTCTTACAATTACAATGTTGTCATTCTTAATGTCATTGTGAATGACTGTCTTGTCATGTAAATAGCAAAGGCCATCATTCTAACCCTGATACTCAGAGGAGGTTGGACACGGTCTGAAAGGCCTCATGGTTGATCGCAGTAGCGAACCACGAACGCTCTTTTATCGTGGACATGAACTCAACATGGCGGGCTTCTAGGAAGAAGTGAGTCTCAATATTGATATTTTTTACCTTCTTGTTTTTAGCTTTGCGATTTCAAACCCACAGGACAAGTTGGAGTTGCTACTGGGCTAGCTGCTGGAAACTTTTTGACTCTAAACGTAACTTCTCAGACAAGTTAGGACTCGATTTCGGTGCTTCACTGTCTGTCTTTGTTAAGCTTCGTGAAATTTGAGTTGATGTTAAATTATGTCGATTTCTCTCCAA
>OX421446.1:58818314-58830814 GCA_949126865.1 Montipora capitata
AAACTATGCAAACTCTTGGCATGGTTGTTGTAGGTAAGTAAGTTATCATGTTGTTACAGTAGCTCGAACAACAAATAAGCAAATTTCTTGCTGACAAATTCCATAGGTCATACATGTACCTTGTTCATGTACATCAAGCACAAATTATAATCTTTCTTTGCGGGAACACAGTGGACAATACTGATGAGGCAACATCTTGCACACTCAGGTAGCTAATCACAGGATTAGCTGTTCATCTTGCCAGCTAATACAGCCAGCCATATAGTAATGTGTATTATAGTTGTTGATCTTGATTTCTTTGAGTTTAAGGGTTATGATCTTACATGATATCAATTCCAAGGGATACACATGCATGCACACACACAAAAGAAGACTGTATAAACATTAGCAAGAGAAAACTCAGAAATGATTATTTGAAATTTTATTTTTCTTTTCCCTCTGTTTGGACTAATCCTTGGACTTATGTTTGCAACTTTGTGTAAACAACTTTCTTTGAAAAGTTTTGACCATTTCTCTTTTAAATCTTATTTTTAAATCCATTTTGGTTAAACTATTCTCAGGCTTTTCAACAGATGGCGAGTTTAATTCCTTAAGGACAAAAGGCTCAAGAAGACCTGTGTCGGTCGTTCAGTTAAAGACAGATGCTCGGAGTGAAGCACGTTCAACATCTGTTAGGCAGATAGAACGGTTTCTTTTTCCCGTTGTTGGCAAGTTCTTCACATTTTTTTCTATAGTTGATACTTGATTGTGATAAATGTATATTAGTGTATTTTGCAGGGAACATGTAAACAACATGTACATGTACCTTCCCACCTCTCCCACTTATAAATGTTGAGTTCTGTTTGCCTTCCCATTAACAAGATGATAACACTGCCCTTGTGATGATGAAAAGTGGTTACTGACAAGAGTGATCACCAATTTGGGAAGCACTCGCTAAGATACTTTGGGCCATTTCTTTGGTCAAAACTATCGAGTAAGAACAGCGCCTTAACTTCCTTGTCAGCATTTAAAGCAAATATCAGGAGGGAGAATCTGGCTACATTAATTAAAAAATAGCAGCTGCATAAACTGTCACCTTTGTAATTCTTAATTACGAGAGCTTAATTGTTATTTTATTATTGTTGTCAAGTATAAATTAATATTAGTCATAAGTCTAGGTAATTCAACTTATTGTAAAAATTTCATTTTAATTTATTTATACACCTGTACTCAATATCTTAGTGTGATTTTAGATTTTAGTGGAATTTTAAGTGTTCCCGATTAGTAGACCACTTGTGGTCGGCTGGAAGAATTTTGACACGATTATTAAGTTAGCAACTGACATTAGAACTAATTACAGCATTTGGCTAAATTATACATCTCAAACAGGATTTCATGAAGGTATGTCACCTATGAGAGTGATAGTTGATTAGTTAACTGCAATTAAAAAGAAACACTAGGATAAGAATATTAGGGAAAAATATTTGGAGTGTTTCCTTTTATTTTGTTTTGTAGGACGTGACAATTCTATTACAACATGTGTTCATCACAGTGCAGTACCACGAGAAGACATCTTGTGGCTACACTCATTCATGCAGGATAACAATGTTCCATTTGAGAAGGCCATCCATATTCTGCGAAGGACCCATTTCCCATTTAACTATGATCCATATCCTTGGATTCCTGGTATAATGTCATTTTTACATTATAAGTTAACTTGTCTGCAGTGTGCTTGCTTTCTCTTGACAAAGTTGTTATTACTTTCTAATGTCTTCATTCCAGTTGGCCAATCATGTTTGTGCTTCTTAGAATTCTTGCATTTTGATTGGCCAGTTCACACTGAAGTCAGTGTGCAACACAAATCTTAGGTTGAACTAAGATAAGGTATTGGTTAGTTGTCTCTTCTTTGGGCTTTTACTAAGCTATGCTGCCAAACATATTTATAAATGTAAATGTACTTAAATTCAGTTTTTCCTGTCCTGTTAGGGACTGATGAAACCAAGAATGAATGTTTGAAATCCCTAATGGCCACATACCTGTTTCGACAGAAGGTCTCCCATTATGAAAGCCTTGGAGTCAATTTCAGGGAACATTTGTATGTTCCTGAGGTTGACTCAACTGGTGTTGACTTCCACGAAAGAGAAGACCACAACCATCTATTGAAGCGCATAGCAGCTTGTACACGGAGTGGTGGTGTTCCTAACATTAACCTACGGTGTTTCACGGAGGCATTGAATGATCCCACTACAGGATTGACATACACTGCCCCGACTGGCCAACACAAACAGTCTGTTCCCGACTGTGAGAGGCTACTTTCACCAGCCATGGCCAAATTCATGAAATCACGTGGGTACACTGATGAAGCAAGGTTCACTGAAAATTGTCAGCAACTGGCATAAAGCATCAGATGGACGAGGTTTGACTGAACAACAACGACAGCAGTATAACCAGGACATGCTGGACTACATATTGGAGGACTGGATTCCATGGTGTGCACACCAAGAGAAACGCGATTACTCAACACTGGATGTCAACAGGTATTTTTTTAAGGTGGCTCCGAATAGTTTAGTCAGATCTTCCTGTCACAAAATAGCAATAAAAATGTTCATGAATAACAAGTTCAAATTTGAGATTTTGATGATGGCAAAATTGGTGGCAAGATTGGAAGATTATGGAAAATTATCTAAGGTGATTCTGATCTCTAGTAAACAAACTTTTTAAAACTTTGTAGAAATGTCTGTTGTGTTGATTAGACAAAGATGTATCAATGAAAAGCAAGTAATCTTAAAGTTATTAACCTCCAAAGGTCAAAATTGGGTGAATAAGACCTTCCTACCCAATGCACATGCTGTTTTTCCAAACTACTTTGTAAATTCGAAACCACAATCCATGTGACCTAAACCATTTCAGACATTTTGATGAGTGTAATTGAAGCTGAAGAGCAAAAGGAGTTATACCACCAACATGTTGTCACAACCTTGAAGTGATGTCTTTATCTGAACCCTTCCTATATCTGACAAATGGCATTGGACACTATGTTAGTAGCTGTTTCATTGCGTTTTAAATTGCAGACCACTGAAAGGGATCAGAGGTTTCACCAGGGAAATCATTGTGGCCTTGATTGCAAACATTGAAAGCCAGGAAAAGCGAAGGGCTGATTGTGAAACCAAGCAATTGCCGCCAGAGCACCCTCGTGCCTCATCCACGGATGATGTTGAAGGGTATATTGCTACTCTTCATCAGTTAATAGGTGTCATATTTGACCACAAAGCCTTCCGGGATAACAATCGCAAAATTACGCAGGAGTTCACCAAAAGAGTAGATCCAGATTTACCCTTCTACTACTGGACTGGGGTCAATGAACGCTATCATTGTGGAAGTTTGAAATCATTTAATGAACCTTCCAAGTCAGGAACTGAGAGATTGGATAGAGTAACTGTATCAAGAAGAGCTGACCCAGGGGTATTTGTTGCTGGTCGGGCCACACTTCCACAGCGTGGCACACTAACAGTGAGAGCTCAATTTCATGCTGCACCAGAGAGGCTCCCACCAAGGGTAGCTGATTCAACCAGCTCTAATTAAAGTTATTTGGCAATTGAGCATTCTGTTGTGTAAACTGGAATACAAGCAAGGTCCTTTAGTCAAAGTCTTAATAGGATACCAATGTGTGTTTTTGCACATGTCACAAAACAATGGCAGTTTACAGTGAACAAACAAATAATCTTGTTATCAACCTTCGTAATTTACAGTTACATACAGTTATGTTCAGTCTATATTACAAGAGGTAATGACCAACTTGGCAATTCTGATCAGCCTCTGTCATTTGGTAATGTGGCACTATAGTAACAACATAAATTTACAAGAGGTTGCATAGAAAACTTTAACTTCCAACATGATGTAACCTCAATGGTAAGTTTTAAAGTTGATAAAATTTTTACAGATTTTCTTTTGTATTATGAGAAAAGCCTTTGTAGCCTGTGACCAGTCTTTCATTGAAAATAAATCTCTAACTTTTTCCATACCACTTTTAATTTGAGAGATGAAAATCTCTTCAATTTGTCATTTCTACAAAATCAATTTCTGTTATTCTTTAAGTGATATTCCATAACAAATTATAAAAACGTTTGGTAAAAAAATGGTCGTGTGACCCTTACATGTTGTCATACCATTTTACACTGTATCTCATCGAAATGTTATAACCATTTGTTTTGTTTTCCTTTTATCTAGCGTACACTTAAACTAGCTCGCACAACAAAAGGTTCCCACCTACCTATCCTAGTGATAGATATTTTTATGTACAGTCCAAACTTTGAAAATGACGTTCGAAACCTTATATCCTCAACCTTGACTTGTGTAATTTGTCTGGTTTCAAGTAAAGGATGTAAATACTTAGTTAGTTCCCGTGGAATGTAACCAATAAAACATGGTCCATTTCCATAGTCTAAATGGACTGCTATGGCTTCCCTGTCAAACTCATTCTCTGGTTCAGGTTTTAACATAGCTGAAACTGTCTCTCCACCTTTCATTTTTGTCAAAGCTTCGTCCAAACGGTCTTGTGTTTTTGTTGAATGGGCTACTCCAATAACTTTGAAGGGTAAAGTGTGGTAGATGGGTGTACTGTCACTTTCCACATCATCAGAGCTGCCATTTTCTTCAGTACTATATTCAGTAACAGATTTCACTGACTTTTCAGAAGAGCTGGAAGTGGTTTCTGAAATATGGGAAACCTCACTTTCAGAAGTCGAAGTTTCCTCCCAGTTTTCATGCAGTTCATTAAAGGTTTTAGTCCATTTCCAAAACACCTTATATTCATTGCCATCTTGAAGTTGAATCTGGCAAGATGAATTCAAGAGATTGTTGTCGGAAGTTCATCATGTTGTAAACAGTCACTGTAGTTTATCAGTCCAGTTAGCACACTGTCTCCATCCACATATTTTACTTTCACAAATTGCAAAGTCATTACAGGGAAACTTGGCACCACCCAGGATATGGGATTTTGGTCCACTTCGGTCACAATCACATCTCTGCACACAATTTGTTCATGTTGTGAGCGAGTTCTTATGCTACTGCAGGAATCTTTGTGTAGGTCTGGCTGGACATAATCAGGATCCTCAACTGTGTCATCTGTGGACATGGAAGAATGTGACATGCAATTTAGAATTAGGATTTATTTCTTTACTGTGCAAGGTGTGGGGTGTGCTGGACTCCAGATCAAGCAGCCTGAATTCTAGCCCAACTCTCATATTGTCTACTGTACATCTGCACCAGGGTGTAAATGCTGGGTGAAAACCCTGTGATGGACCAGCATCCCATCCAGGCATCCAGGGGGAAGTAGCAATATTACTAGTCCCTTCAAGCAGCAGAAACCGAGGTAAGCTCGAATGATATGGGACCCTTTGGCCAGATTGTGACTGAACCATTTCACTGTTTATATTGCTGATTGGCAATAGGTATTTATTTTTTGCTGTATTTACATATACCAGTCAATTTTAAATTACCTGCTTCATCATCACATTCCAAATGAAGCAATGTTCTGGATCCCCATATACTGTCTGGACCCTGTAGTAGATAATAAAAGAATAATGATAATAATTATTGATGCATGCACATTTTGCAAAATTAGTTTTCTTGAAGTTTAATCAAAGAAAATAAAGTATGCCACTTGAATGTTTCATTGGATGAAGGAGAAATTCTAATTTTCATGCACTTAAGAAACAAGGCTTTCCATTTCATACTTCTCATAGAACAACTTCCAATGATTTAAGAGTTGGATTTTAATTTGAACATTAAATGATATCAATAAAGTAGTGACTTTTTATAATGCTTATATCTTGCTTGGGACCAAGGTCAAATTTTTCATGAGAATGATTATTACCTGTACATCTTCCAATGTGAAATATGAAACTTTACATTGTGTGTCTCTGTCAGTGTTTCCCAGACAAATATCAAGAAGATCATTTTCATTTACCAGTAATTGCCTTTTTGTGCATTAAGGATTAACAGTAAATATTACAAGGTGTGGAGAACCTAGGTACTGCAAAAAGCAATTTTCTCTTGGTTATGTTTAAGCTTTCACAAGTAAAGGTTATTGACAACAGGTTTTCTACTTTTATAAAACTGAGATGAGAATAATATAGCCTAGTTCCCAGTGTTCTACCCCAGGTTTTGAAACTGAAATGGTGTCCACAGTATTAAAAGGCCTTGAGCAGGAAATACTCTCAATGTAAGCAGTGTGCTTTAAAAGAACCTACATGTATAAAAATGATAATAAACAAGGATACAGCTCTGGTGGTGCACCAGACTCATCTAATATAGGATTCAGTGGTACAGCCCTCAGGTTCCTTGGATCAAATACCACCTGATGTAGAAACATTTGATCTGCTACATCAAATCTCAGAAGATACTCAGGACTCGGTACATGAAGACTTTTTACACCAAGTACTTGTGGTAACCTTGAAAAGAACTGTAGTTGTGCATTAATAACTTATTCATGAACAACTATTTAAACTGTTCGATTTCATTTGTAAAAGAAATCAAAGAAATCCAAAAAAACAACCAAACAAACAGACAATAAACTGAGAAGTTTGTGTGAGTGCAGCAAGGAAGCTTGTTTTCAATAAAGAGGGCATTTGACTGTTTAATAACAGCAGGAAATTATTTTCTTTCTATATAAATTATTTAATATAGAGTCCTGTGACCTCACTGAATTTTTAAATGATTTAAAAAATTCCATACTTTCCTCACATCACCATTTGCTGCAGCAACTTTCTTCATCAAATTGTGTGCTCTTTTGATTCCTATACCAGGAAGTGATTCCAAGTAGTCGCAGCCAGCAATTATACACATATGACGAAACAAGTCAAAGGTATAATTGGAAATATTGAGACATTTCGGTATGTCTTTGCTTTGGATTGACTGGCAGCTACCATGTAGGTGTACTTTATAAAGAACCTGGATCGTGAAAATACAAGATAAACTGTATTGGACAACTAAATAACATCCCTGTGCAAATAACTAAATAAATAAATAAAGAAGTAGACAAATAAATAAAATTAAATAAGCTTTAACAATCATCTTGTGAAAAATCAAGCTTAAATTTAAAGATTAAGCACAGATCCATTTGTAACCATAAAGAAATGTACCTCGGAACAGCCAAATACCAACAGATCCGAATCTTCACTGAGAACTACATCAATCAGCTGATTTTTGTTCAAATACGCAAGTTGTGCATCTGCTTCAAACGGGGCAACAATGCAATCTATATTTTTGTCCCGTAGAACCTGATAAAAAAATCGATCCAGATGAAATTGAAAAGCAGCAGAAACTAGAAACACTGAAAATATTACTGCAGGCACTTTTTCATGTGATCAGTGAAACTTCAAAACAATAGATCTCACCTTCAGTAGTTTATGAGACATTTCACAAGTAATCTTCAACGCTCTCCTGAAGTGATCGATAGCTTTCGATTCAATCCCGCGTCGCCACAATTCTTCTGCCTTTGTCGCATTTTCCTTGCGAGACCTTTAAGGGGAAAACAAAAATGTGAGTTAGTACCACTGTAGTGTAATCTCTGAATTAACCCACGATGCGATGATGTTGATTTCACACCTAACCTTTCTCTCCCCGTTTCTCTCTCGTTATTTTCTTGGCCTCTAAATTCTGCCCATCAAACACAGCGACGGGTTTTATTCCCAGGGAAAGAAGTAAATCGAACAGCTGCTCAGGATAATCGAGAAACCTATAGGCAAATGTGCAAAAATTAAGAAAAGTTAGCAAGTGATCACTAGCTTCCAAATATTTGACAGCAGAGGAGAACTCTGTAGAACTGAGTAACAATGTAAAATGGCCTCTGAGTGTTGTTCATACCATATATCAATGGCAAATTGATGTGGCAACACTGCTTTAAAAACAGTGCTTCCCTTTCAAGTGCTTTAGATGTAGTGCAGGACTCAAAATATTTCACAGCTACTGGAGAAGATCTAAATTTCTTCAAAAAGACAGTTCCAAATCTTCCCTTACCCAGCTCGCCTATCCCTTCGACATCTTGAAGTAAACTTGGATCTATTTTTAAGATTTCTGAAGATATAGTTGAGCTATGTTCCTTGGCTAATTTTTGATGAAAACCATTAAAAACCAACTTAGATGTTTTCAGCCTATCCTTTTCCTTCTCAGATTCTCTCCACATTTCAAAGTATTTTTCTTTGATTGCTATCTCCACATTAATTTTTTTATGAAGAGATTCATTATCTTGCTTTAACTCTTGAATTAAGGCAATCAATCCTCGTTTTATAAGCTTCTTCTCTTCCCTTTTTCGTTTGCTGCGGGATGAGCGTTGTCTTCTTTTGTTTTCCAAGGAGTGTTTACTTTTTTTTCTTCTCTCTGAAATGTTTAGATATAAATTTATTTATCTCCTAGTGTACTACCAGCCTAATACCCTCTCAAAAGCAATCCAAAACAGCAACAGAAAACTGCATCACCACCAATTCTACACCAGCTATTTCCTGGTCTGGAATTGCACTTGAAATAGTTTTTAGTTAATTAAGCAGGAAAAAGCCTCTTTTCAGAAGGTGCTTGTCCTCCTCTATCGGTTGAAAGATAATAATCATTCTTAATTATATTTAGGATTTCCTGGAGATGATATAACAATTATTTTGTCAGTTTGTGGAAATTGTAAGTATAAATTTGTGCATCTCCTCTTTAATGAGCAGCTCATTAGATAATAATCCACTCAAAAGAGGTGCTGGTAAAGGGCGGTGAATGTACCACCCTACACAACAACAGGAACTGCATCAACACAAAATTATACAGCCTTTATCCTGGCCTTAAAGTTCACACTGACAAGCGTAAAACTACACTTGAGCGAGATATTGGTTAAAAGCGGCAATTACCACTTTACTCAATAGCTTATTTCCAGCACATTAAGAACAGGATTAGGCAGCCAAATACAAGGAGATGTGAGGCCTTTTATTTTTGGAAATATGATCATTTTTTTACACTTGCTTCAATTATCAGGAATGACTGCAGTACTTTAATTTGTAAGATGTTTAATTATTGAAACTCTTTCCATCAGCTTTTCAGTCAGTTTTTTAGAGTTCTCATAGCTGCACAATGAAGTAACAAGATTTGTTGACACATCAAAGAAATAACATTTTATGGTATTCAAGATCATTTTATTATGAAATTAAGAATTGCTTGCCAATAATAGGGAGCTTAAGCAAGCGCGTTTTTGAGACGCGGACGGCAACCGGAAGTGAGCTGTTTTTCTTTTTAACTTGTCTTCACACAACCACATTTACATTGCCATGTAACTTTTCTCCATTAGAGATAATTAGTATAAAAATCTGGGAGACACCACTGTCCTAACGCTCAAAAACGAGCGTGCTTAAGCTCCCTAATAACACACCTTGGCAGACTATTAGCCTGAGGATCATTGCCCCTTGAAACCTCTAAGGAATTGGCTGGTTCACAGTCATTGGTCTCCAAGGTGTCACCTGCCTCAGGTACATGCCCACTGCATGATGGTTGTGTCTTTTTCTTGTCACGAAGGTCAGCTAACAATTTTAGGAACTTAACTCGGTGACCCATAACTGGGATCAGAGTTTCCAAGCACCTTTCTGTGAGGCACAGGAGTGCCTCCCCATCTATCTCATTTTCTGTAAAGTAAAGTAAAAATCATTTTTCACAATGAAAATCTACATCCTCTCTGGTCAGCAGACAATAATTCACAGGGACCACTAAACACGACAACAAATGTGAACTTCCCTGTTTTTTCTTGTGTACATGTTACATTGACGGTTAGTTGTTAGTTGACCTTTGATCTAATCCCATAGCTATATATATATTCTGTTTTCAAGCGGTTAAAAGACACTTATTATCATCTATCCCGCCAAACAAATCGATATCTCGCTATATAATATTACCTCTACCAACCCGTTACAACTGCCGGTGAAAATAAGAAAAAAAGGTCAACCTTTCACCTAATGCTACCCTTCTTTCCCGCCTAAAAGCATGTTTATGCAAATGAGTTCGTGAACAGGCTTCCATTGATCGAACGCAATGGCAACGCAATTTTCGCTCCAAAGTATTCTACGAGTTCGTTTGTCGAGCCTAGAATCACTATTGCGGGTGACATTTTTCTATTATAGAGTAAATCATACGACCAGAATGACACAAAGGCCCAGAGGCGAGATCGCGTGCCAAAAACACAGCGCACAAAATCTCACAATGTGGCCGCCACGAGTAGCACTTTAGCTTTGTTGCTTGCTATCTTTTGTGGAACAATATAATCTGGGGTGAACAAATTAAGTTACAAGTCATTACCCGTAAGACCTTTAAATATAAAGTCCGCACAACAAAGCACTTGATAAAGTAATTAACCCCTTTATATCCGCTTTTGTGTGTAGCCACTTACCCGCACAATTTGAAGCATAGGCTGCAAAGCCGTTGTCTGTCAGCCAAGTCTTGACCTCTTCAATAGTTTGGACCATTTTTTTTTTGAAGAAAGTGAAAAAGGAGTTAAAGGTAAGCAAATGCGATTTAAGCAAAAGAAAGAGACAACCACAATGGACAAACTCCAACAGCAAATGGCGCTCAGATTAACGTTCTGGTTTTGCGGTCGGTCTTCGCACGCTATTTGCGACAGCCATTGGCTCGTGAGGAGGTCGCGTGATGTTCCCATAGTTCCGCTTTTCGCGTGACGTTTCAACAATAACTTCGCGCAATTTTAATATATTTTGTCAACAATGGAATCATATCATTTGGAAGAGTGATAAATGATAATGTACTCGTGTCCCTTTTGCGCTGGATTTCTTGGCCATTCCTTTAAGAAGCTTCTTGGACACATAAAGTTCATTCACAGTCACGAACCGAACTTCTCGATAACATGCGGTGATTGTGGGCAATCATTTCGGAAATTGTCATCGTTTAAAACACATATAAGGAGAGAACAGGAAAAAAAAACGAGAGCCGAACGCGCTGTGCTTGGAGAGGAGGTTGAGGAAAATGAAGACAACGCAAGTTTAAGTGATGATGAGCGCGATTTTGATGAAGAGGAAGAAACAAAGGACTACATTCACGATGTCACGAAATTTCTAGCTTTGTTTCTTTTGAAAACGAAGGAAGAAAACCAACTAAATCAGTAAACTATAAATGCTGTTCTTGATAACACAGAGGATGTGGTTGAGAGCAGTGTCCAATGCCTCAAAGACAAAATAATTGCCTGCTTGACGAACAATGAAATACAGGTTGCGGGTGTGGCTGGTTTGAATGACATACTTGTGGAGCCAAGCGTCTTTTCACGTGCCAGAGGTCCTCTTGCAAATGAATATTTGCAGATGAAATACTACGTAGAAAACTTCGACTTAAAGGTAAGACCATGGAGTTCAGATATTTTGCTTTCATTTTTCTAGGGGTAGTTTGACCTTTGTTAGTGTAATGCAAGTGTCAACGTTCAGCTCGGGGGGTGGGAGGGGGGAGTGGGAGGGGTGGATGGGCTACCACGGGGTTTTAATCGTGAGATCTGTCCTCAGGGTAGGGATTTTGATTGCACTTAGCTCATTTTACCACCTTCACTTGCTGCCAGATGGGGATGTTCATTATTGGTTGTGATCAATCATATGCCTGGAAATGCAAATGTTTTGAGCTAACAATAAAAACAATAATTCAACCAGTGTGCATTCAGTTTACAAAATTGAGAGAAACACCCTGCTTCCCCCCTCCCTGCTATTAACAATGGTTTTGCTCAAGTAAAAGTTATATAAAAGACAGGCATCCATAATAAGTATTTTGAATGGTATTACAAAGAAACTTAAGTAATTTTACTTACTGATTTAAAATTCCAATGATATTAATTTCCATATTCTCTTTGATTATCTTACTTAAGGAAAAAAGACAACTGTTCATGACAGTGGCTATAAGGAAGAATTTGCAAGAGATGTATCCAGAAATAAGTGATGATTGTGCTTTGACAATGTGAGTATCGTTAATGTCTTTATGAAGATGCGCTTAATTTGCACTGCAATAACAAGCTAAGTGCAGACTGTGCAGTGCACTTTGGAACATTATCAGTTTAGACTACTCAATATAATTTTTATATAGTTACTTAAGTGGGATATACAATTTAAGCACATAAATATTACAATATAAATGTCATTCTTACTGAATAAAGCTAGTTAGACTGTTAACCTCCAAGGGCAGCTTCACCCTTTTTCATTGGTTTTGTGCATTTGGGCTCAATAAGTCAATATATATATATATATATATATATATATATATATATATATATATATATATATATATATATATATATATATATATATATATATATATATATATTGACGTGGGTTCAAATCCCGCTCAGGGCAAATTTTCTTTCAAACATTTATTCAGTTTAAAATATGATTACTTGGGGTGTGCATTGTCAGGGTTTCTCTCCTACACTTTCTAAAAATAAAATAAAATTAGCCTGTATCCTTCGAGGATCCTTCCTTGTCATCCGCTAAGTTGACTACGGTCGTGCATCA
>OX421446.1:58840814-58868314 GCA_949126865.1 Montipora capitata
CATGCAAAATTAGTGGTAATGAAATTCTTGGTCATTTTGTAACGTAACTATATTTTAATTGAAGTGTACGTAACCATATGACTTCGAGTGCAACTTGGAATAAATAAGCACCAGTACATTATATCTTTTCAAAGACGAACAAAATTACACCGGCTTATAAGGAGAGTGTAGCTTAGTAGTCTGAAAAAAGTGTACAAGGGCTCATTTATTCCAGGTGACTACCAATCTCGTACCCAGAGTCCTCGGGCAATTTGGTAAGCGGGTGAACGTCCGGAGACTGTCACTCTGGGATAATGGGCTCCATTTTCCTAGAAAACGTAGGGTACCGGACTTATTGCGCATGCTTGACTTTAAACGGAAAGAGAAAACTGTAAACAGTAGGAAATGAACGGCGGATTGAAAGCGTTCGAAAAACAAGAACTTTAGCCTTACACACTATTAAAGAAACTGAAGACATGTTCATTGGCTTGCTGTAAGACCGAGTGGAGATGAGACTTTTGACGCTTTCGGTAAATGTATTTTTAATGTTTCAATGTGCATTGCAACGTGCAGAATACCATCGTGCAAGCAACACAATTGTCTTTTTTTTTTTTGGTGAAAACGACACCAATGTTCACTAATACAATTTTATGTTTCCATAATCATGTGAATGGCTTCGACAAGACCTTCTTCTATTTATCTCGCCTCATAATAATAATAATAGAGACTGATGTAATGTTTCCCACGGTAACTTTGCAACAGCAACAGTAATCGGGTTACAGCAGCAGTTATTTCCGTGCTATAAACGGCTGCTGTTTGTTAGTCGAAACTGTTAGACATAATTCCAACCCCGTCATTTTATTATTTTTGTGATTTATATATATATTTATTAGATGGCTCTGTCTCACGAGGACTGGGAACTACAAAATTCACGAATTTGATCGTCTAAAATCGATATAGACCGCGGTCTAGATTTTCCCATCTAGACCGGCATCTAGACCGGTAATGTTTTGCGGTGAAAAGATGCAAACTAAAAGGCAAAAATATTGAGTATTTTCTTCTACCAATATTTATTTATGGAAGTGCCAAACAGCATGATGACAAAAGAGAGTATGACGAACAAACTCTGACAGAATTAAGTTCAGCTCATCGCCACTCATCGCCACTCATCGCCGTGCGCAAGCAAAATGTCAGTTAGTATAAACCATTTACATTAAACGAATTAAATTGTTCTTGTTTGCCATATAATAAACATCTTATTAACCGAGCTTAGTCAGTCTGTATGGGAGAATCTTGACCTCGGTCGTGTGTACAGACCTCACTGCGTTCGGTCTGTACTCACGACGTCGGTCAAGATTCTCCCATACAGACTGACTAAGCTCGGTTGATAAGAGCTAAATACAGAGTGTTTCAAAAGTTCGCTCCGATATTTTGTTCGCTTATATTTCATTATTTAATTATTATACCTACCGAATATCTTAAATATTAGTAACCAGAGTGGCCTCCTTTATTTTTATGATATTTTTTAAGTGGCGGTGCAGAATAACGGCGAGCTCCTCAAGCGTAACGAGAGTTAAATTTTTTTCTCCCAATCCATAGTCGCCTTCTGAGCTCGTCCGGTGTTTCGTGGGCTGGGTCTTTGTACGTTGTCTCGTCAATGATGTTCAGATCAGGTGAGTTTGCCGGCAAGTCGTCCAGGGGTATAAAAGTTTGGCAAATTCTTCCGACACCATGTCTAATCCGCCTTTGAAGTGTGCGCCGGCGCTCCGTCCTGCACAAAGGTCATTGCCTTCTTTGAGCTAAACAGCTTTCTTTCCGTCGGTCAGTCTGTAACGTGCCGCCTTGAGGTTAACAGTGTCACTTCTGTTTTCTACAATTTCTTGGATTCAGTACTTGGAGGTTGAGGTCTGGCCACTGAGTAAGATGTGCAACTTCGTCAGACCACGACCCGTCATACCTCCGCAAACCATTACCTTCGCACTTTGTTTCACCTGGTATGCTGCGGGAACGTCGCACTCCTGAGAGCCCCATACGATGTGGTTTTCTGGATTCGGGTAATGAGCTAGATACTTACGACACGCATCTGTAAATAAAAACTTTCCCCAATCCTCTGCCGTGAGCTTGGAGGGTTTCCTGGCAAATATCAAACGAGGCCTTCTTTGCCTCTCACTGAACAGTGGTATATATCTTCTTTCGCTTGAAAGCTTTTCACTCTTTGTTAGTCAATCTCCACACCGTTGTGCTGTAAACGTTGATATTGTGATGTTGAAGTTTTTTAGCAATCTTTCTTGTTGAATTATTACGTTCATACTTAGCTCTCGTGATTCTATTTCTCGCATAGTTTGTGAAAATAGACGGCCGTCTGCTACACTTGTTCCTGACACATTGTTCGGCCTTTTTAAACAATTTGGAAATTTCTCTGACTGAATGGCCAGATGACCGTAAAACAGCAGGCTGAGCTCTGGCACAAACAGTGACTGCCTGACAGTGACTGTGATTTTCGTGAAAGAGCAGAGAAAAAAAAAAAACAAAACAAAACAAAAAAAAAAAATGGCTATAAATACGTAAACAGACAATGTGCGGAAAAAATATGGCGAGACATGTGCCCTTGCACATTGGGTGCGAAAATTCAAAGGTATTGTCATTTATTCAAATGTCAGATTGAAATTGCTTCGAAAAATTATTTAGATAACTTTATTAACTGAGTCGGTTTCAATTTGCCTAAAGATAGTCTTGAAACAAAATACAATTTTTAATCGGAACGAACTTTTGAAACACCCTGTATATTTCTGAGGTGATTTAAGTTAGGGGAAAACAGCGACGGTAGAAAAAGCAAAAAGCACAGAAAGCAGTTTTCGATTTGGAATCTCCGTCCAAATTCTGGGGTTACCGATGTTATACTTCTTTATATTACTTACTGACTTCCCGTTGGACTGCCATTGTTATGCAAGCGACCAATCGAAAAAAATCATTATCCAAGCTTCTCTCCGGGCGCTCACACGCTGACCAAAAAGCCCGAGAACTCTGGGTACGAGATTGGGTGATTACTCATTAACAATACGCATGGAAATTATGAGATAACTTATTGTAATAAGCCATTTCCAAGATCATGTCTGCCTCCTCTCCAATTAAAGCAAGGCTAAGTGCAAAGTTTTTGTTATGAAAATTAGTTTCGTTCATAAGTAAAGGAGGGTCTCAATGGGGGATTCCCTTTGACGGTTGACGGTTAAAAATAACCCTTTTTGACGCTTGACGGCTGATGGTTAATTTTTCGAAATGACGTTTATAACACGAAATTAATTAAATTTGGCTGTAGCTCTTAGTAAAACGATATAATTTTGCCCATATTTGAATAACTCAATTAGTGCTATAATTTGTGCATAAAAAATGAGGTTTTGTGTCTTCTACTATGTGTCTAATTACCGTCGTCACCGCTGGGCGTACTAATCGCCTGCTCCACCAATATATATGGGATATACGACACATTTCGTAAACATAACCTTCCGATACCGACTTAGTTCCTCAAAGATTTGTTGAGCCTTATCTTGAAAGGAAATTATTTATTGTTTAACGGGAAAAACTACTTTCAAACGCACGAAATGGCAGTATCCTTTGCCAACAATTTCATGGCTGTCATCAAACCAAGTCCATAAAAGCAACTTCATCTTTCCTCTATGGAGTATAACCAAAGAAGAACTAAACAATTTCACAGAGCTAGCAAATAGCTATTATCCGACTATAAAATTTACGACTGAGAGTCAGATCTTAGAGACCTCTTACGTCATTCTTTGTGTGCGCGCGCACTTTAAACCGACATAAACTTTCAGTTCACGCACATTCTCGTCCCCAGAGAACTCCGTTTCTTTTGGTCATGTGTTCGGCGAAACGAAAGGCTCTGGTCGGACCTAAAAAATCGAATATTTTCATTGGCTTATTAAAAATTGTATGCGCAGAAGAAAACAAAATTAAAAGAACTACGCATCACATTTTACTTCCGGCCAATATGGCGGGAACAAATGGGACGTGGCAAGCCCTTGTTGGCGCGCTTTTCAAAAGAGTAAATAAAAACTTCTGAAATATGACGACTACGCCGAAAAAGGCGGACAAGTTTCCGCGAAACCAATAGAGAACTTAAGCAACGGTGACGGCGACGACAAGGAGAACGTCATCTCACAATATAAATCCGCGCTATTTTAATCACTTCGTGACTGTTTCAACCTTTTTCATAGGACAAGGGTGTGGTAGTTCCTCAAGGATGACATTGTTCGGAACGGTGCTTAATTTAGGGGAGAAAATAAAAATTTATCCTCATGTGCTGACATCCTTGATAAAACCTCAAATTTAGCTATTTCACGTTGTTGTTTTGCAGACGACGGCTACGATATGGACAAACATGAAACAAGCTAGTTCAGGGCTTGAAAAGCTGTTGTTTTTGTCCACTAAATCTGCAAATTTGTGACGTTTTCGTTGCCGTCGCCATTGTCGTTGCTTAAGTTCCCTATTTCATCGCCTGCAACGAGGTCATTCTCGATCGTTTCAATCCTGTTTTGTTGCTTGGTAACCGACAAGGGCAATCAAAACCTTTTCATCGCTTCTTCGAAATGATCGACTGAGGAAGCAACCATTATACCAATATCTTCTCTCCCCTCACTATGATTGAAACTTGAAAGAAGTGCGCATGCCCTGCCGGATGTCCGAGATTTACGGACATCTGGTATTGGCTGCGACTAAAGCCTTTCGTTTCGCCGATCACGTGACCAAAACAACGGAGTGCTATGGGGACGAGAATGGTTCACGCACTTTACCTCCTTTCACCGTCTAGGAGTCAGGAAAGGCTTCTTCAAAGGCTAAATCTGAGGGGTTCTCAGAACTAACACTTCACCAAAATTTGAAGAAAAGAACCCACAATTCAAACAAAGAATACTCCTCAGGGCTTATTCAGATAATCTTGTGAACATGCCGTCATCTGATGTCAGTTTTAAGCCGCTGTCACAGGTTGAAATTTACAAACTTAAAGGGGTACTCTGACGAAAAAACACGATTTTTCAAAAAGTCTCAAATCCTCGAGGAAACGCCGCCAAAATGTTGTATACGCTTTTCACATAATGAATTTAACTTACTTTACCAACATTTCATGTTATTACGTCGAAATACTTGTTTTTCATAGCATCCACCATTTTTGGTATGTCGCCTGCATACTTATTCGAGGAAGCCTGGAGCGAAGACTTATGACGTCACTTACTCAACATATCGCTCGCTGCTACTTGAGTAAATAATGGAAAATATGTCTGAAAGCGAAGCTTCGTCTTCGATTGATCATGATTTCTTGACTTCGGAGCTATCGTTTGACTTTGAAAAACATTCTGAGTCACTTACCTGTGATTATGAAGATTTAGACTCGTAGCTACTGAGGAAAAAGCAGCCACATATCGACGGGAAAGAGCTCAAGAGGAAAAACAAGAGGAATGCTTTGAGATCGTTTAACTGACATTAGATGGTATGTTGGAGTCGTGATTTTTTCTGTTTACTAATGTTCCCTTCATTTGTAAAAATTCAAATTTCTCGTTATTTTTTCTAGGTGCAAATGTTCGTGTTGTTCTTCAGACGCGGTAACAAAGGCATAGGAAACAGCAAGATTGAAACCCAGGGAGCTCAGTGGCACTGTAGTTCTCCGTCATCTGCAACTGCTCAATTCCAGCTTCTCCACGCACCGATTAATTTCGCTAGTAACAGCAGAAGCATTCCTTAGCCTTTCATTGGCCTTTGTTACCGCGTTCGTTGGGTTGCCAGTATGGCAAGCCCAGTCGGGATCTGCGTTTCATTTGTTTGTTTTATTTATTTTATTTTACTTATTATTTTTTTTCCGTGTCGGTAAAAGTCTTGCCTGTCACTCCCCTGCTAAGTGCTGTCTTTGTGCATATAGCGTTCTGCTCGTATTTTCTTAGGATCGAGAGGGTAGTGGGAAATGCGTAGATTTCTCTGGTGGATACAGTAGAACGATTAACTTAACCGGCAATGGCGTCAAAAGTCATGTAACGCGAATGGCGTTTTAGTTGATCTTTGAACAAAATATACTCTTATGAAGCTCAATAATGGCAAGTCAATTGGATACTGAACAAGACAGGCGGTGGAATCTTAAAAGCGACGAGTAATGGACTAGTAATGGACTTTGACAACAATCTGTCAAAATTAATGTTGTTTTCATGTCGTAAATATGTTATTCTCGAGCGACCGTCCTGGAAACTTCCTTCTGCTCTTTCTAAAAACTGTGTATCAATATTTATTTACTTTTGCAGCAATATTTGTTTTTGCATAAAGCAAGCTAACAAAATCTGTACCTTGCTGAGTTCGCATTTGTTAGCGTTAATAGTATTTTCGGTCCAATGCTTCTGTTTTACGAAGGAGTAAATGTTTGAGGTCACCCATCCAGATACTAACCCCGTAACCCTGCCGGACAGGGAGTATTCCAAAGCTGTCAGATGCTCAGGGGGCATGCTTAATTTTGAGGTGAAAAGAAGTTGTGAGGGAGCTTGAAAATTATCAACATGTCAGCCCAGAAGCCAATGTTTCTCACTTCCCATTTATTTTCTTCAATCTTTCTAGGTTCAGTACTTTGCTAGTAACCACATGTCTTCTCAGGCTATTTACCCAAAACTTCTACCATGGCACTACAATGATAGACAATACTAAAACAATATCGTGCACTGTTCGAGCTACATATTACGCAAGGACAACTTGAATCTCCTGGAAGGCAACACACAGCTCAGTTGACATTTTATATGGAATAAATCGCTGTGTTGCTTCACTACCACACGTAAGCAATGCGTGTCTATTTTTTCTAAAGAGGACAGGAATTTCTTCTTTCTGACAAATGATTAATTACTAGGCCGGTAGCCAGGTTTTTAACCTCAGAAAAGGATCTGTTTCGTCTTACGAACGTGTAAGGACCTGTGAGCCAAAGGGCCTCTGCTGGTATGACTTTTGGGTGACCCCTTAAATGGTCTTAATGACTCCCCAACTTGAAAGCAATTGTCTGGGACGGTGCACGTACCACAGGCAATTCAGTGTACCCTCACGGAGGTTCTAGTTACAAATGAAGGGAACATAAGTAAACAGACAAAATCACGACTCCAACATACCATCTAATATTAGTTAAATCCAACTGCTACTACGTGGTGTAAGCCTCGCACAAAACGAGAGCGCATTCGAACGATCTCTAAGCATTCCTCTTGTTCTTCATCTTGAGCTCTTTCCCGTCGATATGCGGCTGCTTTTTCCTCAGTAGCTAGGAGTCTAAATTTTCATAATCACAGGTAAGTGACTCAGAATGTTTTACGAAGTCATGATCATGATCGATATAAGACGAAGCTTCGCTTCGCTTCGCTTGTAAGTGACGTCATAAGTCCTCGCTCCAGACTTTCTGGAAGAAGTATGCAGGCGACGTACATGTACCAAAAATGGTGGATGCTATGAAAAACAAGTATTTCGACGTAATAAGATTGAAATGTTGGTGAAGGTAAGTTAATATATTATTCATTGTGTGAAAAGCGTATACAACATTTTGGTGGCGTTTCCTCGAGGATTTGATACTTTTTGAAAAATCGTGTTTTTTCGTCAGAGTACCCCTTTAATAAACTAAAAAAAGCGCTCAAGAAGATTTCCCCGTTTATTACAGAACATGGCCGCCCATCATGCAGTACCTAATCTCAAATACAACAACTGACATATTATACAAAACTAAGCTTGGCTGAGAAATTTTTAAAAACCCTCCCCTTATTTCGTATGGAAAAGGGAGATATTTCAAAGATCTCTGAGGGTCTTTCAATTTCCTATCTTGACTAATAGGAGTGGTGTTTGGCCACATCATGCGAAGTGACCCTTGATGACTGACGTTTTATGACTCCGAAGGTGTTTACAGACGGAAGTCAGTTCTGACGCTAACCGTATTTGAGTGATATGTTAAAACGATCATTTATGACCCTATTTAAGTCAATCCTTTATAGTTCTTCATTTAAGGATATCTGAGACATTTGACGGCTGATATTGGCTTGCTCCGTTTGACGGTTGACGGTAAAATTATTGCGTTTCTGACGGCTGAATGTTAAATTTTTGGCCATTTGACGGTTGACGGTTAACCCCATTGAGACCCTCGTAAAGTGGAACTAATTACCATCACACAATTTTGCACTTAGACTCGTTTTCAAGAAGAGGCAGACATGATCTCGGAAATAGCCTATTAAGCAGATATAATGCAATTCTACCACACCAAAAATTATGAGTCTACAGGGATGGCATTTGATTGGCTATCTATGACTTTCTTTAATCATTGTCTAATCAAAGTGCTTGGCTTGTTACGTTCTTTTCCCACCATATTACCTGTTTTATGGACTGTTTACCTGACTGCTTTTCTCTAGGCAAATCATAATGGAGGATTTACATCATGTATATTATTGCGAATGTTAGTAAGAGCTTATTTAGTTTTTGGGAAAATGTGAGCTCTTTATTAATGTTTACTCCTCGCAGCTTTAGGGTACGTTCGATTGACCGTATTCCGGAATAGGAATACATGGAATAGAACTTAGAAATCCTTCGTTTTTGCGGAGATTCACATTAATATTGTCAAACATCTGCTAAAATGCTATTTTAAGCATAGATTTATTATCCTTGTAGCTTTAAAACGCCACACATAGTGTATTAAGTCATCACTCCACGTATTCTTATTCCGGAATAGGGTCAATAGAACCCACCCTTAGTTTATCCATAAGGTGTACATTTTCTAACTTTAAGGCAAGGTTTAAAGCGAATTTGCTAAAAATCATAGTCTGTGACTTAATGGCATTTATGGTGTGGTAGTGGTAGTACTAAGCCACTGGCATAGTCACCTTGCTGAAATGCCAACTGAAAAGTCATTGTCCTAGATGGCGCTGAAATTGATGCACTCATGATTCATTTCTGTATGGCTAGTAGAGTACCGCCATTTTCGTCGATTGCAGTAAAATTAGGTGTCTTCACTGGGAAGAGATGTTCCCAGTTTCCCTAAAAACCTCGCCTTTGTAGCTTTTAATACGCCTACATGAAGGGCATTTCACTTCAGGCCACTTGGAGCCCTGTGAAGGCGAAGTTTTGGTCACGGGGCGCCTTTATTGAAGTTTTTCAACCCAAAAAAACAAAAAAAACACTTGATACACCAGAAAGAATAAAGAAAATAAATTTAGCTTGGCTGACGAGTACGCGTCCGGGAAAAGAGACCTCTGCCATGGGTCGAAACCGCCGTCCACAACCTTGGACGGCACTCTTCAAACCGCATGCCCCATGATATTTTTGTTGACTGAACTTGAGCCCGCGGTGCCCCGCGCATTCATTTACAGTAACTTCGCTGTTGTTAAGTGAGCCAACTCAACATGAAGTATCACGTAAAGATTCGGTCACTAGGTAGCCGCTGCACATGCTCAACATAGTAATTTTCAACCAATGGCAGAGGTCTCTTTTCCCGTACTCGTCAAGCTAGCGAACGCAACAGAAAACGAGACTTCCGCTAGCAGGGGACTCGTGCTCCAGTTATTGCACAGAATTTTGTTATACCTCAAAATATTCGCTTATTCTCGCTCCAAATCTTACATATTTACCTCATTTACATGTCCACCGTATTATTTTATCATCTGGGATAAATGTTTGGCCAAAAAATTGGTAATTTGGGTGCTTTTTGGTCAACAGCCGTTAATTATTCGTAAAATGATCTGTCTCGTTGCTTTAGTAACAGGTCGCAAATTTGACACATATCTAATTATCATATTACACATTGGCAGTGTTTCCAAGACAGCCACCCTCTTGCTTAGCATTCCTGAAAGTGGTTTGTTTGCAGACTTTGTTAAGCGAATAAAACATGATTCGTGTTTTCACGGGTAAGATCAAATGAAAAGAGAGCACGTGCCAATACAATAGCAAACATAGCACGCTTGTTGTATTTCCGATTAGGGTTTTCTGATTTAGAGGAAGTTCGCGGAAGTTAGAGCAATTCTTCCGAGCTTTTTAAATTGATTCGTTTCTGTGAGTAGAGTTGTCACTTAAGGCAAAGAGATTCCTGGTTTTGTTTTGCAAAGTATCAACTCGTTTGTTAATTCACAAAGAATCAAGGACATTTTGTTGCCAGTAATCGTGTTTATTTTTCAGTCACTAATATATAATGTGGTGATTTAATGGCTTCGAAATAGCCAAAGGAAACATTTATTTACAGCAATAAATATTTATCGTGCTTAATGCAGACACTCTTTACACGCTCGTGATAGAATGCCGTGAGTATTGACCCTGAGGGCCTGAAACGCGGAAAGCGCCAAGCACGTGCCACGAACAAACGGGCATTGCTGTTTGTTAGAAATTATATAAACCTAAAACTGAGAATTTTGACAGAGAATTTTTGACAGAGAATTTTGTCTCTTCGTTATATCTTGTTATTGAAAGCTCTACACTTAAAAAGTGTATTGAGCACTGTTTAACGGCATTAGCCACTTTATTACACGTATAAACCTAAAACTATAAGGTTTCTCGCCCTCAAGGATGGACGACTTAGCGGAAAACATTTTCCTGAGGGCAGCATTTGGAGCTGAAATTAAAATCCCAAGAACTACTAGCAGAGCCAGCCCTAGTGAAGTACCTTCACCAATTCCATGTCAGGTGTCGAGAGTTCTACACGCAGGAGCAAAGAAAAACTCTTGCAAAGGAAACCCAACGCAGCACACCGCAAGTAAAGCAAATTGGAGGACCAGCTGATTCTCAAAGCTATAGAACTTAAAGGACGTGACTGGCGAGCGGTTCTAGCATTTTTGAAAAGGAATTGGGAGTTCCTCGGAGAAAAAGAAGAGCTTTACCGAAGCTGCGGCATCGGTGACAAGAGATTACACGACCGCCTGAGAAAACGAGCCTCAACTTTGCTAGGCAAAGAAAAGGAGAAGTAATTATCAATGCTGAAATTCTTAAATGTCATTACGGTTGCAGAATGGTCCGTCAAATTCGAAAAAAATCTCTCAATTCTTAAGTGACAATTCTTGACTGGACAACTTCTTTGGCTAGTCACATGACCTTATTGATTTATGCTCTTAAGATAAATTACGGGAACTCAAGATTTACTTTCCTTTAGAGCTTCTGAGGTTTCCAGTATTGATAACGAATGCTTGAACGTCAGTAGTGAAATTGAGGAAACCTTGGCAAACATTAAGCCAGACGATTTTACTCGTCAATGGGGAACCCCTGGGAGTCAATGGGTTAAATAACGAGACGACCGATACAAACTCGATGCAAATGAACAGCTTATGGGGGCAGCTAGCCCTTCTGGTGTTGCCAAAGGAATCAAGAAAAGGTCAAGAATTTATGGAGAGGAACATACAGTTATGTTCCATTTGATTATACTTGCCTTTGTTGACTTATCTAAAATGGAGGAATCCTGTCTATTTTTTTATGCTTTTGTTATTGCCCAAATAGCGCGGTTTTCAATTGAGTGTCGTAAGTAAGTAAGTAAGTAATTTTATTTAAACACATATCGCATATGAGCGATAGCTCGTTTAAATGCAAATGTGTCATAAAAATTACAATGTGACAATTAAGATAATCTTACATGTACAAGTAATGAGTGAAAAATAAGAAATAAGAATTAAATCAAATGAAATGAATAATAACCTATTACAATAATCAATAATTCAATAAAAGAAAATATTGGTAATTGGACTTTCTATTTACAAAAAATACAGCTGCAGTCATACGATGAAGACAATTGTATGTTTTGTAAGTTCTTCCGAAATGTTGAAAGGGATTCTGACATCCTTATTTTGTCTGGTAGATTGTTCCATTGTTTACTAGCCTGGTACGTGAAAGAATGTTGCATATAAGATGAGGTTGGTCTTGGAATAACAACCTTAAGATGGCCCCGTAGGCTGTAACCGTTGCTACGCAGGATAAACCTTTCCCGAATGCAGTTCGGTGCCTGGCCATAAATACTTTTGTATACGAGTGTCAGTGCTTGTTCTATGCGTCGGTGTTCCAGGCTTTTAATATGTGCGATGTTAAGTAACTCTTCATAAGCAGTCGATTTAGAGTGATTAAGAAGAATCCTTAAAGCGAATGCGTTGGTTGACTCTAGTTTCGCAGACAGACCTTTACTTAGACCTATGAACAGAGGTGATGCATATTCAAAATGAGGCAGAATAAATGCTTTGTACAATTTAATCATAATATCTAAGGGTATAAATTTACGAATGCGACGAAGAATTGAAACTTTTATGTTCACTTTCCGGCAGATTTCTTTAATATGTGCTTTAAAAGAGAGTGAATTGTCAATGATTACTCCGAGGAGCTTAATCTGTGAAACGTAATCCAGTTCATTACTATTGTTAACAAAGGGCGTTGGTAAAGTTGCTCTGTTAAAGACGATAGATTGAGATTTACTATGATTGATCGCCAGGAAGTTCTTATGGAACCAGGAGACGAGTAGACCAAGGTTTTTTTGTAGGTTTATCTGCAAGGTGGATGGACAAAGGCTTGAAGAGTACCCCGTAGTGTCATCGGCATAAAATCTTAAGGAGCACGAAATATCTGAAAAGTTCGCATCATTCATATATATATTGAAGAGAAGGGGGCCCAAGATTGAACCTTGAGGAACTCCACTCTTCATAATTTGCCAATCTGACAAATTACCGTCTATCTTGACATGTTGCTTTCGATCAGTCAAGTAAGAACATAAAAGTTGTAGGGAGTCTTCAGTTACACCATACGCTGACAGCTTTGCAGGAAGCAAATTATGGTTAATAGAGTCAAATGCTTTGGAGAGGTCTATAGTAATTGCTGCAGAGTATTCGCTAGAGTCTAAATTTTCCCTAATGTCTTCGCCAAAGTAAAACCAAAGTAAAACCAAAGTAAAACCAAAACCAAAGTAATCACTTTGGCCAATCAAAAAGAACGGAGACAATCCTGTAAATAAATCAAAACTCGAAGTAATTACATGTAGCCGACATAAAGCGCGGGAAAATGTGCACGCGCGAGCCACGAATGGTTTTGGTTTCTCTTCTGATTGGTTGAAAAAGTGGCGCGAGAAATTTCAATCAATCACTGAGTGAAGTAGTGCAAAACGAAAGCAATTCCCTAGTTACTTCCGACACTCAATTGAAAACCGCTCTATTAAAATGGGAAATGTGAGCCAAAAAGGTCACCGCCGGTGAGTATAAGGCTTCTGACAATGTGATTGATTTGATTGATAGAAGACTTCATTTAAACAGCAGATTTAGTTATTCATATACATTATTCCTTAATGTAAACTTGAAATCGGCAAAGTTCCACTTCCGTAGGACTTCTGCTAAATCGGAAAACCCTATTTGAATAACCGCAAGCGACTCCTCATTAGCCGAAAGTAATTGTCAACTCGCTTTAATTGGTTTGGTGGCTTAAATTTAATGAGAATTCAATTGAAATTTGCCGACTTGCTCAACTTTAAGCAAGTTGGGAATGGAACTGTTTTCAAGGAAGTTTCGGTTGTCACTCGTTAAGCGACCTGAAAAACTGCTCCTGAAAACACGGCTAATATCGCTAATCTGGTTACTCAAATAATTCCGAAAATATTCGTGCCTGATCAGTTTTCCGCCAAATTTATGTCCAAGAAAGCAGATAAAATGAGGAAGATTTTTATTTTGCATCCAAACGTTCATAATAGCGGAGCTCCGCGCGCGCCGAGCACCATTGTTAACAAAATATGGTAACCCATCATCGATGGGGGAAAATTCGGTTTATAGCCAGACGTCATGACCGTCCGTACGTCCGTCCGTCCGTCCACCCGTCCATGTATGCCAATGTGACCAGTATCATGCTAGTTTACAGCAGACATCTTTGATATTGGACATACATCTTTTGATTAACTGACAGCTGTCAGAACAAGGTATCCGGTGACCAGTATCACATGACCATATCGCGAGCTCAACCTTAAGCTCACCGAGGTCAGCTTTTTTTGAAGTTGACCGCTGACCAGGTACTGGTTTTCGATGGGATTGCAGGCTCAACCTAGGTGAACTCACCTGAACATAAGAGAGGCCTAATTTTTCGCGCGCTTTCTGTGGCTCGACGCGGCTACACGGCCATACTATATATCAACGAAAGTTCTTACACAGTTTGGATGTTTTCTTTCTGCATTTTTCGCTGGTTTCAATCCAGTTTGACATATCACGATATCTCTCAATCTTTATTCAAGTCAAGCATAGGCGGGATGTAAACGTACAGCTGAGTGTTTATTTTTCATTTGCATAGAGCCGCTTTTTTCTATGTATTGCAATTTTTGGCATATCTTTAGAAGCACTGCCTGGCGGACCTATGTCTAGAACAGACATGAAAGGACTGAGAGAAAGAGAACAACAACGACAAAACAGAATACCAGCAATAGCTCATACTTAGCACACAAATTCTTTCCTTGGGCACTAAACTGTTTGTTATTTTTGCGGATGCGTTATTTAAAGGGTGGTTTAATCGGTTCTTCCTTTTTTCAGGTATCAAAATCGAATTTTTGTTGTCAACTGGAATTAAATAACATTTATCTGTACTCTTTTGGACATAAAGAAAAAGTTGCTTTGTTTGTTTGTTTGTTTGTTTGTTTGTTTTGCTCAAAATGCGAGCGAACAAGTGTTTTTTTAGTCCGCTTGCCCAACTGGTGTTTGTTGTGCCTCGATAGTTACAAGAGAATTTTGCCCTTATTTTATAAACACGTATTCGCAATGAGTTCTCGTAAAATTAGGGGGAAATCTCAGTAGCTTGTGTTTTCAGAAGTTTGTTAAAAGCACCCAAATGTTATTTAAGTGTTGGCACAGATCGTGTTTGAAGTTCATCCTTTCTTGGTTGCATTGCCGTAGTTTGCCGATTCTTGTACCAAGCCAACCTGGCGTGTTTCAATGAAATACATCAAAAAGTGAATGATCTTAGTGGAATAAAGTACATCAGTAAAACTCTTCGTTGACCTTGAACTGACAAAATTGTTTTAAGTTTATGGCTTCTAATTTTAGCATGATTCTTATTACCTGGCTATTGACAGTTGACTCTGAAATGGCTTTTTTTTCCTTTTCAATTCGCTCGCTGAGGTTGTGCTTAATGCTTGTTTTCTTTTAAAACTCATTCGGTTCAAGAAAAAATTATTGCCAAACTGGTGAATTGCAAAGTAAATTTCACTGGAAAAACCGATGTCGCCCTCATCGCTTTGTAATTCATGCGATAACGGTTTTTAGCGTAAAATTTACCGTGGAAGTCATTAGTTAGGCAATGAATTTTTCTATAGAAGAAAGGAAAGAAAATGATTTAATTATTAAAGCAGCAACCGGAAACATCAAAATGCGGACAACTCGAAACCTCTTATTTTCACAAACCGTAGAGGTAGAGGTAAATAACCAGGGAGCTCCGCTTTTAGGCTTGGCTAAATCCATATATTTAACGTTAAAATGACCAAATTCGTGTCGAAAACTGTTTTTGTGTGTGTTTGTTATTGTTGTTTTATACTTTCTTTTTATAAAATGTACTAGTTCTCTGTAAATAAGTTTTAAGTTTTTGGAAATTTTATTTTCTTAGCTTTAAAATGGTGTATTGCTTTTCCCCTAATATTAAATACTTTTTGAGACAAAAAACAAAAAACAACAACAACATTTTTTTTTTGCGATTTTGGATTTTGCGCGGTTTTCTCAACTAGGAAAAATGTTCTCTACTTTGTCGAGTCCGTTGCAGACGATGAGGTAGGAGCAAGTCGATGCCAAGAAAGATACCACCGCCTTAGTCAGATCTATTGTCATCAGAGGGGCTGTTTCTCTTTTCTTAGTAATAATCAATAGGGCCGTACGACTTGAGTGTCCCCGCATAAGGGACCAGACAGACTGGTACACTATGTACTCAGGCTCATTTTCATATTTACAATTAATCCCACTGTCCAAAGCGCGGAAAGTTTTGTAAAGTCCATTGACTGACAACAAACGTTTGAAAAAAAAAAAGATAAAGAAAAGAAAAGAAAATGTAACGGCTACTTACTCCGCTGTCCGCGAACTGGTAAATTCCAAGTAAAAGAGAAGATTACATAGAAAAGAAAGAGATGAGAAAAAGGCAAGATATCTGTTAGTATATTGTTTGTACGCATGACATTCTTTTTTTAAAGCACTGCTTTTGCTTCAACTATTCACATAAGCAAGGGCTCTCTCCACTCCAAAAGCAGCCGATTGCAGATAGGCTACTTCCAAGAAGGAAAAATTACTACTAATAAAAGAAATCAGTAAATAATTCTGTTGATGACATCTAGAGAAAAAAATGGAGCAGAGTTACAGAAAAGAAGTCACACTAATAATGTGCTCAAACCAGGTCACACGATTCCATCACATACGAAGTCTTAATACCTTTCTTGGTCAGTCCTTCTTGTAAGCTCGGAAGAACAGACTAAATGCTTGATTTAGCGCTGTGTTATAAATTTTCTTTTTCTGTTTTTGTTTTTGAATACAGGTTAGGCTTACACTCCTTTCCGTGTTTTATCTACGTTCTTTTCATGGGCATGTCATTCCCTTACACCTTTGCGCTCCACCTAGGTTTTGTGTCCTCCTTAAAGGGGGAGTATGTTGGTTTTTCCTGTCCTCATTGACTCAGTTATTTTGCGCTAATGTTTTTTTTAGCGTCATTGTATTTTTTTGAGCGTTGTTTCGTTAGCCAACAAGAAAGCTTCGCCTGGAACTTGAAGCAGGCCTGCTATCCAAGCGAATATTAACTAATTTCCATCTTTGTACAGCGTAGAAAAAAAATCGTTCTGCATGAGGGCTCAAGAGTGTTACTGAGATCATAACTTACCACCTTGTTGTAATCATTAATTCCAAGAAGAAAAAGAGACGACATGAAAAAGAAGGGAATGAGATATAGGTAAATCCTTTTTTTAAATTAAATAATGCACATTTTCGTGAGATTTTTATTTCATTTTATTTTATTTTTTATCAGTGCAATCCGGCTTAAACTACTCCCATAATTAAAGGGCTCTTTCACTAAAAGTAATGCAGATAAGCCGCTTTAGAAAAGGACAAAGGAATGAAAGAGAATTTCCCGGCAAGATTAAAAAAAAATGCTATCAAAATTGTTCCTTCCTTATGAACAACATACGCATTACGCAGTTTCGATGCGATATCTCTGCCAGTGAAATTCGTAATCATGTGTAACGTGGCTATCTTTTAAGTATAGATAACAAAATGTTTTCGAATGTAAGTTGGAATAAATAAGCACTAGTAAATTTTTCCACCAACCAGCAAAATTGCACGAGACTGTAAGGCGAGTGCAATTTGTAGCGCCAAAAAATTTTAGTGTTCATTTATTTCAAGTTGCTCGAAAAAAAATCATGTGACAACTTATTACCATACACATGAAAAATTTAAGCCGAAACAATGCACGCCTACCACGCCAAAAATTAAAATGGGTCATAGTGAGATCGCATTTGAATGGCTATCTCTGACGTTCTTTGATCAAAAGGCTTGTTTTGTTCCTTTTTCTTTTTAATTGAATCACATCACCCCCTTTCTGCACTATGTTACCTGAAAACTACATTTCTTTTAGCAAGTAAGAGTAAAGAATTTTTTTCTTGCATATTATTATGAATTTTATTAGGAACTACAATAGGTTTTATTTATGGGGAAATGTGAGCCTTTTTTGGCAGCTTAAGTTCATCAATGGGAGGGATATCAACAGTGCCAGACTTTGCGGCAACCTTCAAGTTCTGGGTCGGCTTGCACAATCATAGACTGTGACTCAGTGGCATTCATAGTCTGGCCACTGGGAGAGTGGCAAGAAGTCCCTTTTGATATGATTGTGCAATACCACAGGTAAATCATTTACATCGTTTGCGCAGGGCCTAAGGAGATGAGGTGGAAAAGAATGCAATGAGACACAGGGCAAACCTTTGTTTCACTGGCTTGCTAGGCGTGGCTTAGATGTACCACACGTGTGGGACATTTGGGGTGGCTTTTTAAGCTTAACCTCCATCCAAGTCATCTGCATGCACTGATGAGGCCCAGAAGGCCGAAACAGTACTCTCTGCAGTTATATATATTCGTATATGCATGACATTGGTTTCTTAATGCAATCGTTTCAATTATTTGCAATGTTTCTTTTCTTTAATCAAACGCAACCCAGAAAAGGCATATGAAATAATAATAATAATAATAATAATAATTGAAAATAAACTGAAAAAACAAAACGAAAAAAACCAATCGTAGATACTTTTCGTCTTTTGCCAACGAAGATTGATTAGAAATAGAAAGCAAACTGCGGCAACAAATACAATACCAAACAAGCCCATAACGGAAGTAATTTTTTAGTGACTGAACGTTTCGTATGTCTTACCGTACAGTTTCAGAAGTAACCGTTAGCTAAAAGATTTTGAAATGCATAACAGTAATTTCAGTAGCTTATGAGGTAATACTGATAGTAACAAAAGGAAGTATCACAATACTATACAAAGATATACAAGAAACAATTAAAACAAAGAGAACATATATCCTGTAAATGAATGTACCTAAAACACGCGTACATGTAAAACTCATTAATAGAGATACAGCTTTTCGCTGCTAACGTATCATTTAAGGACGGCTGAAGATAACGAATAAAAAGAATTTCTTTTATGTTACAATGTCAGTCGGACCTCCCAGTGTCTAGAATTTCCGAGTGGTTCCATTTTAAGTTGTGACTAGTTGAGATTACTTTATCAGCAAGAGGTGACGTGTTATTGTTACATAACAACGCCTAAAGTGTTCAGATTTTCGGTCATGTAACCTCCATTTTGTCTTACCGGTGTGACAAGCTTAAAACTTAAAATGGGACCAGTTTGAAATTCTAGACACTGGGAGATCTCACCGACATTGTACCATAAAAGAAATTATTTTTATCCGTGATCTTCAGCCATCCCTAAATGAATACGTTAGCAGAGAAAAGGTGTATCTTTATTATAAGTTTTACATGTACACGTGTTTCACGTATATGCATTTACAGGGTATATATTCTCTTTGTTTTCAATGTTTCTTGTATATCTTTGTAAAGTATTGTATTACTTTCTTTTGTTACTATCAGTGTTACCTCATAAGCTACTCAAATTACTGTTATATATTTCAAACATTTTTAGCTAACGGTTACTTCTGAAGATGTATGTTCAGCTGATACATGCGAAACCTTGAGTCAGTTATGCGCTTGTTTAGTCGCATGTTCGTCACCTCAGTTTGCGTTCTAGTTTAGTGTGGCTACTCTGCAGTAAAAAATATCGATGTGACCATAAATCAACAGCAACAAGAAAGTATGACTCTCTTGACAGCAAATATTAAAGAAAAACAGTTACTTACAGACTTGTTGAACCCAAAAATTCCACGTTGTTAAGATGACATGACAAAGAAAGAAATTAAACAAAAAAAAAAAACTTAATTAGAATAAGTACCATGTGGATATATGCATGACATTAGGTTCACACAAAATTGATTCACTATTCGTTTTTAGCTCTTCGTTCTTTTGCGCATGCTTTTGTTATGGTAATTCGCATTTCTTATCATAACAATCTGATTGGAAGAATTTCAGCTTTGGCGGGATTTTCATACATGAAAATTGTTCCACAGCATGCAATGCCTGTAGGGTAAACGTGGGCCTTTAATTAATGTTAATGCAAATAAGCTGATTTAATAGAAAAAAGAAAAACAAAACAATGCACATGAGCTGTTAAAGTCAGAAACAAAATCTTATTATAAACAAATGTCCCGTGATGCTATTCAATTTTGACCCGACTTCAAATATTTTTATGTCGTTGTTTTGATATATGCTTATTGGATTTCCCTCACGGTCTTGGGCGACGAGGGCCCATTCGGATTCCGAAAGCAGTACACCATTTTTTACCCCAGTGAGGACTGAGTCCGCATGATTCTGTTCTTCATTGTCTTAGGGGAAGCCATTTTGCAATTTTGTTTCAAAGAGCTTGTGATCTGCTCTCAACGCCTCGGAGTAGGCTTTACTAGATTCTGTTAGTGGAATTTTGAGAAATTTTTGAGTAAAAGTGACAGAGAAGAAGTCGCACTAGTAATGTGCAAAACATTTGTGAGAACATTTGAAAACTAAAGGCAAAACAATTAAAAACCACCTTGAATCTTAGCTCAAACGAGGTCAGGTGAATGCACCACATGGGAAGTCTTAACACCTTCCTATGCGATTCTTTTTTCATCAGCACCAAACAAAAATTCAGTGAGTGCTCTGGCGTTTCATTATAAATATCTAATCTGAATACAGATCATAGTTAGGCTCTTTTCCATGTTTAGGGAAATAAACAATCGGCAAGAGGGGCCGAGAGTTTTACTGAGATCATAACTTGAACAGAGGATTAAAAAAAAAAAAAAAGATAACGCCTAAACGCCTACTTACTATCTTGTAATCTTGTACTTGTATCACTTAATTCGAAATGCAAGAGGAGATAGCACAATAAAGAAGGGAACCCTCCGTTAAAGTAGAGTAATGCATGTTTTCATAAGGGTAGTTTTTTTGTTTTGTTTTGTTTTGTTTTTGAATGTATATCTTTATTTTATCTTTGTTTTTTATTCAATCGTTTAAATACTCTCATAATTAAAGTCCTTTTCACTAAACGTAATGTAGATAAGCCGCTTCAAAGAACGAAAAAAGAAATGAAAAGGAATAGGGCGGCCACTGACATTTTTGCGGGACCTTGAATTAGACTGTTTCTGCTGAACTTTGGTTTAAAAAATATCTTCCAAAAATTGATAAAATTGAAGAAAGTTGCCGTCATGCAGGAACAACAGACGCATCAAACAGCCACAATGCAATATCACTGCTTACGGAATTCTTAATCATATGTAATACGTCTATCTTTTAAGTATAGGTAATTGCGTGCGAAAAATCATGTGATTGCTTATTAATAACATACATGCACTAGTTTAATGCATGGGGAAAATGGTAAAAGTGGCTTTTACTTTTTATGCATCGCTTCAATTAATATTTCATCAAAGATAAGGCAGATAGGCTGCTTAAAATTAAAAAAAAAAAAAAAAAAGAATACAAGAACAGTTACTTACTCCCTTGTTGTAACCAAATTTCCAGGTGGAAGAGATGACATGACAGAAAGAAATAAAACACATGTAAATTTACTAGAATATGGAAGTCGTTAAATTTTCATGCAATCGCTTTAATTATTTGCAAAAAAAAAAGCTCTTTTGTTCTTCATTAAATGTGATACAATGAGGTTCTTTAAAAAAAGGTAAAATAAGGAAAATGAACTTAACGGTATCACGCGGCTACTGACATTGTGACTGAGATCATAAATCGAAATCAATTGTTTAAAAAAGAGAACAAACGTACTATTTTTCTAAGTCGAAGATATCATGTGAAAAAAAAAAAAAAAAGAAGTAACACACAAGTCACTAGATAACTCTCTAAAGTAAACATTTAATAATAAAAACTAGCGATAAAAAGTGGGAACGAAGTTTCGACCTCTCCGAGGTCATTTTCAAGTGCGATTGAATGGTTGTTAAATAAGCACTATAGAGGTAAAACTGAATTAAAATACATGGGAATGCGAAAGTGTTCAAAACCTATATAAAGCTCGACAATAACAACGGACTGAAACAACAATGGAAAGGTGTAGGAATAAACCAACCAAGGAATAAAATAGCTATTAAATTTTAATTATTGAAATACTATGCGTTAATAAATAACTTTGCTCGCCTTGAGTTAGACTGCGCTTTCTTAGAGCATTTAGACAATACGACGAATCCGAAATCATGATGTTATAGTGCACGGGCAAATATCCCATGAAGCATCACAGGCCAACGTCGACGGAGTGCAGGAGCTAATACCCATAAAATGAAGGGTCCGATAGGGTGCGGCAGAGTCATGCGTCATCTTCAGCTCTAAACTGGGTATTACACGTTGGCTTACATCAAATCGAGCAGAATTAGGCGGGAGCCGGGGAGAGGAATCACTATGAAATCAATAACGAATGCACAGACCGAGCGCAGCGTGCTGAACACGCCGTGAGAGACAGCGACACCACCACGATAATCACCTATGCAGACGATATTTTGCTACTCACACAGTAGCGCGGGCAGTTGGCAGGCATGATGAATAATCTGTATGAAATGTTATTGAAGTATTGTTTGACAACGGCGGGCGATAAGGTGAGATGGTCACGATGACATACATCGGAGGAGGTGAGAAAGAGCAAAAGATTGATATCGGTGGGTGACGCGGACCAGGGGAACGTTAGATCCTTTAAATACCTAGGACACGTGCCAGCAGACAATCCGAAGGCTCCGCATTACATCACACAACAAATAAGTTGGTTCAGCGTGATCAAAATCGGCCGAAATCAAATTCAGTCATTACAGACCATGAAGTCAGACTGTCAACACGGCTCAGGATCGTGGAGGTAATGGTGAGGTGTCCCTTAGTGTATGCAGTTCAAACCGAGACTCTCAAAATCGTCAACCGGAACAGGCTTGACAGTTTGTGGCTGAATTTCTGCAGGAAACTTGTCAAAGCAGGATTCTGCAAGAAGCTGGATGAGGATGGGTTGAGAACTTTGTCTACAAGTACGACGTGGATGAAATCTTGAAAATCCACAAGACGCTGCAAGTGAGCTGGTTTAGCCTGAAATAGTCCATAGAATACATGGCGCACGTGTTACGCATGTCCAATGCAAGTGAACAGAAACAGTGGTTGTTTTCTAAGTCAATCGGGCAGAATGCCTATTGTTCTCGGGACATTTACTTCCAGTTCAACAAGGTTCGTAGATCTGTCATATCACGAGTTACGCTAAGAAAGAGCCTCAGTCATTGGTTGTCATGAACGCACAACGACACTCATTAATTTGATGAAGGTGGCAAACTAAACAATGAACGCAGCCCGCTATTGTTTCTGTTTTGTGTCGCCAAATCGCACATAATTATGGGCATATTTTGCAACCAAACATGCTATAATCTGTTCTCTTTTTTTTACTTCGGAATTTTAATATCTACTTTATTTGATCGAAAGATAAAGCAAGCAAAACATCTCTGAATTGAATTGCCCAAAAAAATAGCCTGTGCAGGCTACAGTTCGGGCGGAAACCGTAGACTATCCGATGTTGTGCTTCGCTTCTGTATTTAAGAGCTTCTAACACTCATAAAAATCAAAACGGCGGGTAAGTAAGATAACATTCCTTAACGGAGCTAAGAGACGAGAGCTCTCTCCCTGAAAAAAGTAGCCAGTCTATAGTCAAAGCACTGAAAACCGAGAAAACGTCAAGTTTTTTTTACTGCGAGCGCGACATCATGCCTGTATGTGTCGTAAATAAAAACACTGCTTTTGAATGTTTTTCGGGCAGAAACGGTAGACGCTCCGATGTTTTGCTTTGCTTCTGGATTTAAGAACTCTCCTTTTCACCCATTTCCTTAACAATGTCGTATGGCGTTTTCGAAATCTCCTCGGGTTGGAGAGCTATCTTGAGCCATATTTCATCTTTCTTTCTTTTTCTCCTTTTCCCATTTCGTTCTTCGTTCAACTTGTCTACGAACTTTTTGTTTCGGGTATTCAACAAATTCGCGACGCGATCGAAGGCTGATTCCTCCAGTGTGTAACCAATTAAACGTAGGTTTGCTTGTAAGATCGCAAACAGTTTCTTTAAATTTCCATTCAACTTCCTCTATTCCCACAATAGTTTCCCATTTATTTGCAGAGAGAAGTTCTTGTCGTCGCCGTTAACAAATGGTGCCACCACATGCACGAGCAGAGGTTGGACCAGGGGTTCTACGAGCTCTTAAAAGAGCTCCTGGTCCAAATCATTTGCGATCGGGTGGTCATCCATTACTCATCACTTTCCTTACACAGAAAACAGAACAGAAGCCGACTGTGTTGTTCAGTATTCAAACCTCGCGGGTCGAAAGCCAGTTTGCATAAAAAAATACACCGTTTACAGATGACCGAATTTAGCTTAACAAAGGAGTTAAGCTTCGTATTGTTCTTTCATGGCAACCATTGTAATACGGTAAGACAAAGACTTGACTCTGAACCCGCGCAAATTTTGAACCTCGAATTTTTAAGCGTTAAAGTCTAAAACTTTTTGTGGTTGAATTTAGCGGAAAAGACGGTCAAAGTGAAGGAGAGATGTGTATCTTCGATAATCTGTTGTTTTATGCAGAGATTGTCGCTTGTTTCTACCAAAAAAATCAGGCTGAATTTTTAATGTGGTCATAACCCATACTAGAAAAAGCAAAGAAGCGCAGTTTTGGAGGCAAAAAGTGTGGAACGTATTGCAGTTGGATTTTTTTAGTTTTTGAATAACGTGAAAGTTTAGTCCCTTAACTACAAGAATCCGCTGTTTTATCAGCAAAAAATGGCCTATAGGTATTTCAAAATAGCGATTTTAGTTCGTGAACTTAGCCAAATTCATTCCTTTTCTCTCTAATTGTTGCGCTTTTGTGGGGCATTCATGCTTAAATGGCCCTTCACGGGAGCTCATTATTATGGGTAAATGTCCACTCATTCTGCAAGATGGTCGAGACTAATGGAAAGAACTTGGTCGTGATATCGGGTATGACGAATTGCAGGTTAGGTGTTAATTGATAATCGTTTATTGAAAACTCTCTTGTAGTTGGCTATAAACTAAATTAACGAGTCACTTAACAGCATAAGAATAAATACTACTATTTACATACTGTAATAATATTGCTATCTGCATATAAATCAATGCGCTTACTTAGAGGAAGTATCTGAACATGAAAAACTCCTCTGTTCATTTTAGATTACGTTGAGTTCACAGGTGTATGTTCTTAGGAAAAGAGAAGCTCAATGCGTGGCTTCGGCGCCATGAAAATTTAGTATGGTTAAAAGATTGACGAGTCAAGTCCCGTGATGATGCTGATGATGTGAGATAAGGCCCACAGAGGTCAAGCCTCCTATTATGAATCAGCAATGCGTTGTTTATTATTTTTAGTGTGATCTGTGCGATGCAGACTATGTCAGATTCACATGCCGACACCCTCATCAAAGCATTAAAGAACATAAGCGATTTACTATCGGAAGCTATATGGGAGAACGACATAATGACATTCCAGATGACATCGAATCGCGTTTCAAGATACAGAAGAAAGTCAAAAGCAAATTGGATTGCGAAATTTTCAAAATGCTTTCTATACGTGACATGAAACCGACTCTTAATAAACAACAGTCTAATTCAATACAAACAAAGTTATTTGTATAGCACGCGGAATTTCAATAACTGTAATTTCAGAGCTCGAGCTTTTTTATTTCTTAGTTGGCTTATTCCAACGACTTTTCATTGTTATTTTAGTACATTGTTTTGTTCAGATTTGACGATCCGAAGTGTTATCTTTAGCGAAGAGATTTAAAAATATTTTCTCTCTAAGCACAAGTAAATAGCCGCCTCGCAGATTTTTTGTTGTTGTTCGCATGGGCACTTTCACAGGTATGGCATTGGGGCTGGGTTCAATACCCTTCTTATTTGTTCCCCAAGCGAATGTCGAACGCTGTTCAATAATCACTACTAGATTTAGAGGTATACAATTTTATCACTTTTAACACTTTCGCCTTCTCATGTATTTTACATAGGTTTTTCCCTCTATGTGTCAATCTGACAACATTCAATCGAACTTGAAAAAATGGTCTCGAAGAGGTCGAAACGCTGTTCTTACTTTTTATGGCTATTTCATTTTATCAAATTACTTTAATAAAATAAATGCTTCATATATGTAAGGCGTTAAGTTTGTATGCAATAACTTCCAGATTTCACAAACGTTAAGGGCTGTTTTGCTTTTACTAATGACAATTCCGAGAGAGCACGCTACAACGGAAGAAAAAAAAAAAAAGAAAAGAAAAGAAAAGGAAAAGAAAAATGAAAAAAAATTGTGTGGCTACTGGCAAACTAGCAGGGAACGTACATTAGTAGGAATTTGGGAATTTAATGAAAAAAAAACTGGGCAATGACAAAAGGCGATTGTTTTGCTGGCAACTCGCACTCATATTCACCTATAATTTTTTCATTCTCAACTTTCGCAAATCCCATACAACCCCCCCCCCCCCCTCCCACACCCCGCCCCACAAATTAGCATAGGCATTGTTCGCGATTTCTCTTGGGACGTATTTATGTCCCAGGAGAGTTGCAAACAATGATTAGGCAAAATATTGCGGGTTAAACAAAATGTTTTATGGGATTTGAGAAAATAGTGAATTCCATTGATTCTTGATTCAAGATCCCAAAACCTTACATGCCTGCAGCTTTGGTAAAAGAAGAAAACAGTGCCAGATGGTGTCGAGTACCTTCCTGAGATCAATTGACACCGCAGATATGTTTTGTCTTGTCCCACGCTCCTCTCTAATCCTTAGTAAACTTCAATAGGTCCGTCAAAAAAGAGTGGCTCCTTAAAAACCTCTGGATACTGCTATACTTTGGACTCAGGCTCTTCTGCATATACACTGAAAACTATTCTCCCCGCAAAGGGCCAAAGTCTTGCAGAGATCATAAATTAAAAACAAATAACTAAGGAGAAAAAGAAAATATCGTCTACTTACACTCTTTTGGTAATGCTGAATTCCAAGTAAAAGAGAAAGCGACATGAACAAGAAAGAAATGAGACAAAGGTTAAATCTCGTTAAAAGTAAATAATACATGTCCACAGGGTTTTACGAACCAATTCTCATGTAGTGATGGATATACACTGGACGAAAAAACGGATTTTCCTGTATAGCCAATTTGGTGCAAATCTATGGCAAGTGCCACTTTGCTCAATTTTCGTCTCGTTTGCCAAATTAGGTAGGATCAAATTTGTCACAACTTTGCAATGGTGGTAAATGCTGCATTTGCCTTCAAATTTCCCCAATTCAAAAAAACCAAGGATAACCTTTTTCAAGGTATTTACAAGCGCAACAAAGTTGATGTAAAACTAACATTTGTCAGGGCTTTGCCCAAATGTCGAGCAAACGTTCGCTATTTTTACACGGGCAAAATTTTAATAAATTTAAATCAAAACACCAAATTTTCTGTAACAACAAAGGGTAAAACAAAATCTGTGTAAACCTGATATTTACTTTGCATTTTACGCCTCAACTGCAGCAAAGCAAACTTAAACTTTTAATTAAACGAAAATTGCACTAAGAGCAAATCCGTAGCAACATTACTACTCCAAATTTACAACAGATTTGATCAACTGACAAACTAAAGTAAATTCGTTTTTTTTTTTCGTGCAGTGATAGCTACAAGGAAAATAGCTAAATTCGTAGTACACTTTTAGTAAAAGAGGAAACATGGAACGTTACTTGCTTTAGCTTGGCAGTGCACGTTAAAAACGAAGTACCGAAACCTATAGTCAAGTCAAGTGCAATCAAACGTTTCCTTTATTTTTTTCTTTCGGAAAAACAAAAAAAAGAAACTCTTTTGCATTGTAGCTAACATAAAGATTTCAAGCAAAAATGGAAAAATCAACTACGATCTAGAAGGTGTTCCGCAAGGAACTTTGCTC
>OX421446.1:58885814-58887550 GCA_949126865.1 Montipora capitata
ATTTTCACTAAGAAAAATAAAATAAAAAAATTAATGAATCGTCATTTGCATTGCAGCTAACATAATGACTGCAAGCAGAAATGAAGAAGTTAGGTACAGTCTAGAAGGTGTTGGGCAGTCAATTTTCCTAAGGAAAGAAAAGGAACCCTCGCCGATGACTACTGTGAACAAATGTGACGAGTGCGCACGACTATGTTCATCCCGCACAGGACTGATTAGACTAGGGGGGGGGGGGGGGGGGGGAGGTGGAAAGTTTTATCCTAGTCCCACCCTGATTTAAGGCTGAATTTCATTGACTTACGTTGCGCACAACACGCTGTGATGGATGATGCCACAAGGAAAATTACTAAGTTCGTCTGGAACCTGTAGTGAAAGAGGAAACGTAGAACATTACTTGCTTAAACTTGGCAGTGCACGTCAGAAACAGTGACGATGCAATGAAATACTGGTCAAAACAAGTACAACGAAACTTTATTTTATTATTTATTTATTTATTTTAACTCATTTGCATCATGGTTAACATAATGAGTGCAAGCAAAAATGGAGAAGTCAAATACAATCTAGAAGGTGTTCCACAAGGAATTTTCCTGAGTTAAAACGAACTCAGTAAGAAAATATGCTTGCTTTAGTAATAAGCGCACTGGCCTGTGAGCCTATTATGCAATCATGCAATACCATTTTCAGACAATGCAAACTTCAAACAAGCCAAAATACCAGAATTTAATTGCGTAATCGTGGAATAATAAATTCCTTTTGGATGGTTTAATACGTGCGAACATTTTGTTTGTTGACCGTGTACTACGCTACTCGCAAAATATCCGCGGGCATTAAACAATTGTTTCATTCGTGCTTGTCTCATATCCAATTTGAGCTGATGAATAGTTGTTTAGTTCTCTAAATTTTATTTTTTCCTTTTCTAAACTTAACTTACACACACACACACACACACACACACACACACACACACACACACACACACACACACACACATCAGATTCGTTGATTTGAGCTTTGTTGTGGTTAGATCCTACTAATGATACCAATGATAGCAATTGTAACTGCCGCAACTCAAGCATGTGCCCCATGGACGGAAAATGCAACGACCGAAACATGATCTACCAAGCCGAAGTCACGACACCAACCTCAAGAGAGACATACATTGGTCTTTGCGATACACCCTTTAAGTTAAGATACAGAAACCATGTCTGCTCCTTTAAGAATGAGCGGTATAAGCATGCAACTGAATTAATTAAATATATTTGGAGTCTAAAGGATAAGAGTATTTCGTACAACATTAATTGGCGGAAGGTAAAACAGGCCCGATCATATTTTAATATAAGCAAGAGATGTAATTTGTGTTTATGGGAAAAGTATTTTATTTTCTGTAAACCCGAAATGTCATCACTAAACAACAGAAGCGAACTGATATGTAATTGTCGATATTTTAAGAAATTCCTGTTAAAGAACGTATTCGCTTAGCTTAACCAATCACATTTCTGCATGTCGTGCCAGTAGGCATTGTTCTGTATTTTCAAATTTTGTATCCGTTATTTTTTGCAGTTGCCTGATGAGTGCGCAAGGAGCGTCAAATTACATGGCAAATTGTTTGCGGCGCTACACCGTACAACAGTTCAACTTAACGTTGTAATTTATGCTTGAGCGAGAAATTTGTCATTATCTGTGAACCGGAGCGCTGTACATTGAACAAAATAAACGAGTTAGTATCATCATGCAGG
>OX421446.1:58887750-58910250 GCA_949126865.1 Montipora capitata
ATTTGTATACAAGTTATGGTCTGTCGAGCCAACAGCGCATCTCTGCCCCACAGGAGGATCACAAATGGATTCACAATCCAAGCCTCGGCGCAATGTAATTAATTAATGAAATTTGCGCTGCGCTATTGGCTCGAGAGACCTTAACTTGTATACAAATTGTCCTCTTCTCTCTCGTCCGCCTGTGAATCATCGTTCTGGTTGATCCAGTGTCATCTAGTTGGGGAAAAACATGCGCCCGGGATGACCACGTAATTCCCATTCACTATCCAGATTGGCCATGTAGCCAGCATGGTTGCTCTGATAGTGTAGTGGTGATCACACCCAACCGGTAATCAGGGGGACGTGGGTTCAAATCCCGCTCAGGGCATAAAAAGTTTTTCTCCCAATGAAAATGTCTTCCAGGGGTTGTCCGTCCTTGGTCCTTTCAAATTTCATTAGTTAAGTATATTTCCCCGAGGCTTGGACTGTGAATCCTCCTGTGGGGGAGAGATGCGCTGTTGGCTCGCACAATGCAAAATGGGCTTCCGTTTTCAACGCCTTATTCCAAATATATATCTGACTAGATTTACAAAAAGGTACCAGGTACCCGCTTATATTATGCTGAGACAACTTAGCACTTTAAGATGCAGAACACATATTCCTGCTTTTCATAGCTATGATTCCAGCAAGGAACAAACTTTAACCTCCCCCGTCCTCAACAATGCCACTCACAGATTTGACTCATGTCTACCGGCAGACCATATTTTTCTTTTCCATGACCATATGTTTCTTTTGCATGCATGGGGGACTCCTTTGGACCTTAAGGGTCAAACTGAGATCTTATTCTTATACTAAGCCCTACATAAAAGATTGGTTCTGAGTTTTGTGCCTCATTATTCACGGATAAGGTTTTTCCGAAAAAAGATTTTATCCTCAGCTGTGAGAAATTTATTTAGTTGTATATGGTTTGTGACACGGATTGTGTTTCTTTTTTGAAATAGGTAGGGTTTTTGGTCTCTAACAGCGTAAATACTCTTGTTTTTCGGTCATTTTAACTTAATCAAAAAAAAAACAAACTGCTGTTATACACATACTATAATGCATTTTAAGTTGACGTTTCGTATTATACAACATACATCTTCAGAAGTGACAGTTAAACAAATTTTAAAATATATATATATATATGACGGTGTAAAACTTTGAAAGAGACTGGTAACTATATTAAGAACAACGCTCTTGACAAATGAATGTAATATCAGCTGTGCAAACCGGCTTGTTTTATAATTGGTTAATAAGGCCACAGTTTCGCACTGCTAACGCTCTCGTTTAACGTTGGTTTAAGTTCGCGTATTAGCATTTTTTTTTTTTTTTAATTTTAAAAATGCGAATCAGATATTCCATTTGCCAAGACTTAAATGTGGTCCCACTTGATGTTGTGACCGGTTTTGATTGTATGATCAGCAACAGCGGAAGCGTAAATATTACCTGTAAGGGCTCTTGAATGATCTTTTTTCAGGTCATGCAAACGACGTTTCGTTTTACCAATGTAAAAGTCATTGCAATCCCAACAACAGGATTTGTACACAACGTTGTTTCTTTTGAAATTGTAGGGGAAAAGGACTTGATAAGAAATCAATAACCGCAAGCCATAGCCTCGCTGGCGCATGGCACGTCGCCCGAAGGGCGACCGAGGCACGAAGTGCCGAGTAAAAAAAGGGACAAGGGAGGAAACTTGTACCACGTGACTTCCTTCGATGTGAACCGCAGCACTTGGTGACGGAAGTGAATTGGGACCGGAAACGCAAAAGCAACAGACCGTTACTAATTCGAGAATCAAAACATCAGCTGTGGCGGCTTCTCTCTTGAAAAGACCCGTTCCGTTGCGCGAAAAGCAGCCGGATAAGAAGAGATCCAAAGTATCGAACAGAGAAAAACACGTGTTTGTTTCTAAATGGTAAGATATCTGACCAGTTGGCTTTCGAACGCGAGCCACAAATTACCGTGTTTGATTTTTCCCTCATCGAACTTGACTATTTTACCTGCAGGCTTTCAATGAATTATCGAAGAGACGAACAAAACTTTATCTCCGTACAAGAAATACTCGACGACTATGTAAATAACAGCTCCGAAAAGAAAAATTTTCCATTGGAAGTCAAAGAACTGGGGATTATTTTAAAGGAGGCCTTTCCACAGGCGAGTAGAGTTCAGCGAAGAGTTAACGGTGGCCGAGTATGGCAGTACCCACTTTCAAAAACCTCAAGATTGGAAGAAGACCGTGTTAAATGGGAAGACTTGCCAGCTTTCACAAGAGAATTCGATTGGCTTTTATCTAGCTGTAGCGACGATTTCTTTGAGTGGATAAAAGTCCAGTCACAAGATCTATGCGAAGGCAGCTGAGTTTTAACTGAAGTAAAGATCTTTAAAGACTGGACATTTGTTGTACACGTCAACAGTCGAAAAGTTGCAAAAAAAACCGTTGTTGTTTTCGAACTTGGGGCATCAAAAAAAGCAGTCGTTTATCTCTTCCAGGTTTCGATTGTGCAAAGGCTATCCCACCAAAGTATACATTGCGTCCCTTGCTCACTAGATCCAAAATTATTTGCTGTTGTTCACTGAGGTTGCAAGCAGCACTGTATAAGAAAGAAAAAAAGCATCCTATTTCTGATACTGAAAATTCACTGCATCAGCTTGTTTGTTTTGTTTTTTTTCAAAGAAAAACTGATAAAGTATACAATTACATCGACAATTTTATCAATTAAAAGACTCCTCTTAAAAAGAACGTGGCAAGATAGAAGAGAGCACATTTCCATATTAACTAAAAGGTTAACGAATTTAAATTAAAACACATTCGCATGTACGCTCAGTTGTCCAATGGAATACAGTTATCAATTGAAAAAACGAAAAAAATTCGTGCGAGCCAACACAGGTTTTTAAATAAGAAATAGACAGTGAACCACTGAAATAAGCACAAACGACGAACGAGCAATAGAATCAACGTAAACAATAGCTCTTTGTCTATCTGGGGTCAACTCTAGCTTGGCAATCGTTTTCCATCAAAACATTTCAAATACTTTCTATAACGTGATGTGTACAACATCAACCTTCCCTTCACTGCCACTCACTCAAAGTGTTAACTAGGCATCTTCTAACAAATATCCTCACGTGAAAAATAAGCTAAAACATCAGTCTCACCTCTTATCGACGTCACCAGGATCGGCTGAATAGCCATCTGAAACAGCCTCACAGGCCATCAATTGACACTGCTGCACAACAATAACTAAAACCTTTAACCTTGAACTAGAACTGGACAAAAACAAAACCGCTTAACTCTCTTTCTTTTCGTAAATTCTCCTATCTTTGCCAAAATTCCGCGAAATCGTACCTTGTTACCGGGAAAATCTTTCCATGTAAGTGACAAATTCAAGCGATTGCGCATGTCAATTCTCTTCAAATTACTTCCGATCTTGCGCACATTTACTTAACCGCGTCATTTCCGTCACCATGTGTTGCGGTGCACACCGAACGAAAGTGCTCTCTCGAAGCCGTAACTTTCGGTCGCCGAAAATGAATTTGAACGCTTTCTTATACCGTTTTCCTACAGTATTTGGCAAATACATAACAGTTCTAGATCATGTTAGTAAAATCAGGCAATTTAATTCAATTCCATTTGAGTTTCAGGGATTCGAAAATCGGCCCCAAATTTGTTTCCTCCCTTTCCGTATTTTATACTGCAAGCCGATCTTGCGAGCCCTGAGTCTCTTGGTTTCCGGTATACAGAATGTGTAACAAAACTGTAACGCGATCGTCAACGCGATCAAAATAACTCATTATTTCAGATGTTTTCGACGGGTTTTGATGTTCTAACGACAAACATATCTCCTCTGGACCCTGTGTTTCACAATGCACAAGGACGGATTGAAATAATGTCATTTGTACGGAAAAAGCAAAGTTACAATTTGCACAACAGGAAACTACACAGCAAATCCCTTCCACAAAAGACTCATCGCAACTGAGTCGTTTCAATCAAAAGTCGACGGAAAACGAACGCGCAAAATGGCATTTCTTGAAATCAGCATCAGGCAAGCGTGTCTAATACATCGGCAAAGTCATTTAATCGTGGGCGCTTTGCTGGTTCCTCGGAGGTTAATTTCTTTGCCATATTCAGTGAAAGCGCTGATTCAGAGGGTAATAAATGCAAAACTCTCAATGCAATCTTTCCGAAAGAAAAGACATCAGACGCCTTACTCTGTTGCCCTTTTCCACTAATAATTTCTGGCGCGATGTGCGGGTATGCCCGTTGGTACTCTTCTTGTGCGAACATTGTCAAGTCCATCACAGGTTTGGGGTTGGAAATATGTCGCGCTTTCCCAAAATCAATGACGACAGGATTCCATTCTTTTTCACGTTTTTCTAGGACAACGTTGTTCGATTTAAGGTCGTTATGAATGAAACCGGCGTCGTGCATGTGGTTAAGGGCTTTGATGACATTAATTAGAATTGCATGCCAAGAAGTCTTATCAAGTTTTTTTCTTTTGATCTCTTTGTGTAAAGTAGTGCAGGAGTCACTCTCCATGGAACTGAGTTATCAGCATTAGCGGCAAAGATTTTGTGAGAACCCCAAACAGTAAAGGGAGACCCCGGTGGTCACCAAGAAGCCCGATCATCTTCGCTTCTCTAACAACGTCCTTTTTGATTTCATCCGGTGACCTTGATTTACGAAGCCTAAATTCTTTCACGGCTACTGGGATCCCTCTGTAGTACGCCAAGTAACATGTGCCAAACGAACCGCATCCCAAAAATGTTGTTGATTTGGCAACCTCAGAGGGATGAATTTCTTTCATTGGAACAGATGCTGGGGTGCGGGACTCCCTTAATTTTTTGCTATTGGATTTTGACGCAACATCTACGGAAACCGGGCTTTTCCTTGGCACACAAAGTTTGGCCGTTTCTGACACAGCAGCGAACCCTGGTTCTGCTACTGGTAATTTGGCTGCAATAACAACCTTCGGTCTAACTTCTGGCTCGAAAGTACGTTCTATGGCCTCCTTGAGATCTTTGGCTTTGGCTTTCTTTTTCCTCTAACGTCTCCTTGCTTCAATCCGTTTCCTATTAAGTTTTTCTCTGTCTTTAATATTCTTCCGCTTGTTTCTTGCCATTATCTTTGCCTTCAAAGAACAGAAAAAATGAAACCAAATGGAGACGATTACGCAAGATAAGATGCCAGAGTTGAGATTTCCAGATTTCGTTGTTTGCACGAAACAAACGCCATGGGTTTACCATTGGGAAAGGTGAAAGGGGCACTTGACAAAAAATGTCAAGTTACAATAGAGAAAAACGAAAATGCTTCATAACTACTGGATGAAACAAAGAACGCGACATAAAGATTTATTTTAACTGCTTAAAACAAGCCGATTGTAGACAATAATCTCACACCACTTGAATTGTACGATCTTCAAATCCGTTCCATAGCAACGATGTCTTGCCAAGCCTTTATATACCAAAGTCATCTCGGGAGTCAGCTGCGGCTGATCGAAAAATTAAAAAGCCGGTTAAGCTTCCCGAAGATTTTGATGGCAAACAACCATTCAAAGAACATTTAATGCAATTTCAGCGCTGTGCGATCGATAATGACACATTTCTTACAACAAGACAAATGGTAATTTGGCGACAGCACTGAATAATGCTACACTACTTTATACAAAGACGTTCCAAATGTTTATTTATTTACATATTTTTTTTGCAATGGCTACAAATGTGAAAAATCAAAGGAAAGAAAAAGATACAGATGAACTTAGATTCTACCCAAAAAGTATTGAATAATGCTAAGTTATTTTAGTAAAGGACTGATTTTATATTCTGCCTTCAGATAACAATAGCTCGAATGAACTGACTACCCAAGAAAGACACAATAACTCAATAATAATAATCATCATCATTTGCTAATACTGAGGATTGGTTTTATATTCTGCCTTCAGATAACAATAGCTCGAATGAACTGACTACTGAAGAAAGACAGAATAACTTAATATTATTTTTCGTTACATAAAAGCACTGACTTTATAATCTCCTTCAGATAACAACAGCTCGAATGAACTGACTATATACCCAAGAAAGACAGAATAACTTAATGTTATATATTTTTTTAAGTAGTGAGGATTGATTTTATAATCTGCCTTCAGATAACAACAGCTCAAATGAACTGACTACCCAAGAAAGACAGAATAACTTAATAATTGTTTCTGTTTGTTTGTTTTTTTTTTTTTTCAGACAAAAGCCCTGATTTTATATTCTGTCTTCAGATAACAACTGACTACCCAAGAAAGACAGAATAATTTAATATTATTTTTCTTAGATAAAAGCAGTGATTAGGACCTGTTTTACCCACTATTTTCTTGTGCCACTTTGAGGAGAAATGGGTAAAAAATGTGAAGGACTGTCCATCCATTTGGTTCAGATATGTAGATGGCACTTTCACCATGTTTGACAGTAAAACCGGTGCTGAAAGATTTCCACATTACCTTAACAATAGGCATGCCAATATTAAGTTAACTATGGTGGTTGTGGAAATCAAGAAATTCCGTTTTTAAATGTTCTCGTCAAACGTAATCAAAAGAACACTTTCTCAACAACGGTCTACAGAAAGAAAACTTTTACGGGTCTCTTCACAAAATTGGACTCCTTTACACCCAGGAAGTATAAAATTCATTTGATTCGCGCACTTACCAACCGCTGTTTACGCATTTGTTCAACATCCTCTTTGTTACAGTCTACTCTCAAATTAAAAAGCTATTACTTCAAGACGGTTACACGGAAGGAATTATTTGTTACCACATGAAGGATGTCTTAAAAAAATATCAGAATCATTCCACAGTTCCAAAAAGAGATGCAACCCTTGTTTTACCCGATTTAGGGTTTCAAAGTGAAATTATTACACGCTCTCCCAACTCCTGCATTAGTAAGTTGTATGGTTTCGTTTACCTAAAGCCCGCCGCACTCGGCGAGGAAAGAGCTGAGCAAGCTGCCTCACGTTTCCTCACGTGTGCGGGGAAATTTTGGTAAGAAATTCGCCTCGCGAGGCCGTGAGGATAAAATCAAACATTATTGATATTTTTGGCTACGCGAGGCAAGTTCCTCACTGTGTGCGGTCATCGTGAGAATCGAGCTGAGCTTGGTTTAATCAAGTATCTAATCAAAATACATGGCATACTCACGTGACTTCAGCTGTTCATCATATTGTCGGAGGAAGAAATTCCAACGCCACTGAAGTCACGTGAAAATGCCATGTATTTTTGTTGGATGCTTGATTGACCGAGGTTAGCTCGATTCTCACGATGGCCGCACACAACGAGGAATTTGCCTCGCGAGGCCAAAAATATCAAAAATGTTTGAGTTTACCCTCACAGCCCCTTGAGGCGAATTTCTCACCAAAATTTCCCCGCACACGTGGGAAAATGCAAAACTAAGCAAGGTACAGATTTTGTTAGCCTGCTTTATGCAAAGCAAATACTAATGCAAAAGTAAATAAATATTGATACACAGTTTTTAGGAAGAGCAGAATGAAGTTTTTAGGTAGTGTCGATTGAGAAAAAAAAATTGCCATCAGCAACAAAAGGTGCGACATGAAAACAACATAAAGTTTGTGCCACGAATATAAAAAGTTACCATCAGCGAAAAACAATGTGGGAGCTTTTTGCTACGTTCAATTTTCTATTGTACTTTTGGCTGCACAAGTAAATCGGAATTCAAATCGATTTCAGCGGCCGCTTGTGATCAAGTTTCCTTGCGTTTTACTAACAATTGCAACTCACGAAACAAAGGATACATCCGAGACACTTGGATTGATGGCAAGACAATAGGTTTTCCTTTTTCTTAGCTTGTTTGTTTGTTTGTTTTTTTTCTTTCGAGTGTTATAAAGTTCGACAAGAAATAGGCGAATTCAACACGAAGATCATAATCGTTGACCAGCATTGTTTCTGCATGGTCAAAAATTCACTTTCCTATACGAGGTTATTTATCACCAGGTAATTCCATCATTTTGAAATTAGAAGCGCCTTGCCAATTTGGTGGCTGATATGTTGAAATTCAAGCACTCTTCTAACAGACCTCTTTATTTTCTTGATTTATGCACGCGCTGCGGGCCTATTGCCACCACGGACTTACACTCTTCCACTCTTAGGCTGTTACACTCACACACTCTTTCAACCTGGTAACATAGTGTGTAGTTCACTTACACTTACAGTGCACTACCCCAATAACGAAAGACGGACGTTTCTTGGTTGTTTAACTCTGAAAGCGAAGAACGATTAACATTCTTCCCTGTAGTATATTCAGTATAAATCAATATAAACAAGACCCTTGACACAAGGTGATCACGTGCACCTTTTTGGTTTCCTACCAGGTGATCAGTTTCTTCATTTTGACAGAAATGCCTAATTTCAAGCCGAGGGGGACAAGGTACGAGTCTGCAAAGTATATGATAAACAACTATTGATCCACACAGTCAGGACGTGCACACCAAGCTTTACAAAATCCCCTAGTTTGGTGTTAATAGACCGAATATTAAGAGAGATACAAGCATTTAAAGACGTTAAAATTTACAAAGAAATGTATGGTCATCCAGACGCTGCGTCCGGCTTTGTAATTTTGACGTATTTAAATGACTGCATCTCAGTCAACCTAGCCCGAAAGGATCTTTGTAAAATTCGCTGTGCTCTTTCTGACTTTGTGGATCAATAGTTGCTAATCTTATGATTAACAGGCTCGTACCTAGTCCCCTTCGGCTTGAAATCAGGAAATGACCTTTCCCTTGAATCATAGAAGTCAGAGACTGCAAAAAAAAAAAAAAAAAAAAAAAAATAGTGCTTTTACGATCGATTGTCATTAATCTTTGGCTGAGAATTCGAAATTCAGAGTTTTATGCAAAAATTATGTTATTTTTTTCTTCATCTGTCTTCTGGCTTGCCTTTTACTCTTAACTCCCGGCTTTTGCGTTCCTTTTTGGCCTGGCATCAGATTAGACTGAAAATAAGAGGAATTACAAAGCGGAAACAACGTGGTCGGTCCTTCCTTAGTGTGTGGAATAAACGTGTGCTTTGTGCAACTACAAGGCATGCATCACATGGAAGAAAACCTCCGTCAGAGCAATTTGCAGTTAGTTTTTTTTTTTTTTTAGTTTTTTTTTTTTTGGTTTTACTCAAGAGCGCGTTTTCTTATAGCCAGCAAGCAGGCTTCACCATTGAAATGGCGCGCGGTCGAAATATAGGCGCTTGGATACTAGAAAGAAACTTTTAACCAAGCCCCCATAGTTCGACCGCGCGCCATTTTCAACAGAAGAGCCTGCTTGCAAGCTAGTTTTGTTTTCTTTGATCATTGAAGGGAATTTATTACCAAAGCTTAAAATAAGTAAGAAATCTCAAAACGGGACAGGACATTACAAAATAATTCAACGCGTGAGCCAAAGGGCCGATGTGGGCACGAACTCTGGGTGACCCCTCAAATGTTCTATATGACCCCTCCACCCCTCCCCCCCCCCCACTTGATATTAACTGGAACGCTGCAGTTCAATACCACCCAACCAAATGCCTTCTGTTTTTGTGTAACACATACAAAGGAAACCCAGTTCACGCTCATACAGTGTCTAGTTTTTATTTATCCAATTATCTTAGCTCTAGCTACCGTGTCTCAAGTTGCTTTTTCAATTCCGAAATCAAGTAAGGAACGGGCTGTCTTTTCACATGACCATTTAGACTTAGTTACAGTAGTTGCTTAATGTCTTTAAATTCTTCTTCTTCTTCTTCTTCTTCTTCTTCTTCTTCTTATTATTATTATTATTATTATTATTATCATTATCATTATCATTATCATTATCATTATCATTATCATTATCATTATCATTATCATTATTATTATTATTTATTTTTATTTTTTTATTTTTATTTTTATTATTTTTTTTTTTTGATAAAAGTGTCCCTGAATTATTTTTACCATTTTCTCGAAACAGGAGCCAATGAGCTCCTGCTCGAAAAAAAAAACCCCAAAACAAAACAATATTCAAACAATAATATTTATTTCCATATGTGGTCCAAATGCAGCAACAATTAAATTCGAACGGTTACTGAGATATTCTCCAGTAGAAGACAGAATTATCCCATTTTTAACTTTGTAATACAAATATCAATTCAAAGGCTTGGACAAGTGCCACCCTCTATTAATGCCACCAGAATTGCCATGAACTCTTAGCAGACTTGATAAAAGCTGTTGCCCTTCTGAAAGCTGCGACATCTTCTCGTAAAACATTGTGCAAAACGTGCTAAAACAAAATCCCCAAAACTGTCTCAAAAGTTGATAGTACGGTAACTAATTTATTTTTCTTTTGTATCAATACTTTTTTCTTCCGGTAGGCTGACTTCTGTGGGCTTTCAAAGAAGTTAAATATATGTGGCCCAAACATGTGGCTACAACAAAGTCATATTTAATTCTACATTTACTTTTCTCAGTCCATTGTTATCTACACAAGATAATTTAAAGCACTCATCCGAAAGCCAGAGAATGATATTGTGCAAAATTTTGTGCAAAGAATGTTCCACAGCGCCAGTTTTCTTGTTTCCGGTGTTCTTTCGCAGCGGAAGCAACCGCCTTCTCGTCGCAAAGGCATTTATGTTCTACCTTTTTTTTTTTCGTGGGTTAAATTTAGTGAGCTTCATTCGTGGAAAACTGAGTTTGTGGTTATTGTGGTAAGGCAACTTGAATTGTCTCGTGTAACCATGAACATTTTTAATTTCAGTGATGTTTATGCAAAATAGTTATATTGCGCAGTCCAAGGGCCCAAAAACTCAAGGAAGCGATATTTAAACTCGGTGTTCCCATTTAATAATCCCTTATCAATTTTTTTTCGTTTTCAGAGAAACACAAACTGTTTCCGTCTTGTTGAAACTGGAGGGGCTCGACTTCGAAAAATACAACACCAGCAAAGGCACGCGAAGCAACTAATCGTCGTTCAAACCTGTGTTCTCATCGGGTTCTGGATGAGTGGATTAGTTTAGCGTTTAAATGGTGATCCAAATCGTTGAACTGTCTATGCCGTTATTTTATTATACGGAAGAGAAAACTGTTTCAACGCTTTCTCCGAAGCGTTAAACGCTAACAGTTCTTTAAAAAACGATTTTGCAAAAGCGTTAAACGGAAGCTAAGTTCAGAAAAACCAAAGGTAAAATCGTTTATACGCTTAGCATTAGTGTTTAAAACGATTTGAAAGGAATACGAAACGGTTTACGCCGTTAAACGAAAAATCGTTAGTGTGTGGCCGCCTTGTTTTCATTCTTAGTCCAATGGAAATTATCATTCTTTTCGAGCATTTAGGGTTTTCAAAATTGTAAATTACAAGTTTTCAGTTTTAGTAGACGATGATTTGCCGCTTTTTCAAATGGACTTATTAGTGCTCGTTTGCTAACTCTTTCAAATTTACAACAACAAAAAAACAAAAAAATAATAACTTTCGTTGAATTTCCAACCGCTATCAACTGTCAACTGAAACCCTGTAAAGTACTACTTTGGAAGTGTAATAAAGAAAGTGTAAAACATTACCTTATGCCTTTACTTCGTTGTAGTGAAGAACGCCTCCTTAGTTTTGGTGCTTTCTTGAATACACTCGCGTTATGCATATCAGTCATTTGTTTCTGGGTTGCCATAGGCAATCCAGTTAGAAAAAGCCTTAAATTTGTTTGTTTGTTTTGTTGTTGTTGTTGTTGTTTTTTTCTTTTCCGTGTCGGGAAAAGTCTTTCCTGACACTCCCTTGCTAAGTAGTATCTTTGTGGGTAGAGTTACGTGCGCGTATTTTTGGGAGGTTTGAGGGGGATCCGTTGGATACAGTATAATATTTAATTTACCTGCAAGACGTCGAAAGTCATCGTAACGCGAATAGCGTTTAAGTGGATCTTTAAACAAAATACACCCTTACGGAGCTGAAGAATGGAAAGTCCATTGTATAAACAAGACAGGCGGTGAAAAATAATATCTAGAATCTTAAAAGAGATGAGTCAGGATCTAAAAGTAGCTCCAAACTTATTCTGACTTTTCGCGTAAAAGAATAATCTAAGGCAAGGATGACTGCCAAGGTTGCCTGTCCCATTAAAGCTATCGTAAATTTACATATTCATTCACCCATGTCGTGCGTTTTTTCATTCTTTGTTGAAGCGTCGAGGTCTGTTTCAACTTGTACCACCTTGTTAAGAACGATACTCTGTCCTTTTGCCAGAAAGAAAGTACGCAGTCCACAAGGCCGAGTGAAACTCGATGAACAGGGTATCATAATCCGACTGGATGGAAGACACTTCGAATTTGTACCCCGTCATAATAGAATTGTTCATCAAATGCGAAAATTAAGGTCATTTTAACAAATTCTTTTCCTTTTATCACCATCCCAATAGTGCAGGCAAAATAGTTTCTTTAATGGTCGCGTTTCATCAGGGTTTGAAAGTTATTTGATCACACACAATTTGCAAAGTATCTTCAATTTCGACAGTGAAGATGATGCTTGGTGAACAATCACTGCCTGAGTCAAACAAAGTGCAGGATCGAGACTCCCACGTTCATATCAACATTTATATCAAAATATGAATACTTGTAATGGTTACAACTCAAACAACAAAGGTTTTAGGCTATTAAGAATACTAGTTTGAAGAAAGGATTTATGACAAGTTATTAGTTAATTTTCTCTTTCCTGTGTTGGTTTACGTGTTTCGTAACTCTACACCTACATCTAATTTTACCCTTGATAGATTTCCACACTTTTTTTCTTTTTACGCTGACGATTAAATGTGAGATCGGCTAAAAACTAGAAACCTTAATTAAGAGGTTCAGTCTCACACTATCTAACTGTATTGAACCCCCACTGAATGCTGTATCTTTCACGTTACGAACGCGTATGTTTAACGAGAATTCGCGCGCGCTTTAAGTGGGATTATAAGAGTGACTTGGTCCTGAAAGATATTTTGGGACAGAAGGATAGGGGTGCAAAAAATAAACTATCCGCCATCTGCCGATGTGAAATTAAAATTGACAACATCTACACTTTGACTTGACATTATGATCAAGTAAATTATTGATATCTTTTTTCAACGAAGGGGTTATATTACTTTGCTGTTATTCTACAATTACGAATGCTCGTAAAGTCACCAAACAAGTTCCGCTTTGCTTTGCGAAGTTTTCGTTTCTTTGTTTTTTCGTTTAAAAGTTTCTTCCCGAGTCTTTGTTAAAAGTTTGCTTACACATACACTTGAAATGGTAGATTGTATTGCGTGATTCAGTCATCTAATAAAATGGAATTTTATTGTTTTTGTGAAAATAAACTGAGCCATTTTTGTCAGTCGAATGTTGTCTACACAAGGTAATTTAAAGCACTCATCCGAAAGCCAGAGAATGACATTATGAAGAATTTGATGAAAAGAATGTTCCACAACCCAAGTTTTCATGTTTCCGGTGTTCTTTCGCAGCGGAAACAACCGCCTTCGCGTCGCAAAGGCATTTATCTTCTACCTTTTCTTTTTCGTGGGTTAAATTTGGTGAGCTTCGTTCGTGGGAAATTGAGTTTGTGGTTATTTTGGTAAGGCAACTTGCGATGTCTCGTGTAACCATGAACTTTTTTAATGTCAGTAATGTTTATGCAAAATAATTATATTGTGCGGCGGCGCTTTGTTCCCTTGTAGTTCAAGGGCCTAAAAACTCAAGGAAACGATATTTAAACTCAGTGTTCCCATTGAATAATCCCTTATCTAAATTTTTGGTTTTCAGAGAAACACAAAGTGTTTCCGTCTTGTTGAAATTGGAGGGGCTCGACTTCGAAAAATACAACACCAGCAAAGGCACGCGAAGCGACGAATCGTCGTTCAAACCTGTGTTCTCATTGCATGGGTTCTGGATGAGTGGATTAGTGTAGCGTTTAAATGGTGATCCAAATCGTTGAACTGTCTATGCCGTTATTTTATTATACGGAAGAGAAAACTGTTTCAACGCTTTCTCCGAAGTGTTAAACGCTAACAGTTCTTTAAAAGCGATTTTGCAAAAGCGTTAAACGGAAGCTAAGTTCAGGAAAACGAAAAGGAAAATCGTTTATACGCTTAGCATTAGTGTTTAAAACGGTTTAAAAGGAAAACGAAACGGTTTTCGCCGTTAAACGAAAAATCGTCAGTGTACGTTTACCCTTTCCCGGTCACATATATATGTTTGTGTGTGTGGCCACCTTCTTTTGATTTTCAGTCTAATGGAAATTATCATTCTTCTTAAGCCCTTGGGGTTTTCAAAGTTGTAATTTACAAGTTTTCAGTTTTAGTAGACGATGATATGCTGCTTCTTCAAATGGATTATTAGTGCTCGTTTCCTAACTCTTTCAAATTTACAACAACAACAAAAAACAAAAAAATAACTTTGGTCGAATTTCCAACGACTATCAACTGTCAACTGAAGCCCTGTAAAGTTCTCCTTTGGAAGTGTAATAAAGAAACTGTAAGGCTTTACCTCATGCTTTTACTTCCTTGTAATGCAGAACGCCTCCTTAGTTTTGGTGCTTTCTTGAATCAACTCGCGTTATGCAAAGTAGTCATTTGTTACTGGGTTGCCATTGGCAATCCAGTTAGTAAGAACTTTTTTTTTTTTTTTTACCTTCTTTTTTTCTTTTCCGTGTCGGGAAAAGTCTTTCCTGACACTCCCTTGCTAAGTAGTATCTTTGTGGGTAGAGTTACGTGCGCGTATTTTTGGTAGGTTTCAGGGGGATCAGTGGTACACAGTATAATATGTAGTTTACCTGCAAGACGTCGAAAGTCATCATAACGCGAATAGCGTTTAAGTGGATCTTTAAACAAAATACACCCTTATGGAGCTCAAGAACGGAAAGTCCATTGTATAAACAAGACAGTAAAAGTAGCTCCCAAATTATTCTGACTTTTCGCGAAAAAGACTTATCGAAGGCAACGATGACTGCCACGGTTGCCTGTCCCATTAAAACTATCGTAAATTTACATATTCTATCACCCATGTCATGCGTTATTTCATTCTTTGTTGAAGCGTCGAGGTCTGTTTCAACTTGTACCACCCTTTTAAGAACGATACTCTGTCCTTTTGCCAAAGAGAAAGTACGCAGTCCACAAGGCCCAGTGAAACTCGGTGAACAGGGTATCATAATCCGACTGGAAGGAGGATAGTTCGAATTTGTATCCCGTTATGTTAGAATATTTCTCAACAAAAGCGAAAAATAATATTCTAACGAATTACTTTCTCTTTTTCACTATCTCAATAGTGCAGGCAGAATAGTTTAGTTAATGGTAGCGTTTCATCAGGGTTTGAAAGTTATTTGATCACACACAATTTGCAAAGTATCTTCCATTTCGACAGTGGAGATGATGCTTGGTGAAGAATCTCTGCCTGAGTCAGTGATGGATCAGTGGTGAACAATCCCTGGAAAGGAAAATTAAGATCGAGACTCCCACGTTCATATCAAAATTTTTACGAATTTAATAATATCAAAAAACAATTACATGGAAAGGTTACAACTCACACGACAGAGGTTTTAGGCTCTTAAGAATACTAGTTTGAAGAAGTTATTAGTTAATTTTCTCTTTCCTGTGTTGGTTTACGTGTTTTGTAACTCCACACCTACATCTAATTTTACCCTTGATAGATTTCCATATTTTTTTCTTTTTCCGCTGACGATTCAATGTGAAATCGGCTAAAAACTAGAACCCTTAAGGGGTTCAGTCTCACACTATCTAACTGTATTGAACCCCCACTGAATGCTGTATCTTTCACGTTACGAACGCGTTATTTAACGAGAACTCGCCTGAAAGATATTTTGGGACAGACGGATAGGGGTGCAAAAAATAAACTATCCGCCATCTGCCGATGTGAAATTAAAATTGACAACATCTACACTTTGACTTGACATTATGATCAAGTAAATTATTGATATCTTTTTTCAACGAAGGGGTTATATTACTTTGCTGTTATTCTACAATTACGAATGCTCGTGAAGTGACCAAACAAGTTCCGCTTTGCTTTGCCCAAGTTTTCCATTCTTTGTTGTTCGTTTGAAAGTTTCTTCCCGAGTCTTTGTGAAAAGTTCGCTCACACATACACTTGGAATGGTAGGTGGGATTGCGTAATTCATTAAAATGGTATTTTATTGTTTTCGTGAAAATAAACTGAGCCACTTTTGTCAGTGCATTGTTATCTACACAAGGTAATTTAAAGCATGCATCCAAAAGCCAGGGAATGACATTGTGAAGAATTTTGTGAAAAGAATGTTCCACAATGCGTTTTCTTGTTTCTGGTGTTCTTTCGCAGCGGAAACAACCGCCTTCGCGTCGGAAAAGCACTTATCTTCTACCTTTTTTTTTTTTCGTGGGTTAAATTTGGTGAGCTTCATTCGTGGAAAACTTAGCTTGTGGTTATTTTGTAACCACGAACGTTTTTTTTTAATTTCAGTGATGTTTATGCAAAATAATTATATTGCGCGGTGGCGCTTTGTTCCCTCGTAGTTCAAGGGCACAAAAACTCAAGGAAACGATATATTTAAACTCAGCCTTCACCTTTGTGCAAAGGGCAAACAACTACCACGATACAATGAAATTTACGGCTGAAATGTCAGACTCAGAAATTACATTATTAGACACAAAAGTGTACAAAGGCGAGAGATTCAAAAGAGAATCCACTCTTTATGTGCAAACACATTATAAACAGACAGAGACCTTTAAATACACGAATTTCTATTCGTGTCATCCACCAGGCGTTAAGAAAGGATTCATAAAAGGAGAAGCGCTGGGCCTCCTAAGAACAAATTCGTCAGTCTTGACGTTTTTATAATAACATGCAGAGTTTCAGAACACGTCTAAAGAATAGAGGATACCCAAATAAATTTTCAGAAAAAATCCTATCTGAAGTTAACTTCACGGATAGAGAGAGGTCACTTGAAAACAAAGACAACAGCACACAAAAGAAAATATTGCCTTTTGTTACACAATACCACCCGGCTTTACCTAACCTCAAGAACATATTTATGGGGAAATGGCACCTTATTCAAAACCAACTGCACCTTAGGGAAGTATTTAAGGAGCCACCCATACTATCATATCGCAAAGGAAAGTCGTTAAAATACACCTTAGTCGGAGCTAAACTTTGAAGGCATAGGTTTTACAATCGCTTGCGAATGGCAGGAGTCGCACAGGCCCGTCAACACTTTTTTAACATTGAAAATTAAGCTAGTGAGTAAATGACCTCACTTTGCCCTAGATGCAACTCTCTGAGGTCTAGTCAGTCACGTTCTTACTTCTTAGGAGCAAATACCCGTTTCCTTTTGTCAATCTGGCTTTTTACATAATATTTCACCGATCTCCAGTCTTTCAGCTTAAGGGTACCACCGGTTGTAAAAATGCACTTTTCGCAATCAATTTTTCCTGGAATATGTCTCTGCCTTATCCAGTGGGAGAGATACTTAAGTACAGCTTCCTTTTCATCTGTTGACCATTTTGTTTGAGTAGTGGGCTCTGCCGAAAATAAAGTAATTTACGTTTACTTAATCCATGTTTTTAGATATGATCTCATTGTATGTGTTTGTAAAAGCCAAAAAGACCAAATAAAAATGAACCTGGCGGTTGGTAACAAAAAAAGAAACATTGTAGTAAAATGGGTTTTTATGCCTCTAGCCTGCGTAGCAAGCGTTCCTGTTCGACAGAAGAGCTCCGAAACGATTTTTCGCAAACTGGCCGCGCGAAAGTTGGGGAAATAGACCGGGGGAACGCTTGCAAGACCCCCTATTTCGGAAAAACGCCCACATTTTAATCGTTGACTTAACACACGCTGATTGACGTCTTATTAACAAATTAGCCAATAACAGATAATCATGTTCACACAAGTTGACTTCCGTCAAAACAAACCAAGGCACCGAGGAATCACACCCAAGCGATCAAGGCAGAATTTGCCAGTGCGATTTTAAAGTTAAATTTGTAACGGCAGCTTCTCAGCCGGGTACGACTGGTTATTTTTCTTCCGAGAATTTGTTTAAACCCTCGAAAACAAAAGAAACTTACGGACAAATTCTAGCTGATATTTGCAGAGCGGTTGGAAATAAGCTGTCGAAAACTACAGCAAATTTTCAGAACGTGTAAGCCTCTTGATTTTTACTCTGGCCCGTAGGGTGGCCAAGGTATAAAATGTGTCAGATTTCAGTCTTTTTTCTTGTACAACAAAATGCACAATACATAATTGTTATGTTCCGGTGTTTTGATTGGCCAATAAACAATAGTAAGCATGTGATGGTGTGTTTATAGGGTAAAGCAAACCACAAAGTCTAAAGGTTAATAAGCTAACATCACGCTACGGTTGTTTTGAAGTTATGTAAAACAATTCAATTCGACCGTTTCAACAAATTTTCCTACACATAATTATCTTTGTAAATTTTTAAACCTAGGTTTTAATACAGTAGCGTTAATCCGCATGAAAAGGTTTGCCGAGTTTAAGAAAAGGTTGGAAGCCGCATATTTGCTGTGCTTCGACGGCTGATCGATTAAAATGCTGCAACAGTTCTATATTCAGAAACAAGTTTGTGAATTTTTGGTTTTTACTTGACGTGAGAAAAAACTAAAATTACCTTAATTACCTTCATCATTATTTTTGCTATCAGTGATTGCGCTGCGCTATTTAAGGCATATGTGATGGATATTTACTACAAACGAACAGACATATCCAGTGTTTTATTAAAAAGAAACTGGCTGTTGGTACCGGTAAGAGTGGGTGCTTTGCTTGCTGGTGTGAGAGTAATAAAACCTTTTCTCAAAGGCAATCTATGCTCTCTAACTCAGGTGCAACAGTTCTTTATTCAGAAACAGGTCTATATTCAGAAACAAGTTTGTGAATTTTTGGTTTTTACTTGACGTGAGAAAAAACTAAAATTACCTTAATTACCTTCATCATTATTTTTGCTATCAGTGATTGTGCTGCACTATTTAAGGCATATGTGATGGATATTTACTACAAACGAACAGACATATCCAGTGTTTTATTAAAAAGAAACTGGCTGTTGGTAAGAGTGGGTGCCTTGCTTGCTGGTTTGAGAGTAATAAAACCTTTTCTCAAAGGCAATCTATGCTCTCTAACTCAGGTGCTTTGCAACTGGGCATGTAATAAATTAATATTATTATGATAATAAACTATTTACTGTGATATTCATTAACTTATAAGACATAAGTTGTGGAAGATGTAACTTTGAGAAACCGATTTTCATTTTGCTTGTGCATTTATAGAAAAGGAACTTTAGTGAAGTGTTCACCATGGCGCAGCTATCAGGAGAGGGTTGGAAACACTTTCAGGCATTAAATGACTCATTTGAAAAAGCTGACTTAAAAGGGCAAACAGCTAAACCAACAGATATTGTTAAAAAGGGAAAACCTGTGCTCAGGCAGTGGCAATTGAAACCGCTGTGCAAATTGTCATCAAAAGACCAAACTTTCCTTTTAGAGAAGGTGAGTTTAACAGTCTACTATAATTATATTTAATTTCAGGATTGATTCATTAGCAATGATTAATTAATCTGGACTGAAAATAAGAAATTTAGTGGAATAAGTATTGCAGAGCTGTATTCTATTTTCAGAATATTTGGATTGCTATTTCAGCTATTTTACCTTTAATTAAGATGCAGAATACTGTAGCTGTGAAAGTGAAAATACTTTGTTCCTACTCCTGATTTATCCTAATACATGTAAATAAAAGGTTGTTTGACTGTTTTCTCAAAATAATTATCTGGGAATCGACATTGAACAAAGGTAACATCTAACTACCGGAAATGCAATGCACTTTTCAGTCCTGAGAACCTTACTAGGTTTAGTTTTAAATGTGGCTAAATGTGAGTTAGGCTAAGTTAAACACAAGACAATATTGCTGGCCAGTAGTATCCCACAGGGTTGGTTTGTGGGGTGGCCGGGGTTTAGTGCAGGGGGGGGCCTTGTAGTTTACAGCTTAGTGTCATAAGTCAAGTCATTCTGTGTGTTTTCTCGCTGCCGGACTGTTGTCATTGAGCTTTTGTTAAAGTAATAGATGAAATATGAGTGGAAAACCTGTATGGCTATTGATTATAGCAGACTGAAAGAACACAGGAAACACAATGTGGCCTGAATGGTGTGGTGTTATTTGCAACACCCTTATTAACTTACCCATGAATTTTGATTTATTCGGATTTTACTTATTTTATCAGTTTTCTGTCAGTTTTTCTCTACATGTACATGTACTTTTAATCTTCCCCTTTGGGATTGACTGTATCATAGAGTTTAACGTAAGCTATAATAGTGACAAGTAATTATCAGCTTTCAGTCTTGCAAGGTCTGACTGGAGTTTTTTTGTGCTTCCAGGTAGCAAAATGTGAGATGAGCCTGGAGGAGCTTAAAAGTGCTGCAACAGAAATCAAGTGTCTGAGGCCCATCCAAGAGGCCATTGTGGACTTCTTTAAATTGAATAGCTGGGAGGATGTTGAAACTGAATTTGGCAGTGCTGTATCTCCTGGAAGCCTATCACAGTTTACAGTGAGTGATCAGAGAGCAGCAATTATTATTCTGTATTAGTTCAACAGTCAACCAAGGATCTCCAGTCTGTGCTGAAAGAACTGCCTAGTTATATACATGTAAACCATATGCTCTTCTTTCCAAAACCTTGTGTAACAGTAAATATCTCATACACTATAATGTCCTTTTTAGAGTAGCACAGTAATGTGATGATGATAAACAGCAAACATTTTACACTAAATTATGGAGGGAATATTCGTAGAGTGTATCTAGCTATGAGACCCATTCACTCACAGGTTGTATTCTTGTATTTGAAAGGCTATCTATTGATTTAAACTTTCTTTTCCATTCTCCAGGGAAAAGACTTTGAACAGACCCATGAGTTCCAGAAATTCTTGGAACGATTAAAACGAAGGAAGGATGGAGATGCTGTTGAAGTGACGGACCTTGTAAACGGGCAGTTGGGTGCGCAGGGTCTTATCGTCTCAAGTAAAACATTGCTTGATGTTGAGCAGATATCTGTTGCAAAGCTGCCTCACTTTCAAGGAGCCTTTTTGGCAATAGGACAAGCTGGTGAACATTGCAAGGTACATGTGCGCCTGACTGAGACCAGTTATCAACGTGCTGGTTAGAATTCAGTCACCATCTCTGGTGGCAAGTTCAATTCCTGCTAAAGATGAAATTTGTTAACTCTCTTCTGTGTTGCCAGGCAACAGAATAAACTATCTCATCACTTCAATAAATAATTATTGAAATTTATGTTTCTGTCTTCTTGAAATTCCTGGTGATCTGTCTGTAATAACATTATGCTTTCTCAGTTACAAGTGTTGGCCTTATGAGTATACAATAATAATTATTGTGTGTTTGTGAGTGTGTGGGAATGCAGATGTTCATGTTGTATGATTGTGTGCTGCAGAGTAGTTGCTAGCCTGGTTGTGCTTATTTTTATTAAATAAATCTTTTGTCATTCACAGAATGCCTCAGATGTCATTGGTCTAATTTCTCGCATCAACTTTACAAAGTTAAAATCCTTCAACATAGTGCTATTTACAGTGGTTGATGATGTAAGAAACCTGAAAGACAAGATGATGGAAGAGGGTGCTACATATGCACAAACGGGACATTTTTATGTACAAAATCAGCCTCAAAGTGTCAGTCAAGGTGATGAATTGAGTGTTCAGATATTCTCATTAGGTAACCTAGTAACTAAGTAAGTATTGTTTGGCTGCATGATTAAACTGCCCAGGTCTTGAACATAATATTATTATAAAATGTTATGCGTGAAGTTCAACATAAATTATTTATGGTAAAATAGAAAAACTGACAAAGTAAAGAACACAATTTATTAAGGTTTTGCGTTTATGCGCAGTGCTCAATACTCTCCCTTGGATGGCAACATGCCAAACAAGCCTGTCCTTGTGACTTACTGACAATTGAACCACGACCAATGTTGGGAAAACACAGAAAGAGCATACAGTTAACATAATATTTTTGTGGTGACTTTGGATCCCAGATACATGTGGTTCATTCTCTGGGAAATGTAACTGCAAGATCATGCCCTGCAGTGCTACAGCTTCGATTTAAACACCATCACTATAGCATGCACGTGTAATATAGATGATATTGTACACATGCTATTTGTTGGATTATTTAGTAATAACAGCAGCTAATGTTGAAATAAAGTCTATAATTGACATGTCATAACTCTTATATTCTCATGCATTTTTAGGGCCATATTTGAAGGAGTCCCTCAACACCTTTGTGGTTGGACACTGGTCAGTGTCCAAACAGATGACCTCCAGACATTTTTCTATTGAAAATGATTCAAATCTAATATTTGTGGAGCATGTTCCTGCACAGTGTAACAATGAAGAACAATTGCCTGTTGGAGCCCATGCCTGGCTTGTCAAGCATCTCTCAAGGGAAGGGGACACAGTTATAGATGCTGACAGCAGCACTGATTATACAATGGTGGCGGCCTTGA
>OX421446.1:58927750-58930250 GCA_949126865.1 Montipora capitata
AAATAGAATTTCTGTGTCCTCACGTATCACATTTCAACGCACGTATGCAAACTTGTTAACTCATTTTCACCGCGATTCCCGCGTAATTTTTCTTCTTTCAAATACATTGTATTAACAAAATATTATTTCTCGTCAAGCGTTGCACCTCTTATGTTCAAATAACCGCTAAAAATAACGATTTTTAACGATCTCCCCGTAGATATTTTTTCATAATTTTTGGACAACAGTCAAATCACAAAAATAGCAACGCACGCAACAAATTTAGTCGCATTTACCTCTTCGTCGAATTCTAATGCTTAACACATAAATTTTTAGTTATTGTGAAAATCTTTCTATATTCGTTAGCAATTCCCTTTCAAATTTCTGACAAATCGACCAGTCCGCGAATATTTTACGAGTTTTTTTTCCAATGAGATGTCAAAAGGCCAAGTGGATGTTATGCATAATAGGGGAAGTTCGGGCGGTCCAGTTGCGCGTGCGACTCATTATACATATTTTTTCACAAAATGTTCCCGAATCGTCAAGTATCACCACAGAAGAAAAGAACATCATTCTAAAAGCTTATTCTACGCAAAAAGTAGGTTCTGGAGATAACTTTGAGAGTGGATATCAAGTTTACGCCGCATGGTATATTTATATTTAATTAAGTAAACACAACAGAAAGACGCTACCTTATTTTGCCATGAAAATGCTTTACTATTGCCATAAAAACTATCCAGTTAAGCTCGAATATTACACAACATGATGAATTCAAAAAGGCCACCTTTTCCAGGCCACCTTTGAAACAAACAACTTGATACTTGCTATTAGAGGCAAAAACCCTTCCTATTTCATTACTTGCGTGAAGACAAGAAACTCAATCGTGTCAAATTACACTCCGTGTCAAAAACGCAACCAAATAAATTTCCCACCAGTGTTCAGCATCAAACCCTTTACTTGAATTATAAGGCAAAATATGCGCAACAAGCTTTCTTTCAAATAATTTTTGACTAACAAGAATTAGTGAAATTTCCAATTGTTACCGGAAGACTGAAGAGAATTGAGTACAACTTAAGCCAGACAACAGAGATCACAGATCCACGTTTTTCAATTCCTTCTCTGCCTTTGTTAAACCCATAAGTTACTAAAGAATTTTCCATTTGATTTCAGTGTTGTACAAAACACCACACTTGTGCAATATTAGAACTACAGCTCGCTTTGATTACGGCTCAACGGGCGCCGACAGATTGTTGTCGAAGTCCATTACTCGTCCGTCCAGATTTTTTTTTTCAGCGCCTGCCTTGTTCAGTATCCAATTGAGTTTCCATTATTGAGTTCCATAAGGGTATATTTTGTTTAAAGATCCACTAAAACGCCATTCGCGTTACATGACTTTCGACGCCATTGACGGTTAAGTTAATCATTTTACTGTGTCCACCAGAGAAATCTACGCATTTCCCACTACCCTCTTGATCCTAAGAAATACGTGCAGAAGGCTCCATGCACAAAGACACCACTTAGCAGGGGAGTGACAGGCAAGACCTTTACCGAAACGGAAAAAAAAACGAAAATAAAACCAACAAATGAAACGCAGATTACGACTGGGTTTGCCATACTGGCAATGTAGTAATAAACTACAATTTATCTTGAAAGGAAATCACTCGTTTTGCCTAATGGCCTGTTTACAAGCTGAATGTAAAGGAAATTTCTTGGAAATAATCGAAAGTAAGATTAGTAGCACTGCACAGGTTTAATGTTGTAGGAGAAATAAGTCATTCGACTTCTCCCATCTTAGTTACTATTCGAGTATGATGGTTTTCGATTTCAGTTATTTTTTTCGTGCAAGCATGTTGAGGTGCAAGGGTGACATTTTACTAACGAGTCGATCTCTATCAAAGAGAGGAATGTGGGAGATGCCATTGGTTACGTTGAGTATCGTATTGCATAAGAAATTTTACTGGGATTTTTCATTTAGGGTGCGTTCGATTGACCGTATTCCGGAATAGGAATACATGGAATAGAACTTAGAAATCCTTCGTTTTTATGGAGATTCCTATTAAAATTGTCAAACACCCGCTAAAATGCTATTTTAAACGTATCTTTACTATCCTTGTTGCTTCAAAACGCCAGACATACCGTTTTAAATCATTACTCCGCGTATTCTTATTCCAGAATAGAGTCAATCGAACGTACCCTGACCTACCCTTAGTGTACTAACCCGTTTTTCCCATCGGGCCCACGGGTCTAGGAGACGACTGGGATGCATTGTGGGTTATACTATGTAAATTCAAAATAGCGGCCATTCACGAAGTCGCACCAGACGCTTTGCCATATTTTGACCAGGGATATGACGATACAGGGGTTCGAGAAATGTGTGTATGATACTGCTAACAAATGTTAACTCATTGGACGGCTATTTTGTAGGATAAACAGCGTCGTATCCTGGGAGATTTTTCGCTCACAATCTTACAAATCGAGCGTGTAATTTTTTTTCGGTATGAAAACTGGTGCGAAGCATATT
>OX421446.1:58935250-58937750 GCA_949126865.1 Montipora capitata
ATCAAAAGCATAAAGTTTATCTTCAACATCGTCGAAGACATCAACTATGGACCATGATGCCAATGATATGTCGCTGTTAAAGTCGACTGGACTATAGTGCTTAAAACTTCTGGTTGTAATATAAACGGGCTTGGAGCACGGTTTCTTCGGTCTTAAGGTGACATAAACTAGGTCGTGGTCGCTAATTGAGTTTTCCATAACCGTGGCCATTTGGACTTGTTTTATGTCCGATGCAAGGATAACATCTAGGATTGATTTCGAAGTCTCTGTAACTCGTGTTGACGTAGTGATCAGTATTGATAAGTTATAGGAGCGACAAAAATTAATGAAGACTTTAGCTTCAGGATTGTTTTTATTCTCAAGTCTGCAGTTTAAATCTCCTAGTAGATAAATTGGCACATTAAATGACGAGGCGTAAATAAAGTTCTCTGTGAGGTCTGAATCGAAACAAGATTACGGAGTGTTTGGTGGTCTATAGGTTGTACAGACAATGAAAGACTTCATTTTCCTAACGTGGATTTTAAGCCACAGTTGGTGGAAGCCAGAGGCCGTGATAAGAGAGATGTTACTCAAGTACTCCGTCCTATAATTTCGTGAAACATAAGCACATACTCCGCCTCCATTTTTCGTCTGGCGGTCACCATAAGTGAAAAGAGCAAGACTCTAAGGATTCCAGTATACTGTAATAATAATAATGATAATGATAATGATAATAATGGAAACTTTATTTGTATTCGAATACAGTTGTAAACCTCTCTACATGTAGGCAATTAACAACTGGCTACATGTACTTGAAATTGAGTGATATACTTGTATACTGTATTTACAAATGAATCAAATAAGAAAAACGTCTGGGCTATCCCAAGTCTTATTTCTACAACAGAAGATAAAATATGTCGCTCTAATGGCTAGATTTATCGTTTGTTTGATTATAATTTTATACATGTAGTGTTGTTGTGTTTTGTCGATGCCAATGTCATTCATCATTTCTAAGAACGTAGAGCATTCGTTGGAGAAAACACCACGGGAGCTCATAATAATAATAATAATAATAATAATAATAATAATAATAATAATAATAATAATAATAATATGGTGCACAAGATCTAAAAATTCATTAACACTGATACATGTACATGTAAAACTAAAAACAACAAAAAACAATATATGCAATACACTTAACCCATTGACTCCCAGGGGTTCCCCATTGACGAGTAAAATCGTCTGGCGTTAGACAGAGTAAAATACTAAGTCTGCCCGGTTTAGGCCAGTTTGGACGTCAACGGGTTAAAATAGATAACTATGAAAGCTAAAAAAATTGCCCACTATTGGCTAGAAAATTGCTTGCTAATTCCTAATTTTGTAAAAAATGTAAAAAGGTGCGTTTTAAATGGTGAGAGGAAAATACTGTTAATATTTACTACCAACACCTGCTACTACTACATGTACTTCGAGAAACCACGACGGCTACGGCGACGAAAGCGTCACTTCAAACTATTAGTTTGAGCTATTCTAAGCGTTTCACGATATTTTCATCTTGTCAATTGTGTACAATATGGGCGAAGTATGCTATAACCAGGTTGGTACGTACGGATTTGAAGCAAAGAGAGAGAAGGAAAGATTAACTGTTGTTTGTAAAACCTAAAAATTGGTCATTTCAAGTTGTTGTTTTGACGAGTGCGGGAGAGAAATGTACAAAAATGCGTGCCGCACGTGCAGCACGATCATGTTTTTCCTCTTTTATAACCAATAATGTTACTGCGTTATGGCGTTGTCGTTGCCGTAGCCGTCGTCGTTTTTTAGACTTCCTACTAGCACCACCACCACTACTGCTACTACTACTGCAAACACCACTGCTACTGTACCACCACTACTACTACTACTACTACTACTACTACTACTACTACTACTACTACTACTACTACTACTACTACTGCTGCTACTACAACTGCTGCTACCATCACTACTACTACTACTACTACTACTACTACTACTACTACTACTACTACTACTACTACTGCTGCTACTACAACTGCTGCTACCATCACTACTACTACTACTACTACTACTACTACTACTACTACTACTACTACTACTACTACTACTACTACATCTACTGCTACCACCATTACTACTACTACTACTACTACTACTACTACTACTACTACTACTACTACTACTACTACAACTACTGCTACCACCACTACCACTGCTACCACTACTGCTACCACTACTGCTACTGCTACTGCTAATGCTACTGATGATGGTGACGATGACGTCATGGTTTTTTGCATTATGCATGTATCTACGTATACTCAGTAAGGCCAATTTGGTATTCTGTGCGAGGTTCCCGGTTTTAACGCCAGCTTTTTATTGATTGATTTCTTTCTATTAACGAAAAATATTTGACTTTAGGTACGTTTTAATCCTGGGCATTTTTAATCGGTCACATGGCCTCCGGATTAGATCACCGTTGTCTTGGCCACCAAACTCTAATGTC
>OX421446.1:58942750-58947750 GCA_949126865.1 Montipora capitata
CTCAGCAGTGGTTTTAGTGCCTTACGAAAGTGGTAAATATAATCAGTAAACGAGTGCTATATTCTTCAGACGATCTCGTAAAAAGTGTAGTTAACCAAACCGTAAATTGAAAGCTAAAATGTTAAAAGAGTGCTTCGACCTAATCAGTGAAACAGGCGCTTAGGCAAGTGTTTTGACCTTACGATTTTAATATTTGATAAACAAGGTCGATTTGTTTTGGGGAGTAAAATTTTGTGGCAAAGAAACTTTTTTTTCTATTTGGTTTTACTTCGAAGCCGATTTTGTGGATTTGAAGGAAATGAGAAGATGCAACTTCCAATGCAGTAAAAAACTTAATCAGTAAACGAGTGCTATATTCTTCAAACGATGTCGTAAAAAGTGTCGTTAACCGAACCGTAAAATGAGAGCGAAAAGTGCTTAGGCCGTAAGTGATTATCCATCGAGCCGCATACAGTCATTCTTCTTGACTGGCGAGCCGTCGAGCCGCATACAGTCATTCTTCTTGACTGGCGAGCCGTCGAGCCGTTCTATCGAAAATGTAACCGTAAGTGGCCCTGTATTCTGTAGTTATGCCCAATAGGAGTGTGACATTGCACTATACCCTCGAAATTGCGTGTGTATAATTTGTTATAATAATCAAAACAAGTGTTTTGACCTTACGATTTTAATATTTGATAAACAAGGTCGATTTGTTTTGGGGAGTAAAATTTTGTGGCAAAGAAACTTTTTTTTCTATTTGGTTTTACTTCGAAGCCGATTTTGTGGATTTGAAGGAAATGAGAAGATGCAACTTCCAATGCAGTAAAAAACTGCCCTGAGAAAGGGAATTTGGAATTTATCAGTTACATAACGTGTTCGATTCTAGAGTCGACGATTTTGTTTAAATGAGGAAGCTGAATCTCAAATTTCTTTTTGATATTTTGCTGAAATGGCCGAGTATTATGGAAACTGATGCAGCATCGGAAGGTGAGAGAAGCTCAAAAATTTTTGGTATCAAACACGTTCATTAAATAAATCAACCACTGTGGTGAAATTTGTGGTTAATTAAACTTCGATCAACTCGATTGATATGAAGATTTCCGTATTTGCCAAACATTTATTACCGAAATATCCCGCTTTTCGTTATATGATAGACGGTATCCAATTTTCGGGTGTTTTTAAAAAGTCCCTTCGTTCTGAGGACATGTTTCTATGAAATTCGATACGCATATCAAAAACAAGTTCTGCTCAAATTAATTAGGAAGTCGAGAAAAAACCGCGTAGTGTATCCTCGCGGTCCTCAGGAAAAGTCTCTTCAACGTCCTCAAAGGACTTTGAGTTCATAACTATGGCGGATCATAGGTTTTACCGGACAGTGTAAGACTGGAGAAAACTCTTAGCGTAAAATGGGTACCACCCAAAATACGTTGTTGTTTTTTTTGCAAGACACACACCCTTGTCAGTCACGCAATCTTGCCGTGACTAACCAGAACGGATTCCGGTTTGTTCCTCCGGTTTTGCTTTTTGTACACGAAGTCTTACCGATGGAAACCCAGTTAACTTTCCTGCAGTATCTTTGAATTTTTTTAGAGTTTAGCCACAGAAAAAAGGGCAAATGTACTTCTGCCTTCTGATTTGGAGAAATAACACCAGAGGATTATAGTTTCCGGCTTCAGCAGAATTCTTGATAGGCTAAGAAAAGCATGCTGTTTAATTAAACAAAAAAAATCCTTTCCGACAAATCTCGAAAGTTCGAACAAACTGAATCGATCCTTGTGGTACCCTGAAGGCACATAGAAGATGTTATTCAGTTTGCTTTAAGTTTTAAAATAAATAGATTAGTGTTACTCGTATTTCGGTTTACTTTCAGTTATATTTCATCGACGTGGTAGTGAAACACTATCTTGGCGTTAACAGTGCTTAACTTATAATGCGTTCAATCGGCATAATGCTATTGAAAGTGAACGCTAGTAGTTTAATGAATCGTGTTACTTGTACCAGTTTCAGAGCTCTTTGTAACTCAGACTGTTTTCCTTAAGTTTTCCGATGATTAAGTGCTAGCTCAGTAGGGAATTAGTCCTCTGAAAATTCCGTTTTAGCTTAAAACTCTTTAGCGCTCTGTAAAATGGAAGTAATACACACTTAGTGTTTAACAACTGTTATCGTTTTAAGAGCTTAAGTTCTATTTTAAAGCATTTAAAAGCCCAGCTTTTTAGTGAATCACGTCGTTGGGGAATTATTAAAGATACTACCAGGACTTCTCAGTTGATCTATGTGTGGGTGTTTTGGCAGTCACGCGAAAAGTAAATCATTGTTTTTTTCGAGGAAAAAAAACCGTTCTTTTGCAACGTGCATAATACACCCAGCTGCGTAGCCAACAAGCAAGAAAATGGTTGCTGGAACACGAAGATGAAGGTTAAAAATCGCTGAGTATAAGGCTTAGGCGACATACAGTTTTACATTAGCCGGAAATTCGCACCAGGGCCACGTGGATTAATGCTTTACGCAGAAAAATATACAGACCAGGCTCGGCCTTGGTTGCTCGAAGCAAGGTTAGCGCTGATCAGGCTTCGAGCAACCGTCCCCTGCAGCTCTCAAAACATCCAACCCAGTTGTTGCAAATAAGAGTAAACTCTTAAGGACCAATCGGGGTAATCTAGGTGGATTTGCGAGGGTCTCCTCCATGAAGGTATCATTTTACGTGCATGTTTTACAAGTCTGAGCGAAGAAAGTTTGCCAGGTTTGAGAACTCGGATTTATTCTGTGATTCCAACCGATTGTGTGGCTTAAGATATCGAGAAGGATTTCTAAATTAAGTAGTCTACACTTCCGTTGTCAAATTGCATTTTTTTTGCTCCCTAAAGTGTTTATTCAGATTTTAATCAGTCGTATTTAAAAACCGCGAAGCTTAAAATGGCGACGCCCTTTTTAGAAGATTTTAATAATGCGATATTTTCGGTCACGAAGGCCGTAGCCTCTGCTTGATCTAACGCAGTTTTCAAATGTGTCTAATGTAATTTAAATACGCAAACTGAGACTCCGAAGGGGTTCCAAAGGAAACTGTGAGTTTTCAATGGAAAAGGACTGTACAATACTGTCGATCTTTTCAGCAGGGAAACGGTTTGATACATGTTTGATACTTTTCCCAAGATTTTTTTAGGGGCGTCTGTGTGTCTTTGACTGTTACTATGGCAACGTTAAAGCATTCTTAAAAAAACGACCCTCAAAAAATCAGTTGTTGGAAAAATTGTCTTAATGTCTACCTAGTATTTTTTCAAATTTCGAAAACCTTCTTACCTAATACGATAGAGGAAAAATTTATCTGTTGGAGGATGAAAAGCAAATTCCCCTAGATAATTTTGTTTGAAAAGAAACTTTCTCTAAGACTGCGAAAAACGAAACACGCCTAAATACATGCGATTTTTGCATAAAAAGGAGACCTTTTTTGCGGTTTGAATAGAAAGCGTATCACATTGTACTTTACGAGAGCTACGTCATCACCCTAAACAGAAGTCGTCATCGAGGCATCCATTGCTTCTGGTAGCTAAAAGTTAAGTATTGAACTGAACGCGTCTAAGACCCGTTCCAAACACCGCTCCATTCATGCGCCGAACCTAGCTGATGAGTTAAGAGTGACAGAAGAGCGGAGTGTGAATCAGTTTGGTTCGGCAGCTTAGGTTTGGAGCGGGCAACAACGTTAAATTCGGCAGGGTCAGTCGCACTATGCGACGTTGGAGCGGCGGGTGATTCACACGGCGCTCTTGTCATGTGCCGAACCTAACGCATAAATTGTGATAATTTATAATCTTATCACAATCACACTCCGAAGTTTTACATGTACCTGAACCCCTTTACCATTGTATGGATTTCAGTTTGGTTCGATCCAGGTACAGCGTATGAATCAGTCGTCGCTCCAAAGTCGCTCTTTAGTCGAACTTTATCGAGTTAGGTTCGGCACATGAGCGGAGCGGCGTTTGGATCGGGCCTAAAGCAACATTGCTTGTAGGTCAGGTTATCTATAGGTATTTTTCGCATTTTTCCTTTTGTCAGGTGATTCCCTTAGCAGTAGCGAACAGCGGGCCTTCCACCAGGGTAGTGTACCATGTAATGAACGCAACTGTCAATATGGCGGCCAATGCACTTTGGATCCCAACGGTTTGTCGAGGTGCGAATGTCGGATTTACTGCTCCACGGGAAAAGATCCTATTTGTGGAACAGACGGTGTCACATACTGGAATCCCTGCCGGATGAGAGCCGCAAGATGCCAAAAGCAGATTGATATTACACGCCTTCATTTCGGGCAATGTGGTAGGTAACGCGCAATTTAAACAATGTAGGCGTTAGGAGAGAAAGATGTTTGTGACTGGAAGTGTATACTCGTGAGAGGTTCTAGATTTTCACGCGTGACCTCCTCTCTCCACGCCCAATCTATTCTCACATGCCGTCCCTCCCAAAAAATTGGGAGCTTCAGCAACGATGACGGCAACTGCAACGAGAACGTCGTCGTTAAATGTAAATCTTAATTCCTTCGGGACTATTGCAATTTCTTTAACGTGACAAAGGTGTGGCAAACCCTCAAGAACAAAACTTGTCTGAACGGTGCTCAATTTAGGGGAGAAAATGAAAATTTATCCTCAAGGTCATTTTCACGATATTGTGTTGCTGACGACAGCAAAGAAATAGACAAAAATGAAAAACGCACATGCAGAGCGTGCAAAGATATTGTTTTTGCCTACTAAATATGCAAATTTGTGACGTTCTCGTTGCCGTCGCCGTTGTCGTTGCTAAAGCTCCCTAATGACTGGAAAGCGATCGCGAAAGAATGGACTGTTCTGGTACTCCACTCCAAGCGATTATGATTTCTTGGTCTTTGTAACTGGACAATAATTAGAACCGCTTTATAGAAATGCTACAATCTTGGACAAAAAGGGTTTAGAATATTAAAAACAGGGGTTATTGTGCGCACTACGTCCTCAATATCGCACATTATTAGCGATCCCCCTCCCCCTAAAACCAATGTT
>OX421446.1:58967750-58991983 GCA_949126865.1 Montipora capitata
CTTTCACAGCGATAGAACCACTGAACCTTGTTTTTGCGATCAATGCAAACGCAAAATCTGCCAAGCAAAATTTCGAGCGAATGACACAGACCATCACCTCCGTTATTGATTCATACGGGCAAAGGATTATAACCTATGGATTGATTGTGTACGGTGACACTGCAGTGTCTCGAATCCAACTGACGGAGAGATTCAAGGATGATGAACAATTAAAAAGCTTTGTTGAGATGGTTCAACGTGGGAGCGGTGGGTCTGATTTGACAGCTGCCCTGGAGAACGCAAGGGATTTATTCAGTGGCGAAATACCCGAACGACGCAATGTATTGGTTGTTATAACCGATAGCAAAGCGACTGGAGACAAGAGAGCATTGATACCTATTGCGGACGAGTTACATGAAATGCGAATCAAGGTAATCACTGTTGCCATGGGAAACGAGTCAGATCCCGGAGAACTGCGTCGATTATCGCCCAGGAAAAAGAATAGCTTTCAATCCCAAGCCAAGGAAAATCCCAAACAACTTGCAGATAGAATTATGAAGGAGGCTATCAAACGTAAGTTTGTGTAGAATTTTTAATAGAATACGTGGAAAAATGCGATCATTCTGGTTGGCCAAGAGAAATGTAGTTTTCAGGTAACACAGTGCAGCAAGACGAAACAGAGAAATATCCCCCGCACTTATCTGCACAATTTAAGCAATGGTCTCTTATAGATGGCTTCATCGGGATTCGAACCCATGCCCCCACCAACCGAGCCATGAAGCCACACAGTTACAAAGATATACATTCACATATATAGAGGATATTACATGGCCGCGCGGAGATATGAAAGTCATCGAAAAACTACATAGAAAACTACATAAAACTATACTGACCTGGTGATACTGAATCTTTGAACCTCCGGTGACTTGGATACTAGTCCACTCTTCTTCAAACTAATCTTCCGGTCGATCGTTTAAATAACTTAGTTACTGACATTGCCATACCACTTATTTTTTTCCATTCAGATATTACCATTGAAGAAGAAATGCTGGATCTTGTATTCGCCCTGAGTGCCACAGCTCTGAACTCAGATGATACCTTCATGACAATGAAATCAGTCATTACTGAGATCCTCAATACCCACGGCTCGTCATCAGTGCGTTACGCCATCATCACTTTCGGAAAATACCCGAATGTTACCCTTGATATTGGTGAGGAGAGCGACCCCAGCAAGTTGAGAAAGATACTGCAGAGCCTATCCAAGAACAACGATGGAGCCGATTTGAGCAGGGCGCTCAAGAAAGCGAAGGAAATACTGCAAAACGCGTCTGTAAGTAGACCTACCGCGAAAAGGATCTTGATTGTAGCCACGGACAAGACGTCGGACAGCGACGAGGTAGCTGTGGACGTTGCCGCTAAAGCGCTGGCACGTGACCGCGTGCGAGTGATTGCTGTTGCGTTTGGCAAAGAAAGTGATCCACAGGAAATGGCTAAAACAACTTTGGACGAGAATAACGTGATTGAGACCGATGATGATGATTCCGCTAAGAATATTGCAGCTGAGGTGATGGAAAAGGCCAAGAATGGTAAGCTCTTGTGATGTTAATGATGAAACGGCAACGATAGTCAATTGTATCATGTTGTTGTGTCACAAGAGTTATTCAATTCCACCTGTCGTAACAGTGAACGCCGAATCACTCAATAATGTTAATCACTTTTTAGTTTATTTAAGCCTTATGTTTATGTAACCGAGCACTAATCGGCGAGCCTACAGAACAACCTAACGGAGATCAAATTATATCAAATACACTATTCGTTTTCATAAGAGGCGAAAACCGGAGCACATCGAGAAAAACCTTTCCAGGAAAGTGAAGAACAAGAAAACTCGACCCAAATATGACAGTCACAGTCCGCGAATCCATCTTGGGTCACATCGGTGGAAAGCGAGTGCTTTCACTGGTGACCGCAAATCTTCTTCTTAAAGCTGCCACGGTACTTTTTGCGCAATTCTTTGCCAGAATGTTTTTATTAAAATTTGTTCTTTCTAGAATTCTTGATCTCTGAAGACACCTAAATGTTGTTTCTTTTCATGCTTCGCTAGATTCCGCACCACTGCTGCAGGTAGATCTTGGATTTGCGATTAGTGCTACGGATATTGATTCAGACGAAACTTTCGAAAACATGAAGAAGATCATGAAGTACATAATCGACACCCACGGAGTCGCCAGCATGAGGTACGGCGTTATCCTCTTTGCGGATTCCAGCACCACTTACGTACCTTTCTCTCAAACGTTCCCTGACAAATCCGCTGTCACTACACTCCTCGATTCATTTCCACGACCTCGAGGTGAACCTGACCTGCGAAAGGCCTTCATAGAAGCAAAGGACATGTTTGATAAGGCACCCGCTCGACCCGAGGCAAAGAAAGTACTGGCCGTGATAATGGATCAGAAGTCAATCAATGATCGCAGTGAAGTGAAACAGGCAGCCAAAGTGTTGGAAGACGAGGACATTCAGATTGTGCCCATTGGTCTTGGACAAAATGTCGAAGAAAAGGAATTGGAATTCGTTACGGGCAACAAACAAAATGTCATCACAGCTGATAAGGATGGTGACCCATCTAATGTTGGTAAAAAAATCATTGACGTAATTGTGCAAGGTGAGTAATGGTTGAATCGGGAAGGGACAGATACGTCCAAAAATGCAAGTGATAGGGCATTTCCGAGTTCTTGGCTGCCTCCTCTTCAAAGCGAGTTCAAGTGCGAAGTTTATGTGATGGTAATTAGTTCTACTTTACATATGAATGAAAACTACTTTTCACTAGAAAAACTTCGCACTTAGACTCGCTTTGAAGAGGAGACAGGCATGAACTCGGAAACCGCCTATTAGATGCACGCGGATTTCAATAAGCGTCATGAAGTGTCCCCTTGCTCTTTTCCCGAACGTCAACGTCGCTCGTGTCTCGGAATACAGACAATTAACGTCGCAAGGTGTGCCCCAAATGCTGCTCTTCAATTAAGGATGAACTGCTACAATCTGCATTAATCCGGAGTACTCCTTTGCTTTTTTGAAATAGTGGAGATGTGACAGAGTATTTGATATCGTGATTGGTACAATAAGCGATACGCAAAACGGACGCTAATGAAAAGAACAATTTCCTTAGTTTTCCTCTTTTGATTTAAACCTCAGCTATCTTCTTCCTGTTTTAGGCCGATGTAAGTGCATTTCTGAAAAGAATAGATCCTTTTCGAAAATACCATAATACTCTTTGTTTGTCCCTCCAAATTTTGCATAAGCATTGTTTTTGTTTTCTCTTGGGACTTACAATGGTCCAAAGAGAAAACAAAAACAATGCTTATGCAAAATTCGGAGGGGCAAACAAGAGTATTATGGTATTTTCGGAAATGGCCTATTTTAAATTATGAGTTTGATGTCATTTGTGGAAAACTGAATTTAGAAGACCTTTAAAAAGGGTTTATTTGAAAGGGAGCGTTACATGGCGAGCCGCAGGCCAACCACAGCAAATCCTCAACAGATTTCTCTGACTTATGATAATAGGTTAACCATGGTTAGTCATACATAATTCATAGAATGGCAATAAATATCTATCGGGCTGTACATTGGTATACAGCTTACTTGTATTATGTGTTCCATTTCGCCGTCACCTTCATAAATTATTATGAATTGTTCAAGGTTTGACTCACCTTCGATTATCAAAAGCAATGACAACGTTTCATAATCTATCTTTCGTAGACCCACCAACCATTCCAGAAATGGATCTTGTTTTCGCATTAAGTGCGAACGCCGCCAGGGACGGAGAACATTTCCAACAGATGAAAGATATCGTCCGAGCGCTGATCGACAAGTATGGAACCACGCGTCTCCAGTACGCTGTGATTACATTTGGAAATGTACCAAGGATAGCAATGTCTTTTAGTGCTACCTCTCGAGGCGAAGAGGCATTGAAGCGCTTGCTGGATTCCTTACAGAAGAGCTCTGGTGCACTGTTAGACAAGGCGCTTGAGGAATCCAAGCTTCTCTTTGAAGCGAAAGGTCGGCGCAACGCTCAAAGAGTCCTTGTGGTGATCACTGACAAGAAATCTGACAGTTCTGTGGAAGATGTCGAGAATCAAGCGAAAACATTGGAGGATAGTGATATCAAGGTTATTCCAGTGTTACTAGGGAAGGAATCCGATGTTCGTGAACTGGGTAAAACGACCCCAAACAAAGAAAACCTCATTTCTGTTGATGAAGGAGACGATCCGTCAGTGACTTCTGAACTAATACTGCGAAAGGCCGTAGAAGGTAAGACCTTTTTTTCAACTGGTTGATCTTACTTGGGTGTCTAAGAAACGACGACAGTTACGCCGACGAAACAGCCACTTTACATTGAAATATATACCTTATTCCAAAATGGCTTCCATTTTAGTATTCTTTTGTTTCCATGCAAATTGGCCCTTATAGCCTCGTTCGAGGTTAAATTACGTTTGAAAGCGAGGTCATAAGGGCCAATTTGCATGAAAACAAAAGAATATTAAATGGCGACCATTTTGGAATAAGGTGTATAACGGCGCTATATTAAGTAAGTTGCGATAGTTACATATTGAAAGTTGTTTATTTTGTACAATGGAACATTTTCACTCACGTGAATGGTAGTCATATTGGATTTCTGAAACAAAAGAGAGTATTTGCGTAAGAATAGAGTTCAGTTCCCGGAGGATTAGTTTGGTACACCATCATGACCGCCATTTCTTTGTTTTGGAACACCAAGATGGCCGCCGTGACGTCATGTGAAAACGCTCTATATGGAAAATGAAAAGAAAACTATAAGAAGAATAAAGCTGTAACTGGATTTGTACGTACGGTTTTGAATTTATAATAAAGAAAGAACAAATCTTCCATCCGCACATCATCCTGTCATTTCGTTTCGCTGTAAGGAATAAGGGCAAAAAGAAGATATAGATATGGTCATTCAACAGTCCGAATTATTATTGCACTGTATTTTCATTGGACGTGAAAAACGTTTCGTTTTGTTCAGTTTACATATCAGCAAGTCCTCTGGTCTTTTGTCTGGACATTCGCTAAAATGTTTTATTTCTCACTCCGGCTCTTTTCCATTTACGCTTTTATTTCAGCTGTTCCGAAGATACCTGAAATGAACTTAATATTTGCCATCAGCGCCAGAGCGGTGGATGACGCTACGAATTTCGAGAAGATGAAGCAAGTCATTCGAGCGATCGTACAGAAGTTTGGCTCCAACAAAATCCACTATGGCGTGATAACATTTGGAGACCCATTTAAAACTGAACTGCCACTGAAACAACAACAGCCGCCTACCGATGAAGACTTAGAGAACTTTATAAGTATGATACTGAAAGTTTTTAGTTTTGTTTATATTTCAACAGTTTGAACAGTCTGTTTTAAAGACTTCAAAGTGGTAAGGGTTTTCGATTGAAATCACGATGTTGTTTAAGTGGAAGGCTTAAGCAAACAACATGACATGATTGCCTTCATCTATAGATATCCCTAGATTAAAATCCCAATGAAGAAACATCTAGATCCCCTGCTGTAATTTTATTGTATTTTATTTTAATTTTATTCGATCATGAAGTCGGAATAAAGACTATCTGGTGTAAACCAGAGCTTCGTGCTTCCGGCAAAGGTGAAAAAGCCTTATGCAGTGGATAAGTCAATGGCGTATTTTTTGCCCGAAAAAAATGTATGTGGTAGATGACTTAATCCGGTTGTGCATCAACCAATGAAAGACGATAATAAATTGCCCCTCTTTTCTCGAATATTCAGTTGTTCTAACTCCTTTTAAACGTACATTTATAAGAGGAGATAAATACAATTTTGTTGGGCATGCCTTTTTGTCATTTCAGAAAATATTCCGAAGAACGGCCCCTCTGCTGCCTTGGATCAAGTGCTTGGAGAAGCCTCGAGGCTTTTCATGGCTGCAGCCGAGTCTCGTCCCAATGCTAAGAAAGTACTGGTAGTCATAACAGATCAGATGTCCGACAGTAACGGGAGTGACTTGAAAAGGGAGGCCTTCGTATTGCAGTCACAAGAAATCAAGGTTATCGGGGTTGCTCTGGGAGACGAATCGGACAAAGACGAGCTCGATATATTGACCCCTGAACAGGGTGAAGTTATTGAGGCGAACAGTACGGATGGCGTTAAGAAAATGGCTGAAGAAATTATGAAGAGCGCTCTTGAAAGTGAGTATTATTAGGTGTAACGGGTGGTAACACACGGTTTATTATATAACTGAATTTAGTGGTATACCGAGTGGTAGATGTATTTTGTCGCAGTATCATTTTTACATTTTCTATATATATAGATTTTATTTCTGGCTTTTTGCCTGAGTATTTCTTTGTATTGAAATAACTTGGCCTTGTTTTAATTACTATGGATACAAATAAACAACTGGCTGTAAGCTTATGTAGTCAAGCTCAAACCTTATAGTTTTTGAAGTCACTGAATAAAGCATCTTTTGCTGTACTGCGAGGATTTTATACAATAAAGAGAAAGTTACATGGTCGCTTGGGGATACGAAATTTCTCTTCTCGTGTTAACAAATATTGCACTCGTTTGCTGAGAGAGCGAGAGAGCGCACCATGGAGTTTTAAAATCGGACTGTCAGGTTGGCCGATTCGATCACGATTATTATTTAGAGAATAATTACATGTTTCTTCTCGTTTTCCGGTGCAGTGATGTTTGTCTCAACTTCAAGAGTTCCTTTTTTGTCCTTTCACAGCGATAGAACCACTGAACCTTGTTTTTGCGATCAATGCAAACGCAAAATCTGCCAAGCAAAATTTCGAGCGAATGACACAGACCATCACCTCCGTTATTGATTCATACGGGCAAAGGATTATAACCTATGGATTGATTGTGTACGGTGACACTGCAGTGTCTCGAATCCAACTGACGGAGAGATTCAAGGATGATGAACAATTAAAAAGCTTTGTTGAGATGGTTCAACGTGGGAGCGGTGGGTCTGATTTGACAGCTGCCCTGGAGAACGCAAGGGATTTATTCAGTGGCGAAATACCCGAACGACGCAATGTATTGGTTGTTATAACCGATAGCAAAGCGACTGGAGACAAGAGAGCATTGATACCTATTGCGGACGAGTTACATGAAATGCGAATCAAGGTAATCACTGTTGCCATGGGAAACGAGTCAGATCCCGGAGAACTGCGTCGATTATCGCCCAGGAAAAAGAATAGCTTTCAATCCCAAGCCAAGGAAAATCCCAAACAACTTGCAGATAGAATTATGAAGGAGGCTATCAAACGTAAGTTTGTGTAGAATTTTTAATAGAATACGTGGAAAAATGCGATCATTCTGGTTGGCCAAGAGAAATGTAGTTTTCAGGTAACACAGTGCAGCAAGACGAAACAGAGAAATATCCCCCGCACTTATCTGCACAATTTAAGCAATGGTCTCTTATAGATGGCTTCATCGGGATTCGAACCCATGCCCCCACCAACCGAGCCATGAAGCCACACAGTTACAAAGATATACATTCACATATATAGAGGATATTACATGGCCGCGCGGAGATATGAAAGTCATCGAAAAACTACATAGAAAACTACATAAAACTATACTGACCTGGTGATACTGAATCTTTGAACCTCCGGTGACTTGGATACTAGTCCACTCTTCTTCAAACTAATCTTCCGGTCGATCGTTTAAATAACTTAGTTACTGACATTGCCATACCACTTATTTTTTTCCATTCAGATATTACCATTGAAGAAGAAATGCTGGATCTTGTATTCGCCCTGAGTGCCACAGCTCTGAACTCAGATGATACCTTCATGACAATGAAATCAGTCATTACTGAGATCCTCAATACCCACGGCTCGTCATCAGTGCGTTACGCCATCATCACTTTCGGAAAATACCCGAATGTTACCCTTGATATTGGTGAGGAGAGCGACCCCAGCAAGTTGAGAAAGATACTGCAGAGCCTATCCAAGAACAACGATGGAGCCGATTTGAGCAGGGCGCTCAAGAAAGCGAAGGAAATACTGCAAAACGCGTCTGTAAGTAGACCTACCGCGAAAAGGATCTTGATTGTAGCCACGGACAAGACGTCGGACAGCGACGAGGTAGCTGTGGACGTTGCCGCTAAAGCGCTGGCACGTGACCGCGTGCGAGTGATTGCTGTTGCGTTTGGCAAAGAAAGTGATCCACAGGAAATGGCTAAAACAACTTTGGACGAGAATAACGTGATTGAGACCGATGATGATGATTCCGCTAAGAATATTGCAGCTGAGGTGATGGAAAAGGCCAAGAATGGTAAGCTCTTGTGATGTTAATGATGAAACGGCAACGATAGTCAATTGTATCATGTTGTTGTGTCACAAGAGTTATTCAATTCCACCTGTCGTAACAGTGAACGCCGAATCACTCAATAATGTTAATCACTTTTTAGTTTATTTAAGCCTTATGTTTATGTAACCGAGCACTAATCGGCGAGCCTACAGAACAACCTAACGGAGATCAAATTATATCAAATACACTATTCGTTTTCATAAGAGGCGAAAACCGGAGCACATCGAGAAAAACCTTTCCAGGAAAGTGAAGAACAAGAAAACTCGACCCAAATATGACAGTCACAGTCCGCGAATCCATCTTGGGTCACATCGGTGGAAAGCGAGTGCTTTCACTGGTGACCGCAAATCTTCTTCTTAAAGCTGCCACGGTACTTTTTGCGCAATTCTTTGCCAGAATGTTTTTATTAAAATTTGTTCTTTCTAGAATTCTTGATCTCTGAAGACACCTAAATGTTGTTTCTTTTCATGCTTCGCTAGATTCCGCACCACTGCTGCAGGTAGATCTTGGATTTGCGATTAGTGCTACGGATATTGATTCAGACGAAACTTTCGAAAACATGAAGAAGATCATGAAGTACATAATCGACACCCACGGAGTCGCCAGCATGAGGTACGGCGTTATCCTCTTTGCGGATTCCAGCACCACTTACGTACCTTTCTCTCAAACGTTCCCTGACAAATCCGCTGTCACTACACTCCTCGATTCATTTCCACGACCTCGAGGTGAACCTGACCTGCGAAAGGCCTTCATAGAAGCAAAGGACATGTTTGATAAGGCACCCGCTCGACCCGAGGCAAAGAAAGTACTGGCCGTGATAATGGATCAGAAGTCAATCAATGATCGCAGTGAAGTGAAACAGGCAGCCAAAGTGTTGGAAGACGAGGACATTCAGATTGTGCCCATTGGTCTTGGACAAAATGTCGAAGAAAAGGAATTGGAATTCGTTACGGGCAACAAACAAAATGTCATCACAGCTGATAAGGATGGTGACCCATCTAATGTTGGTAAAAAAATCATTGACGTAATTGTGCAAGGTGAGTAATGGTTGAATCGGGAAGGGACAGATACGTCCAAAAATGCAAGTGATAGGGCATTTCCGAGTTCTTGGCTGCCTCCTCTTCAAAGCGAGTTCAAGTGCGAAGTTTATGTGATGGTAATTAGTTCTACTTTACATATGAATGAAAACTACTTTTCACTAGAAAAACTTCGCACTTAGACTCGCTTTGAAGAGGAGACAGGCATGAACTCGGAAACCGCCTATTAGATGCACGCGGATTTCAATAAGCGTCATGAAGTGTCCCCTTGCTCTTTTCCCGAACGTCAACGTCGCTCGTGTCTCGGAATACAGACAATTAACGTCGCAAGGTGTGCCCCAAATGCTGCTCTTCAATTAAGGATGAACTGCTACAATCTGCATTAATCCGGAGTACTCCTTTGCTTTTTTGAAATAGTGGAGATGTGACAGAGTATTTGATATCGTGATTGGTACAATAAGCGATACGCAAAACGGACGCTAATGAAAAGAACAATTTCCTTAGTTTTCCTCTTTTGATTTAAACCTCAGCTATCTTCTTCCTGTTTTAGGCCGATGTAAGTGCATTTCTGAAAAGAATAGATCCTTTTCGAAAATACCATAATACTCTTTGTTTGTCCCTCCAAATTTTGCATAAGCATTGTTTTTGTTTTCTCTTGGGACTTACAATGGTCCAAAGAGAAAACAAAAACAATGCTTATGCAAAATTCGGAGGGGCAAACAAGAGTATTATGGTATTTTCGGAAATGGCCTATTTTAAATTATGAGTTTGATGTCATTTGTGGAAAACTGAATTTAGAAGACCTTTAAAAAGGGTTTATTTGAAAGGGAGCGTTACATGGCGAGCCGCAGGCCAACCACAGCAAATCCTCAACAGATTTCTCTGACTTATGATAATAGGTTAACCATGGTTAGTCATACATAATTCATAGAATGGCAATAAATATCTATCGGGCTGTACATTGGTATACAGCTTACTTGTATTATGTGTTCCATTTCGCCGTCACCTTCATAAATTATTATGAATTGTTCAAGGTTTGACTCACCTTCGATTATCAAAAGCAATGACAACGTTTCATAATCTATCTTTCGTAGACCCACCAACCATTCCAGAAATGGATCTTGTTTTCGCATTAAGTGCGAACGCCGCCAGGGACGGAGAACATTTCCAACAGATGAAAGATATCGTCCGAGCGCTGATCGACAAGTATGGAACCACGCGTCTCCAGTACGCTGTGATTACATTTGGAAATGTACCAAGGATAGCAATGTCTTTTAGTGCTACCTCTCGAGGCGAAGAGGCATTGAAGCGCTTGCTGGATTCCTTACAGAAGAGCTCTGGTGCACTGTTAGACAAGGCGCTTGAGGAATCCAAGCTTCTCTTTGAAGCGAAAGGTCGGCGCAACGCTCAAAGAGTCCTTGTGGTGATCACTGACAAGAAATCTGACAGTTCTGTGGAAGATGTCGAGAATCAAGCGAAAACATTGGAGGATAGTGATATCAAGGTTATTCCAGTGTTACTAGGGAAGGAATCCGATGTTCGTGAACTGGGTAAAACGACCCCAAACAAAGAAAACCTCATTTCTGTTGATGAAGGAGACGATCCGTCAGTGACTTCTGAACTAATACTGCGAAAGGCCGTAGAAGGTAAGACCTTTTTTTCAACTGGTTGATCTTACTTGGGTGTCTAAGAAACGACGACAGTTACGCCGACGAAACAGCCACTTTACATTGAAATATATACCTTATTCCAAAATGGCTTCCATTTTAGTATTCTTTTGTTTCCATGCAAATTGGCCCTTATAGCCTCGTTCGAGGTTAAATTACGTTTGAAAGCGAGGTCATAAGGGCCAATTTGCATGAAAACAAAAGAATATTAAATGGCGACCATTTTGGAATAAGGTGTATAACGGCGCTATATTAAGTAAGTTGCGATAGTTACATATTGAAAGTTGTTTATTTTGTACAATGGAACATTTTCACTCACGTGAATGGTAGTCATATTGGATTTCTGAAACAAAAGAGAGTATTTGCGTAAGAATAGAGTTCAGTTCCCGGAGGATTAGTTTGGTACACCATCATGACCGCCATTTCTTTGTTTTGGAACACCAAGATGGCCGCCGTGACGTCATGTGAAAACGCTCTATATGGAAAATGAAAAGAAAACTATAAGAAGAATAAAGCTGTAACTGGATTTGTACGTACGGTTTTGAATTTATAATAAAGAAAGAACAAATCTTCCATCCGCACATCATCCTGTCATTTCGTTTCGCTGTAAGGAATAAGGGCAAAAAGAAGATATAGATATGGTCATTCAACAGTCCGAATTATTATTGCACTGTATTTTCATTGGACGTGAAAAACGTTTCGTTTTGTTCAGTTTACATATCAGCAAGTCCTCTGGTCTTTTGTCTGGACATTCGCTAAAATGTTTTATTTCTCACTCCGGCTCTTTTCCATTTACGCTTTTATTTCAGCTGTTCCGAAGATACCTGAAATGAACTTAATATTTGCCATCAGCGCCAGAGCGGTGGATGACGCTACGAATTTCGAGAAGATGAAGCAAGTCATTCGAGCGATCGTACAGAAGTTTGGCTCCAACAAAATCCACTATGGCGTGATAACATTTGGAGACCCATTTAAAACTGAACTGCCACTGAAACAACAACAGCCGCCTACCGATGAAGACTTAGAGAACTTTATAAGTATGATACTGAAAGTTTTTAGTTTTGTTTATATTTCAACAGTTTGAACAGTCTGTTTTAAAGACTTCAAAGTGGTAAGGGTTTTCGATTGAAATCACGATGTTGTTTAAGTGGAAGGCTTAAGCAAACAACATGACATGATTGCCTTCATCTATAGATATCCCTAGATTAAAATCCCAATGAAGAAACATCTAGATCCCCTGCTGTAATTTTATTGTATTTTATTTTAATTTTATTCGATCATGAAGTCGGAATAAAGACTATCTGGTGTAAACCAGAGCTTCGTGCTTCCGGCAAAGGTGAAAAAGCCTTATGCAGTGGATAAGTCAATGGCGTATTTTTTGCCCGAAAAAAATGTATGTGGTAGATGACTTAATCCGGTTGTGCATCAACCAATGAAAGACGATAATAAATTGCCCCTCTTTTCTCGAATATTCAGTTGTTCTAACTCCTTTTAAACGTACATTTATAAGAGGAGATAAATACAATTTTGTTGGGCATGCCTTTTTGTCATTTCAGAAAATATTCCGAAGAACGGCCCCTCTGCTGCCTTGGATCAAGTGCTTGGAGAAGCCTCGAGGCTTTTCATGGATGCAGCCGAGTCTCGTCCCAATGCTAAGAAAGTACTGGTAGTCATAACAGATCAGATGTCCGACAGTAACGGGAGTGACTTGAAAAGGGAGGCCTTCGTATTGCAGTCACAAGAAATCAAGGTTATCGGGGTTGCTCTGGGAGACGAATCGGACAAAGACGAGCTCGATATATTGACCCCTGAACAGGGTGAAGTTATTGAGGCGAACAGTACGGATGGCGTTAAGAAAATGGCTGAAGAAATTATGAAGAGCGCTCTTGAAAGTGAGTATTATTAGGTGTAACGGGTGGTAACACACGGTTTATTATATAACTGAATTTAGTGGTATACCGAGTGGTAGATGTATTTTGTCGCAGTATCATTTTTACATTTTCTATATATATAGATTTTATTTCTGGCCTTTTTGCCTGAGTATTTCTTTGTATTGAAATAACTTGGCCTTGTTTTAATTACTATGGATACAAATAAACAACTGGCTGTAAGCTTATGTAGTCAAGCTCAAACCTTATAGTTTTTGAAGTCACTGAATAAAGCATCTTTTGCTGTACTGCGAGGATTTTATACAATAAAGAGAAAGTTACATGGTCGCTTGGGGATACGAAATTTCTCTTCTCGTGTTAACAAATATTGCACTCGTTTGCTGAGAGAGCGAGAGAGCGCACCATGGAGTTTTAAGATCGGACTGTCAGGTTGGCCGATTCGATCACGATTATTATTTAGAGAATAATTACATGTTTCTTCTCGTTTTCCGGTGCAGTGATGTTTGTCTCAACTTCAAGAGTTCCTTTTTTGTCCTTTCACAGCGATAGAACCACTGAACCTTGTTTTTGCGATCAATGCAAACGCAAAATCTGCCAAGCAAAATTTCGAGCGAATGACACAGACCATCACCTCCGTTATTGATTCATACGGGCAAAGGATTATAACCTATGGATTGATTGTGTACGGTGACACTGCAGTGTCTCGAATCCAACTGACGGAGAGATTCAAGGATGATGAACAATTAAAAAGCTTTGTTGAGATGGTTCAACGTGGGAGCGGTGGGTCTGATTTGACAGCTGCCCTGGAGAACGCAAGGGATTTATTCAGTGGCGAAATACCCGAACGACGCAATGTATTGGTTGTTATAACCGATAGCAAAGCGACTGGAGACAAGAGAGCATTGATACCTATTGCGGACGAGTTACATGAAATGCGAATCAAGGTAATCACTGTTGCCATGGGAAACGAGTCAGATCCCGGAGAACTGCGTCGATTATCGCCCAGGAAAAAGAATAGCTTTCAATCCCAAGCCAAGGAAAATCCCAAACAACTTGCAGATAGAATTATGAAGGAGGCTATCAAACGTAAGTTTGTGTAGAATTTTTAATAGAATACGTGGAAAAATGCGATCATTCTGGTTGGCCAAGAGAAATGTAGTTTTCAGGTAACACAGTGCAGCAAGACGAAACAGAGAAATATCCCCCGCACTTATCTGCACAATTTAAGCAATGGTCTCTTATAGATGGCTTCATCGGGATTCGAACCCATGCCCCCACCAACCGAGCCATGAAGCCACACAGTTACAAAGATATACATTCACATATATAGAGGATATTACATGGCCGCGCGGAGATATGAAAGTCATCGAAAAACTACATAGAAAACTACATAAAACTATACTGACCTGGTGATACTGAATCTTTGAACCTCCGGTGACTTGGATACTAGTCCACTCTTCTTCAAACTAATCTTCCGGTCGATCGTTTAAATAACTTAGTTACTGACATTGCCATACCACTTATTTTTTTCCATTCAGATATTACCATTGAAGAAGAAATGCTGGATCTTGTATTCGCCCTGAGTGCCACAGCTCTGAACTCAGATGATACCTTCATGACAATGAAATCAGTCATTACTGAGATCCTCAATACCCACGGCTCGTCATCAGTGCGTTACGCCATCATCACTTTCGGAAAATACCCGAATGTTACCCTTGATATTGGTGAGGAGAGCGACCCCAGCAAGTTGAGAAAGATACTGCAGAGCCTATCCAAGAACAACGATGGAGCCGATTTGAGCAGGGCGCTCAAGAAAGCGAAGGAAATACTGCAAAACGCGTCTGTAAGTAGACCTACCGCGAAAAGGATCTTGATTGTAGCCACGGACAAGACGTCGGACAGCGACGAGGTAGCTGTGGACGTTGCCGCTAAAGCGCTGGCACGTGACCGCGTGCGAGTGATTGCTGTTGCGTTTGGCAAAGAAAGTGATCCACAGGAAATGGCTAAAACAACTTTGGACGAGAATAACGTGATTGAGACCGATGATGATGATTCCGCTAAGAATATTGCAGCTGAGGTGATGGAAAAGGCCAAGAATGGTAAGCTCTTGTGATGTTAATGATGAAACGGCAACGATAGTCAATTGTATCATGTTGTTGTGTCACAAGAGTTATTCAATTCCACCTGTCGTAACAGTGAACGCCGAATCACTCAATAATGTTAATCACTTTTTAGTTTATTTAAGCCTTATGTTTATGTAACCGAGCACTAATCGGCGAGCCTACAGAACAACCTAACGGAGATCAAATTATATCAAATACACTATTCGTTTTCATAAGAGGCGAAAACCGGAGCACATCGAGAAAAACCTTTCCAGGAAAGTGAAGAACAAGAAAACTCGACCCAAATATGACAGTCACAGTCCGCGAATCCATCTTGGGTCACATCGGTGGAAAGCGAGTGCTTTCACTGGTGACCGCAAATCTTCTTCTTAAAGCTGCCACGGTACTTTTTGCGCAATTCTTTGCCAGAATGTTTTTATTAAAATTTGTTCTTTCTAGAATTCTTGATCTCTGAAGACACCTAAATGTTGTTTCTTTTCATGCTTCGCTAGATTCCGCACCACTGCTGCAGGTAGATCTTGGATTTGCGATTAGTGCTACGGATATTGATTCAGACGAAACTTTCGAAAACATGAAGAAGATCATGAAGTACATAATCGACACCCACGGAGTCGCCAGCATGAGGTACGGCGTTATCCTCTTTGCGGATTCCAGCACCACTTACGTACCTTTCTCTCAAACGTTCCCTGACAAATCCGCTGTCACTACACTCCTCGATTCATTTCCACGACCTCGAGGTGAACCTGACCTGCGAAAGGCCTTCATAGAAGCAAAGGACATGTTTGATAAGGCACCCGCTCGACCCGAGGCAAAGAAAGTACTGGCCGTGATAATGGATCAGAAGTCAATCAATGATCGCAGTGAAGTGAAACAGGCAGCCAAAGTGTTGGAAGACGAGGACATTCAGATTGTGCCCATTGGTCTTGGACAAAATGTCGAAGAAAAGGAATTGGAATTCGTTACGGGCAACAAACAAAATGTCATCACAGCTGATAAGGATGGTGACCCATCTAATGTTGGTAAAAAAATCATTGACGTAATTGTGCAAGGTGAGTAATGGTTGAATCGGGAAGGGACAGATACGTCCAAAAATGCAAGTGATAGGGCATTTCCGAGTTCTTGGCTGCCTCCTCTTCAAAGCGAGTTCAAGTGCGAAGTTTATGTGATGGTAATTAGTTCTACTTTACATATGAATGAAAACTACTTTTCACTAGAAAAACTTCGCACTTAGACTCGCTTTGAAGAGGAGACAGGCATGGACTCGGAAACCGCCTATTAGATGCATGCGGATTTCAATAAGCGTCATGAAGTGTCCCCTTGCTCTTTTCCCGAACGTCAACGTCGCTCGTGTCTCGGAATACAGACAATTAACGTCGCAAGGTGTGCCCCAAATGCTGCTCTTCAATTAAGGATGAACTGCTACAATCTGCATTAATCCGGAGTACTCCTTTGCTTTTTTGAAATAGTGGAGATGTGACAGAGTATTTGATATCGTGATTGGTACAATAAGCGATACGCAAAACGGACGCTAATGAAAAGAACAATTTCCTTAGTTTTCCTCTTTTGATTTAAACCTCAGCTATCTTCTTCCTGTTTTAGGCCGATGTAAGTGCATTTCTGAAAAGAATAGATCCTTTTCGAAAATACCATAATACTCTTTGTTTGTCCCTCCAAATTTTGCATAAGCATTGTTTTTGTTTTCTCTTGGGACTTACAATGGTCCAAAGAGAAAACAAAAACAATGCTTATGCAAAATTCGGAGGGGCAAACAAGAGTATTATGGTATTTTCGGAAATGGCCTATTTTAAATTATGAGTTTGATGTCATTTGTGGAAAACTGAATTTAGAAGACCTTTAAAAAGGGTTTATTTGAAAGGGAGCGTTACATGGCGAGCCGCAGGCCAACCACAGCAAATCCTCAACAGATTTCTCTGACTTATGATAATAGGTTAACCATGGTTAGTCATACATAATTCATAGAATGGCAATAAATATCTATCGGGCTGTACATTGGTATACAGCTTACTTGTATTATGTGTTCCATTTCGCCGTCACCTTCATAAATTATTATGAATTGTTCAAGGTTTGACTCACCTTCGATTATCAAAAGCAATGACAACGTTTCATAATCTATCTTTCGTAGACCCACCAACCATTCCAGAAATGGATCTTGTTTTCGCATTAAGTGCGAACGCCGCCAGGGACGGAGAACATTTCCAACAGATGAAAGATATCGTCCGAGCGCTGATCGACAAGTATGGAACCACGCGTCTCCAGTACGCTGTGATTACATTTGGAAATGTACCAAGGATAGCAATGTCTTTTAGTGCTACCTCTCGAGGCGAAGAGGCATTGAAGCGCTTGCTGGATTCCTTACAGAAGAGCTCTGGTGCACTGTTAGACAAGGCGCTTGAGGAATCCAAGCTTCTCTTTGAAGCGAAAGGTCGGCGCAACGCTCAAAGAGTCCTTGTGGTGATCACTGACAAGAAATCTGACAGTTCTGTGGACGATGTCGAGAATCAAGCGAAAACATTGGAGGATAGTGATATCAAGGTTATTCCAGTGTTACTAGGGAAGGAATCCGATGTTCGTGAACTGGGTAAAACGACCCCAAACAAAGAAAACCTCATTTCTGTTGATGAAGGAGACGATCCGTCAGTGACTTCTGAACTAATACTGCGAAAGGCCGTAGAAGGTAAGACCTTTTTTTCAACTGGTTGATCTTACTTGGGTGTCTAAGAAACGACGACAGTTACGCCGACGAAACAGCCACTTTACATTGAAATATATACCTTATTCCAAAATGGCTTCCATTTTAGTATTCTTTTGTTTCCATGCAAATTGGCCCTTATAGCCTCGTTCGAGGTTAAATTACGTTTGAAAGCGAGGTCATAAGGGCCAATTTGCATGAAAACAAAAGAATATTAAATGGCGACCATTTTGGAATAAGGTGTATAACGGCGCTATATTAAGTAAGTTGCGATAGTTACATATTGAAAGTTGTTTATTTTGTACAATGGAACATTTTCACTCACGTGAATGGTAGTCATATTGGATTTCTGAAACAAAAGAGAGTATTTGCGTAAGAATAGAGTTCAGTTCCCGGAGGATTAGTTTGGTACACCATCATGACCGCCATTTCTTTGTTTTGGAACACCAAGATGGCCGCCGTGACGTCATGTGAAAACGCTCTATATGGAAAATGAAAAGAAAACTATAAGAAGAATAAAGCTGTAACTGGATTTGTACGTACGGTTTTGAATTTATAATAAAGAAAGAACAAATCTTCCATCCGCACATCATCCTGTCATTTCGTTTCGCTGTAAGGAATAAGGGCAAAAAGAAGATATAGATATGGTCATTCAACAGTCCGAATTATTATTGCACTGTATTTTCATTGGACGTGAAAAACGTTTCGTTTTGTTCAGTTTACATATCAGCAAGTCCTCTGGTCTTTTGTCTGGACATTCGCTAAAATGTTTTATTTCTCACTCCGGCTCTTTTCCATTTACGCTTTTATTTCAGCTGTTCCGAAGATACCTGAAATGAACTTAATATTTGCCATCAGCGCCAGAGCGGTGGATGACGCTACGAATTTCGAGAAGATGAAGCAAGTCATTCGAGCGATCGTACAGAAGTTTGGCTCCAACAAAATCCACTATGGCGTGATAACATTTGGAGACCCATTTAAAACTGAACTGCCACTGAAACAACAACAGCCGCCTACCGATGAAGACTTAGAGAACTTTATAAGTATGATACTGAAAGTTTTTAGTTTTGTTTATATTTCAACAGTTTGAACAGTCTGTTTTAAAGACTTCAAAGTGGTAAGGGTTTTCGATTGAAATCACGATGTTGTTTAAGTGGAAGGCTTAAGCAAACAACATGACATGATTGCCTTCATCTATAGATATCCCTAGATTAAAATCCCAATGAAGAAACATCTAGATCCCCTGCTGTAATTTTATTGTATTTTATTTTAATTTTATTCGATCATGAAGTCGGAATAAAGACTATCTGGTGTAAACCAGAGCTTCGTGCTTCCGGCAAAGGTGAAAAAGCCTTATGCAGTGGATAAGTCAATGGCGTATTTTTTGCCCGAAAAAAATGTATGTGGTAGATGACTTAATCCGGTTGTGCATCAACCAATGAAAGACGATAATAAATTGCCCCTCTTTTCTCGAATATTCAGTTGTTCTAACTCCTTTTAAACGTACATTTATAAGAGGAGATAAATACAATTTTGTTGGGCATGCCTTTTTGTCATTTCAGAAAATATTCCGAAGAACGGCCCCTCTGCTGCCTTGGATCAAGTGCTTGGAGAAGCCTCGAGGCTTTTCATGGCTGCAGCCGAGTCTCGTCCCAATGCTAAGAAAGTACTGGTAGTCATAACAGATCAGATGTCCGACAGTAACGGGAGTGACTTGAAAAGGGAGGCCTTCGTATTGCAGTCACAAGAAATCAAGGTTATCGGGGTTGCTCTGGGAGACGAATCGGACAAAGACGAGCTCGATATATTGACCCCTGAACAGGGTGAAGTTATTGAGGCGAACAGTACGGATGGCGTTAAGAAAATGGCTGAAGAAATTATGAAGAGCGCTCTTGAAAGTGAGTATTATTAGGTGTAACGGGTGGTAACACACGGTTTATTATATAACTGAATTTAGTGGTATACCGAGTGGTAGATGTATTTTGTCGCAGTATCATTTTTACATTTTCTATATATATAGATTTTATTTCTGGCTTTTTGCCTGAGTATTTCTTTGTATTGAAATAACTTGGCCTTGTTTTAATTACTATGGATACAAATAAACAACTGGCTGTAAGCTTATGTAGTCAAGCTCAAACCTTATAGTTTTTGAAGTCACTGAATAAAGCATCTTTTGCTGTACTGCGAGGATTTTATACAATAAAGAGAAAGTTACATGGTCGCTTGGGGATACGAAATTTCTCTTCTCGTGTTAACAAATATTGCACTCGTTTGCTGAGAGAGCGAGAGAGCGCACCATGGAGTTTTAAAATCGGACTGTCAGGTTGGCCGATTCGATCACGATTATTATTTAGAGAATAATTACATGTTTCTTCTCGTTTTCCGGTGCAGTGATGTTTGTCTCAACTTCAAGAGTTCCTTTTTTGTCCTTTCACAGCGATAGAACCACTGAACCTTGTTTTTGCGATCAATGCAAACGCAAAATCTGCCAAGCAAAATTTCGAGCGAATGACACAGACCATCACCTCCGTTATTGATTCATACGGGCAAAGGATTATAACCTATGGATTGATTGTGTACGGTGACACTGCAGTGTCTCGAATCCAACTGACGGAGAGATTCAAGGATGATGAACAATTAAAAAGCTTTGTTGAGATGGTTCAACGTGGGAGCGGTGGGTCTGATTTGACAGCTGCCCTGGAGAACGCAAGGGATTTATTCAGTGGCGAAATACCCGAACGACGCAATGTATTGGTTGTTATAACCGATAGCAAAGCGACTGGAGACAAGAGAGCATTGATACCTATTGCGGACGAGTTACATGAAATGCGAATCAAGGTAATCACTGTTGCCATGGGAAACGAGTCAGATCCCGGAGAACTGCGTCGATTATCGCCCAGGAAAAAGAATAGCTTTCAATCCCAAGCCAAGGAAAATCCCAAACAACTTGCAGATAGAATTATGAAGGAGGCTATCAAACGTAAGTTTGTGTAGAATTTTTAATAGAATACGTGGAAAAATGCGATCATTCTGGTTGGCCAAGAGAAATGTAGTTTTCAGGTAACACAGTGCAGCAAGACGAAACAGAGAAATATCCCCCGCACTTATCTGCACAATTTAAGCAATGGTCTCTTATAGATGGCTTCATCGGGATTCGAACCCATGCCCCCACCAACCGAGCCATGAAGCCACACAGTTACAAAGATATACATTCACATATATAGAGGATATTACATGGCCGCGCGGAGATATGAAAGTCATCGAAAAACTACATAGAAAACTACATAAAACTATACTGACCTGGTGATACTGAATCTTTGAACCTCCGGTGACTTGGATACTAGTCCACTCTTCTTCAAACTAATCTTCCGGTCGATCGTTTAAATAACTTAGTTACTGACATTGCCATACCACTTATTTTTTTCCATTCAGATATTACCATTGAAGAAGAAATGCTGGATCTTGTATTCGCCCTGAGTGCCACAGCTCTGAACTCAGATGATACCTTCATGACAATGAAATCAGTCATTACTGAGATCCTCAATACCCACGGCTCGTCATCAGTGCGTTACGCCATCATCACTTTCGGAAAATACCCGAATGTTACCCTTGATATTGGTGAGGAGAGCGACCCCAGCAAGTTGAGAAAGATACTGCAGAGCCTATCCAAGAACAACGATGGAGCCGATTTGAGCAGGGCGCTCAAGAAAGCGAAGGAAATACTGCAAAACGCGTCTGTAAGTAGACCTACCGCGAAAAGGATCTTGATTGTAGCCACGGACAAGACGTCGGACAGCGACGAGGTAGCTGTGGACGTTGCCGCTAAAGCGCTGGCACGTGACCGCGTGCGAGTGATTGCTGTTGCGTTTGGCAAAGAAAGTGATCCACAGGAAATGGCTAAAACAACTTTGGACGAGAATAACGTGATTGAGACCGATGATGATGATTCCGCTAAGAATATTGCAGCTGAGGTGATGGAAAAGGCCAAGAATGGTAAGCTCTTGTGATGTTAATGATGAAACGGCAACGATAGTCAATTGTATCATGTTGTTGTGTCACAAGAGTTATTCAATTCCACCTGTCGTAACAGTGAACGCCGAATCACTCAATAATGTTAATCACTTTTTAGTTTATTTAAGCCTTATGTTTATGTAACCGAGCACTAATCGGCGAGCCTACAGAACAACCTAACGGAGATCAAATTATATCAAATACACTATTCGTTTTCATAAGAGGCGAAAACCGGAGCACATCGAGAAAAACCTTTCCAGGAAAGTGAAGAACAAGAAAACTCGACCCAAATATGACAGTCACAGTCCGCGAATCCATCTTGGGTCACATCGGTGGAAAGCGAGTGCTTTCACTGGTGACCGCAAATCTTCTTCTTAAAGCTGCCACGGTACTTTTTGCGCAATTCTTTGCCAGAATGTTTTTATTAAAATTTGTTCTTTCTAGAATTCTTGATCTCTGAAGACACCTAAATGTTGTTTCTTTTCATGCTTCGCTAGATTCCGCACCACTGCTGCAGGTAGATCTTGGATTTGCGATTAGTGCTACGGATATTGATTCAGACGAAACTTTCGAAAACATGAAGAAGATCATGAAGTACATAATCGACACCCACGGAGTCGCCAGCATGAGGTACGGCGTTATCCTCTTTGCGGATTCCAGCACCACTTACGTACCTTTCTCTCAAACGTTCCCTGACAAATCCGCTGTCACTACACTCCTCGATTCATTTCCACGACCTCGAGGTGAACCTGACCTGCGAAAGGCCTTCATAGAAGCAAAGGACATGTTTGATAAGGCACCCGCTCGACCCGAGGCAAAGAAAGTACTGGCCGTGATAATGGATCAGAAGTCAATCAATGATCGCAGTGAAGTGAAACAGGCAGCCAAAGTGTTGGAAGACGAGGACATTCAGATTGTGCCCATTGGTCTTGGACAAAATGTCGAAGAAAAGGAATTGGAATTCGTTACGGGCAACAAACAAAATGTCATCACAGCTGATAAGGATGGTGACCCATCTAATGTTGGTAAAAAAATCATTGACGTAATTGTGCAAGGTGAGTAATGGTTGAATCGGGAAGGGACAGATACGTCCAAAAATGCAAGTGATAGGGCATTTCCGAGTTCTTGGCTGCCTCCTCTTCAAAGCGAGTTCAAGTGCGAAGTTTATGTGATGGTAATTAGTTCTACTTTACATATGAATGAAAACTACTTTTCACTAGAAAAACTTCGCACTTAGACTCGCTTTGAAGAGGAGACAGGCATGGACTCGGAAACCGCCTATTAGATGCATGCGGATTTCAATAAGCGTCATGAAGTGTCCCCTTGCTCTTTTCCCGAACGTCAACGTCGCTCGTGTCTCGGAATACAGACAATTAACGTCGCAAGGTGTGCCCCAAATGCTGCTCTTCAATTAAGGATGAACTGCTACAATCTGCATTAATCCGGAGTACTCCTTTGCTTTTTTGAAATAGTGGAGATGTGACAGAGTATTTGATATCGTGATTGGTACAATAAGCGATACGCAAAACGGACGCTAATGAAAAGAACAATTTCCTTAGTTTTCCTCTTTTGATTTAAACCTCAGCTATCTTCTTCCTGTTTTAGGCCGATGTAAGTGCATTTCTGAAAAGAATAGATCCTTTTCGAAAATACCATAATACTCTTTGTTTGTCCCTCCAAATTTTGCATAAGCATTGTTTTTGTTTTCTCTTGGGACTTACAATGGTCCAAAGAGAAAACAAAAACAATGCTTATGCAAAATTCGGAGGGGCAAACAAGAGTATTATGGTATTTTCGGAAATGGCCTATTTTAAATTATGAGTTTGATGTCATTTGTGGAAAACTGAATTTAGAAGACCTTTAAAAAGGGTTTATTTGAAAGGGAGCGTTACATGGCGAGCCGCAGGCCAACCACAGCAAATCCTCAACAGATTTCTCTGACTTATGATAATAGGTTAACCATGGTTAGTCATACATAATTCATAGAATGGCAATAAATATCTATCGGGCTGTACATTGGTATACAGCTTACTTGTATTATGTGTTCCATTTCGCCGTCACCTTCATAAATTATTATGAATTGTTCAAGGTTTGACTCACCTTCGATTATCAAAAGCAATGACAACGTTTCATAATCTATCTTTCGTAGACCCACCAACCATTCCAGAAATGGATCTTGTTTTCGCATTAAGTGCGAACGCCGCCAGGGACGGAGAACATTTCCAACAGATGAAAGATATCGTCCGAGCGCTGATCGACAAGTATGGAACCACGCGTCTCCAGTACGCTGTGATTACATTTGGAAATGTACCAAGGATAGCAATGTCTTTTAGTGCTACCTCTCGAGGCGAAGAGGCATTGAAGCGCTTGCTGGATTCCTTACAGAAGAGCTCTGGTGCACTGTTAGACAAGGCGCTTGAGGAATCCAAGCTTCTCTTTGAAGCGAAAGGTCGGCGCAACGCTCAAAG
>OX421446.1:58992183-59027183 GCA_949126865.1 Montipora capitata
AGAGAAAACAAAAACAATGCTTATGCAAAATTCGGAGGGGCAAACAAGAGTATTATGGTATTTTCGGAAATGGCCTATTTTAAATTATGAGTTTGATGTCATTTGTGGAAAACTGAATTTAGAAGACCTTTAAAAAGGGTTTATTTGAAAGGGAGCGTTACATGGCGAGCCGCAGGCCAACCACAGCAAATCCTCAACAGATTTCTCTGACTTATGATAATAGGTTAACCATGGTTAGTCATACATAATTCATAGAATGGCAATAAATATCTATCGGGCTGTACATTGGTATACAGCTTACTTGTATTATGTGTTCCATTTCGCCGTCACCTTCATAAATTATTATGAATTGTTCAAGGTTTGACTCACCTTCGATTATCAAAAGCAATGACAACGTTTCATAATCTATCTTTCGTAGACCCACCAACCATTCCAGAAATGGATCTTGTTTTCGCATTAAGTGCGAACGCCGCCAGGGACGGAGAACATTTCCAACAGATGAAAGATATCGTCCGAGCGCTGATCGACAAGTATGGAACCACGCGTCTCCAGTACGCTGTGATTACATTTGGAAATGTACCAAGGATAGCAATGTCTTTTAGTGCTACCTCTCGAGGCGAAGAGGCATTGAAGCGCTTGCTGGATTCCTTACAGAAGAGCTCTGGTGCACTGTTAGACAAGGCGCTTGAGGAATCCAAGCTTCTCTTTGAAGCGAAAGGTCGGCGCAACGCTCAAAGAGTCCTTGTGGTGATCACTGACAAGAAATCTGACAGTTCTGTGGAAGATGTCGAGAATCAAGCGAAAACATTGGAGGATAGTGATATCAAGGTTATTCCAGTGTTACTAGGGAAGGAATCCGATGTTCGTGAACTGGGTAAAACGACCCCAAACAAAGAAAACCTCATTTCTGTTGATGAAGGAGACGATCCGTCAGTGACTTCTGAACTAATACTGCGAAAGGCCGTAGAAGGTAAGACCTTTTTTTCAACTGGTTGATCTTACTTGGGTGTCTAAGAAACGACGACAGTTACGCCGACGAAACAGCCACTTTACATTGAAATATATACCTTATTCCAAAATGGCTTCCATTTTAGTATTCTTTTGTTTCCATGCAAATTGGCCCTTATAGCCTCGTTCGAGGTTAAATTACGTTTGAAAGCGAGGTCATAAGGGCCAATTTGCATGAAAACAAAAGAATATTAAATGGCGACCATTTTGGAATAAGGTGTATAACGGCGCTATATTAAGTAAGTTGCGATAGTTACATATTGAAAGTTGTTTATTTTGTACAATGGAACATTTTCACTCACGTGAATGGTAGTCATATTGGATTTCTGAAACAAAAGAGAGTATTTGCGTAAGAATAGAGTTCAGTTCCCGGAGGATTAGTTTGGTACACCATCATGACCGCCATTTCTTTGTTTTGGAACACCAAGATGGCCGCCGTGACGTCATGTGAAAACGCTCTATATGGAAAATGAAAAGAAAACTATAAGAAGAATAAAGCTGTAACTGGATTTGTACGTACGGTTTTGAATTTATAATAAAGAAAGAACAAATCTTCCATCCGCACATCATCCTGTCATTTCGTTTCGCTGTAAGGAATAAGGGCAAAAAGAAGATATAGATATGGTCATTCAACAGTCCGAATTATTATTGCACTGTATTTTCATTGGACGTGAAAAACGTTTCGTTTTGTTCAGTTTACATATCAGCAAGTCCTCTGGTCTTTTGTCTGGACATTCGCTAAAATGTTTTATTTCTCACTCCGGCTCTTTTCCATTTACGCTTTTATTTCAGCTGTTCCGAAGATACCTGAAATGAACTTAATATTTGCCATCAGCGCCAGAGCGGTGGATGACGCTACGAATTTCGAGAAGATGAAGCAAGTCATTCGAGCGATCGTACAGAAGTTTGGCTCCAACAAAATCCACTATGGCGTGATAACATTTGGAGACCCATTTAAAACTGAACTGCCACTGAAACAACAACAGCCGCCTACCGATGAAGACTTAGAGAACTTTATAAGTATGATACTGAAAGTTTTTAGTTTTGTTTATATTTCAACAGTTTGAACAGTCTGTTTTAAAGACTTCAAAGTGGTAAGGGTTTTCGATTGAAATCACGATGTTGTTTAAGTGGAAGGCTTAAGCAAACAACATGACATGATTGCCTTCATCTATAGATATCCCTAGATTAAAATCCCAATGAAGAAACATCTAGATCCCCTGCTGTAATTTTATTGTATTTTATTTTAATTTTATTCGATCATGAAGTCGGAATAAAGACTATCTGGTGTAAACCAGAGCTTCGTGCTTCCGGCAAAGGTGAAAAAGCCTTATGCAGTGGATAAGTCAATGGCGTATTTTTTGCCCGAAAAAAATGTATGTGGTAGATGACTTAATCCGGTTGTGCATCAACCAATGAAAGACGATAATAAATTGCCCCTCTTTTCTCGAATATTCAGTTGTTCTAACTCCTTTTAAACGTACATTTATAAGAGGAGATAAATACAATTTTGTTGGGCATGCCTTTTTGTCATTTCAGAAAATATTCCGAAGAACGGCCCCTCTGCTGCCTTGGATCAAGTGCTTGGAGAAGCCTCGAGGCTTTTCATGGCTGCAGCCGAGTCTCGTCCCAATGCTAAGAAAGTACTGGTAGTCATAACAGATCAGATGTCCGACAGTAACGGGAGTGACTTGAAAAGGGAGGCCTTCGTATTGCAGTCACAAGAAATCAAGGTTATCGGGGTTGCTCTGGGAGACGAATCGGACAAAGACGAGCTCGATATATTGACCCCTGAACAGGGTGAAGTTATTGAGGCGAACAGTACGGATGGCGTTAAGAAAATGGCTGAAGAAATTATGAAGAGCGCTCTTGAAAGTGAGTATTATTAGGTGTAACGGGTGGTAACACACGGTTTATTATATAACTGAATTTAGTGGTATACCGAGTGGTAGATGTATTTTGTCGCAGTATCATTTTTACATTTTCTATATATATAGATTTTATTTCTGGCTTTTTGCCTGAGTATTTCTTTGTATTGAAATAACTTGGCCTTGTTTTAATTACTATGGATACAAATAAACAACTGGCTGTAAGCTTATGTAGTCAAGCTCAAACCTTATAGTTTTTGAAGTCACTGAATAAAGCATCTTTTGCTGTACTGCGAGGATTTTATACAATAAAGAGAAAGTTACATGGTCGCTTGGGGATACGAAATTTCTCTTCTCGTGTTAACAAATATTGCACTCGTTTGCTGAGAGAGCGAGAGAGCGCACCATGGAGTTTTAAAATCGGACTGTCAGGTTGGCCGATTCGATCACGATTATTATTTAGAGAATAATTACATGTTTCTTCTCGTTTTCCGGTGCAGTGATGTTTGTCTCAACTTCAAGAGTTCCTTTTTTGTCCTTTCACAGCGATAGAACCACTGAACCTTGTTTTTGCGATCAATGCAAACGCAAAATCTGCCAAGCAAAATTTCGAGCGAATGACACAGACCATCACCTCCGTTATTGATTCATACGGGCAAAGGATTATAACCTATGGATTGATTGTGTACGGTGACACTGCAGTGTCTCGAATCCAACTGACGGAGAGATTCAAGGATGATGAACAATTAAAAAGCTTTGTTGAGATGGTTCAACGTGGGAGCGGTGGGTCTGATTTGACAGCTGCCCTGGAGAACGCAAGGGATTTATTCAGTGGCGAAATACCCGAACGACGCAATGTATTGGTTGTTATAACCGATAGCAAAGCGACTGGAGACAAGAGAGCATTGATACCTATTGCGGACGAGTTACATGAAATGCGAATCAAGGTAATCACTGTTGCCATGGGAAACGAGTCAGATCCCGGAGAACTGCGTCGATTATCGCCCAGGAAAAAGAATAGCTTTCAATCCCAAGCCAAGGAAAATCCCAAACAACTTGCAGATAGAATTATGAAGGAGGCTATCAAACGTAAGTTTGTGTAGAATTTTTAATAGAATACGTGGAAAAATGCGATCATTCTGGTTGGCCAAGAGAAATGTAGTTTTCAGGTAACACAGTGCAGCAAGACGAAACAGAGAAATATCCCCCGCACTTATCTGCACAATTTAAGCAATGGTCTCTTATAGATGGCTTCATCGGGATTCGAACCCATGCCCCCACCAACCGAGCCATGAAGCCACACAGTTACAAAGATATACATTCACATATATAGAGGATATTACATGGCCGCGCGGAGATATGAAAGTCATCGAAAAACTACATAGAAAACTACATAAAACTATACTGACCTGGTGATACTGAATCTTTGAACCTCCGGTGACTTGGATACTAGTCCACTCTTCTTCAAACTAATCTTCCGGTCGATCGTTTAAATAACTTAGTTACTGACATTGCCATACCACTTATTTTTTTCCATTCAGATATTACCATTGAAGAAGAAATGCTGGATCTTGTATTCGCCCTGAGTGCCACAGCTCTGAACTCAGATGATACCTTCATGACAATGAAATCAGTCATTACTGAGATCCTCAATACCCACGGCTCGTCATCAGTGCGTTACGCCATCATCACTTTCGGAAAATACCCGAATGTTACCCTTGATATTGGTGAGGAGAGCGACCCCAGCAAGTTGAGAAAGATACTGCAGAGCCTATCCAAGAACAACGATGGAGCCGATTTGAGCAGGGCGCTCAAGAAAGCGAAGGAAATACTGCAAAACGCGTCTGTAAGTAGACCTACCGCGAAAAGGATCTTGATTGTAGCCACGGACAAGACGTCGGACAGCGACGAGGTAGCTGTGGACGTTGCCGCTAAAGCGCTGGCACGTGACCGCGTGCGAGTGATTGCTGTTGCGTTTGGCAAAGAAAGTGATCCACAGGAAATGGCTAAAACAACTTTGGACGAGAATAACGTGATTGAGACCGATGATGATGATTCCGCTAAGAATATTGCAGCTGAGGTGATGGAAAAGGCCAAGAATGGTAAGCTCTTGTGATGTTAATGATGAAACGGCAACGATAGTCAATTGTATCATGTTGTTGTGTCACAAGAGTTATTCAATTCCACCTGTCGTAACAGTGAACGCCGAATCACTCAATAATGTTAATCACTTTTTAGTTTATTTAAGCCTTATGTTTATGTAACCGAGCACTAATCGGCGAGCCTACAGAACAACCTAACGGAGATCAAATTATATCAAATACACTATTCGTTTTCATAAGAGGCGAAAACCGGAGCACATCGAGAAAAACCTTTCCAGGAAAGTGAAGAACAAGAAAACTCGACCCAAATATGACAGTCACAGTCCGCGAATCCATCTTGGGTCACATCGGTGGAAAGCGAGTGCTTTCACTGGTGACCGCAAATCTTCTTCTTAAAGCTGCCACGGTACTTTTTGCGCAATTCTTTGCCAGAATGTTTTTATTAAAATTTGTTCTTTCTAGAATTCTTGATCTCTGAAGACACCTAAATGTTGTTTCTTTTCATGCTTCGCTAGATTCCGCACCACTGCTGCAGGTAGATCTTGGATTTGCGATTAGTGCTACGGATATTGATTCAGACGAAACTTTCGAAAACATGAAGAAGATCATGAAGTACATAATCGACACCCACGGAGTCGCCAGCATGAGGTACGGCGTTATCCTCTTTGCGGATTCCAGCACCACTTACGTACCTTTCTCTCAAACGTTCCCTGACAAATCCGCTGTCACTACACTCCTCGATTCATTTCCACGACCTCGAGGTGAACCTGACCTGCGAAAGGCCTTCATAGAAGCAAAGGACATGTTTGATAAGGCACCCGCTCGACCCGAGGCAAAGAAAGTACTGGCCGTGATAATGGATCAGAAGTCAATCAATGATCGCAGTGAAGTGAAACAGGCAGCCAAAGTGTTGGAAGACGAGGACATTCAGATTGTGCCCATTGGTCTTGGACAAAATGTCGAAGAAAAGGAATTGGAATTCGTTACGGGCAACAAACAAAATGTCATCACAGCTGATAAGGATGGTGACCCATCTAATGTTGGTAAAAAAATCATTGACGTAATTGTGCAAGGTGAGTAATGGTTGAATCGGGAAGGGACAGATACGTCCAAAAATGCAAGTGATAGGGCATTTCCGAGTTCTTGGCTGCCTCCTCTTCAAAGCGAGTTCAAGTGCGAAGTTTATGTGATGGTAATTAGTTCTACTTTACATATGAATGAAAACTACTTTTCACTAGAAAAACTTCGCACTTAGACTCGCTTTGAAGAGGAGACAGGCATGAACTCGGAAACCGCCTATTAGATGCACGCGGATTTCAATAAGCGTCATGAAGTGTCCCCTTGCTCTTTTCCCGAACGTCAACGTCGCTCGTGTCTCGGAATACAGACAATTAACGTCGCAAGGTGTGCCCCAAATGCTGCTCTTCAATTAAGGATGAACTGCTACAATCTGCATTAATCCGGAGTACTCCTTTGCTTTTTTGAAATAGTGGAGATGTGACAGAGTATTTGATATCGTGATTGGTACAATAAGCGATACGCAAAACGGACGCTAATGAAAAGAACAATTTCCTTAGTTTTCCTCTTTTGATTTAAACCTCAGCTATCTTCTTCCTGTTTTAGGCCGATGTAAGTGCATTTCTGAAAAGAATAGATCCTTTTCGAAAATACCATAATACTCTTTGTTTGTCCCTCCAAATTTTGCATAAGCATTGTTTTTGTTTTCTCTTGGGACTTACAATGGTCCAAAGAGAAAACAAAAACAATGCTTATGCAAAATTCGGAGGGGCAAACAAGAGTATTATGGTATTTTCGGAAATGGCCTATTTTAAATTATGAGTTTGATGTCATTTGTGGAAAACTGAATTTAGAAGACCTTTAAAAAGGGTTTATTTGAAAGGGAGCGTTACATGGCGAGCCGCAGGCCAACCACAGCAAATCCTCAACAGATTTCTCTGACTTATGATAATAGGTTAACCATGGTTAGTCATACATAATTCATAGAATGGCAATAAATATCTATCGGGCTGTACATTGGTATACAGCTTACTTGTATTATGTGTTCCATTTCGCCGTCACCTTCATAAATTATTATGAATTGTTCAAGGTTTGACTCACCTTCGATTATCAAAAGCAATGACAACGTTTCATAATCTATCTTTCGTAGACCCACCAACCATTCCAGAAATGGATCTTGTTTTCGCATTAAGTGCGAACGCCGCCAGGGACGGAGAACATTTCCAACAGATGAAAGATATCGTCCGAGCGCTGATCGACAAGTATGGAACCACGCGTCTCCAGTACGCTGTGATTACATTTGGAAATGTACCAAGGATAGCAATGTCTTTTAGTGCTACCTCTCGAGGCGAAGAGGCATTGAAGCGCTTGCTGGATTCCTTACAGAAGAGCTCTGGTGCACTGTTAGACAAGGCGCTTGAGGAATCCAAGCTTCTCTTTGAAGCGAAAGGTCGGCGCAACGCTCAAAGAGTCCTTGTGGTGATCACTGACAAGAAATCTGACAGTTCTGTGGAAGATGTCGAGAATCAAGCGAAAACATTGGAGGATAGTGATATCAAGGTTATTCCAGTGTTACTAGGGAAGGAATCCGATGTTCGTGAACTGGGTAAAACGACCCCAAACAAAGAAAACCTCATTTCTGTTGATGAAGGAGACGATCCGTCAGTGACTTCTGAACTAATACTGCGAAAGGCCGTAGAAGGTAAGACCTTTTTTTCAACTGGTTGATCTTACTTGGGTGTCTAAGAAACGACGACAGTTACGCCGACGAAACAGCCACTTTACATTGAAATATATACCTTATTCCAAAATGGCTTCCATTTTAGTATTCTTTTGTTTCCATGCAAATTGGCCCTTATAGCCTCGTTCGAGGTTAAATTACGTTTGAAAGCGAGGTCATAAGGGCCAATTTGCATGAAAACAAAAGAATATTAAATGGCGACCATTTTGGAATAAGGTGTATAACGGCGCTATATTAAGTAAGTTGCGATAGTTACATATTGAAAGTTGTTTATTTTGTACAATGGAACATTTTCACTCACGTGAATGGTAGTCATATTGGATTTCTGAAACAAAAGAGAGTATTTGCGTAAGAATAGAGTTCAGTTCCCGGAGGATTAGTTTGGTACACCATCATGACCGCCATTTCTTTGTTTTGGAACACCAAGATGGCCGCCGTGACGTCATGTGAAAACGCTCTATATGGAAAATGAAAAGAAAACTATAAGAAGAATAAAGCTGTAACTGGATTTGTACGTACGGTTTTGAATTTATAATAAAGAAAGAACAAATCTTCCATCCGCACATCATCCTGTCATTTCGTTTCGCTGTAAGGAATAAGGGCAAAAAGAAGATATAGATATGGTCATTCAACAGTCCGAATTATTATTGCACTGTATTTTCATTGGACGTGAAAAACGTTTCGTTTTGTTCAGTTTACATATCAGCAAGTCCTCTGGTCTTTTGTCTGGACATTCGCTAAAATGTTTTATTTCTCACTCCGGCTCTTTTCCATTTACGCTTTTATTTCAGCTGTTCCGAAGATACCTGAAATGAACTTAATATTTGCCATCAGCGCCAGAGCGGTGGATGACGCTACGAATTTCGAGAAGATGAAGCAAGTCATTCGAGCGATCGTACAGAAGTTTGGCTCCAACAAAATCCACTATGGCGTGATAACATTTGGAGACCCATTTAAAACTGAACTGCCACTGAAACAACAACAGCCGCCTACCGATGAAGACTTAGAGAACTTTATAAGTATGATACTGAAAGTTTTTAGTTTTGTTTATATTTCAACAGTTTGAACAGTCTGTTTTAAAGACTTCAAAGTGGTAAGGGTTTTCGATTGAAATCACGATGTTGTTTAAGTGGAAGGCTTAAGCAAACAACATGACATGATTGCCTTCATCTATAGATATCCCTAGATTAAAATCCCAATGAAGAAACATCTAGATCCCCTGCTGTAATTTTATTGTATTTTATTTTAATTTTATTCGATCATGAAGTCGGAATAAAGACTATCTGGTGTAAACCAGAGCTTCGTGCTTCCGGCAAAGGTGAAAAAGCCTTATGCAGTGGATAAGTCAATGGCGTATTTTTTGCCCGAAAAAAATGTATGTGGTAGATGACTTAATCCGGTTGTGCATCAACCAATGAAAGACGATAATAAATTGCCCCTCTTTTCTCGAATATTCAGTTGTTCTAACTCCTTTTAAACGTACATTTATAAGAGGAGATAAATACAATTTTGTTGGGCATGCCTTTTTGTCATTTCAGAAAATATTCCGAAGAACGGCCCCTCTGCTGCCTTGGATCAAGTGCTTGGAGAAGCCTCGAGGCTTTTCATGGATGCAGCCGAGTCTCGTCCCAATGCTAAGAAAGTACTGGTAGTCATAACAGATCAGATGTCCGACAGTAACGGGAGTGACTTGAAAAGGGAGGCCTTCGTATTGCAGTCACAAGAAATCAAGGTTATCGGGGTTGCTCTGGGAGACGAATCGGACAAAGACGAGCTCGATATATTGACCCCTGAACAGGGTGAAGTTATTGAGGCGAACAGTACGGATGGCGTTAAGAAAATGGCTGAAGAAATTATGAAGAGCGCTCTTGAAAGTGAGTATTATTAGGTGTAACGGGTGGTAACACACGGTTTATTATATAACTGAATTTAGTGGTATACCGAGTGGTAGATGTATTTTGTCGCAGTATCATTTTTACATTTTCTATATATATAGATTTTATTTCTGGCCTTTTTGCCTGAGTATTTCTTTGTATTGAAATAACTTGGCCTTGTTTTAATTACTATGGATACAAATAAACAACTGGCTGTAAGCTTATGTAGTCAAGCTCAAACCTTATAGTTTTTGAAGTCACTGAATAAAGCATCTTTTGCTGTACTGCGAGGATTTTATACAATAAAGAGAAAGTTACATGGTCGCTTGGGGATACGAAATTTCTCTTCTCGTGTTAACAAATATTGCACTCGTTTGCTGAGAGAGCGAGAGAGCGCACCATGGAGTTTTAAGATCGGACTGTCAGGTTGGCCGATTCGATCACGATTATTATTTAGAGAATAATTACATGTTTCTTCTCGTTTTCCGGTGCAGTGATGTTTGTCTCAACTTCAAGAGTTCCTTTTTTGTCCTTTCACAGCGATAGAACCACTGAACCTTGTTTTTGCGATCAATGCAAACGCAAAATCTGCCAAGCAAAATTTCGAGCGAATGACACAGACCATCACCTCCGTTATTGATTCATACGGGCAAAGGATTATAACCTATGGATTGATTGTGTACGGTGACACTGCAGTGTCTCGAATCCAACTGACGGAGAGATTCAAGGATGATGAACAATTAAAAAGCTTTGTTGAGATGGTTCAACGTGGGAGCGGTGGGTCTGATTTGACAGCTGCCCTGGAGAACGCAAGGGATTTATTCAGTGGCGAAATACCCGAACGACGCAATGTATTGGTTGTTATAACCGATAGCAAAGCGACTGGAGACAAGAGAGCATTGATACCTATTGCGGACGAGTTACATGAAATGCGAATCAAGGTAATCACTGTTGCCATGGGAAACGAGTCAGATCCCGGAGAACTGCGTCGATTATCGCCCAGGAAAAAGAATAGCTTTCAATCCCAAGCCAAGGAAAATCCCAAACAACTTGCAGATAGAATTATAAAGGAGGCTATCAAACGTAAGTTTGTGTAGAATTTTTAATAGAATACGTGGAAAAATGCGATCATTCTGGTTGGCCAAGAGAAATGTAGTTTTCAGGTAACACAGTGCAGCAAGACGAAACAGAGAAATATCCCCCGCACTTATCTGCACAATTTAAGCAATGGTCTCTTATAGATGGCTTCATCGGGATTCGAACCCATGCCCCCACCAACCGAGCCATGAAGCCACACAGTTACAAAGATATACATTCACATATATAGAGGATATTACATGGCCGCGCGGAGATATGAAAGTCATCGAAAAACTACATAGAAAACTACATAAAACTATACTGACCTGGTGATACTGAATCTTTGAACCTCCGGTGACTTGGATACTAGTCCACTCTTCTTCAAACTAATCTTCCGGTCGATCGTTTAAATAACTTAGTTACTGACATTGCCATACCACTTATTTTTTTCCATTCAGATATTACCATTGAAGAAGAAATGCTGGATCTTGTATTCGCCCTGAGTGCCACAGCTCTGAACTCAGATGATACCTTCATGACAATGAAATCAGTCATTACTGAGATCCTCAATACCCACGGCTCGTCATCAGTGCGTTACGCCATCATCACTTTCGGAAAATACCCGAATGTTACCCTTGATATTGGTGAGGAGAGCGACCCCAGCAAGTTGAGAAAGATACTGCAGAGCCTATCCAAGAACAACGATGGAGCCGATTTGAGCAGGGCGCTCAAGAAAGCGAAGGAAATACTGCAAAACGCGTCTGTAAGTAGACCTACCGCGAAAAGGATCTTGATTGTAGCCACGGACAAGACGTCGGACAGCGACGAGGTAGCTGTGGACGTTGCCGCTAAAGCGCTGGCACGTGACCGCGTGCGAGTGATTGCTGTTGCGTTTGGCAAAGAAAGTGATCCACAGGAAATGGCTAAAACAACTTTGGACGAGAATAACGTGATTGAGACCGATGATGATGATTCCGCTAAGAATATTGCAGCTGAGGTGATGGAAAAGGCCAAGAATGGTAAGCTCTTGTGATGTTAATGATGAAACGGCAACGATAGTCAATTGTATCATGTTGTTGTGTCACAAGAGTTATTCAATTCCACCTGTCGTAACAGTGAACGCCGAATCACTCAATAATGTTAATCACTTTTTAGTTTATTTAAGCCTTATGTTTATGTAACCGAGCACTAATCGGCGAGCCTACAGAACAACCTAACGGAGATCAAATTATATCAAATACACTATTCGTTTTCATAAGAGGCGAAAACCGGAGCACATCGAGAAAAACCTTTCCAGGAAAGTGAAGAACAAGAAAACTCGACCCAAATATGACAGTCACAGTCCGCGAATCCATCTTGGGTCACATCGGTGGAAAGCGAGTGCTTTCACTGGTGACCGCAAATCTTCTTCTTAAAGCTGCCACGGTACTTTTTGCGCAATTCTTTGCCAGAATGTTTTTATTAAAATTTGTTCTTTCTAGAATTCTTGATCTCTGAAGACACCTAAATGTTGTTTCTTTTCATGCTTCGCTAGATTCCGCACCACTGCTGCAGGTAGATCTTGGATTTGCGATTAGTGCTACGGATATTGATTCAGACGAAACTTTCGAAAACATGAAGAAGATCATGAAGTACATAATCGACACCCACGGAGTCGCCAGCATGAGGTACGGCGTTATCCTCTTTGCGGATTCCAGCACCACTTACGTACCTTTCTCTCAAACGTTCCCTGACAAATCCGCTGTCACTACACTCCTCGATTCATTTCCACGACCTCGAGGTGAACCTGACCTGCGAAAGGCCTTCATAGAAGCAAAGGACATGTTTGATAAGGCACCCGCTCGACCCGAGGCAAAGAAAGTACTGGCCGTGATAATGGATCAGAAGTCAATCAATGATCGCAGTGAAGTGAAACAGGCAGCCAAAGTGTTGGAAGACGAGGACATTCAGATTGTGCCCATTGGTCTTGGACAAAATGTCGAAGAAAAGGAATTGGAATTCGTTACGGGCAACAAACAAAATGTCATCACAGCTGATAAGGATGGTGACCCATCTAATGTTGGTAAAAAAATCATTGACGTAATTGTGCAAGGTGAGTAATGGTTGAATCGGGAAGGGACAGATACGTCCAAAAATGCAAGTGATAGGGCATTTCCGAGTTCTTGGCTGCCTCCTCTTCAAAGCGAGTTCAAGTGCGAAGTTTATGTGATGGTAATTAGTTCTACTTTACATATGAATGAAAACTACTTTTCACTAGAAAAACTTCGCACTTAGACTCGCTTTGAAGAGGAGACAGGCATGGACTCGGAAACCGCCTATTAGATGCATGCGGATTTCAATAAGCGTCATGAAGTGTCCCCTTGCTCTTTTCCCGAACGTCAACGTCGCTCGTGTCTCGGAATACAGACAATTAACGTCGCAAGGTGTGCCCCAAATGCTGCTCTTCAATTAAGGATGAACTGCTACAATCTGCATTAATCCGGAGTACTCCTTTGCTTTTTTGAAATAGTGGAGATGTGACAGAGTATTTGATATCGTGATTGGTACAATAAGCGATACGCAAAACGGACGCTAATGAAAAGAACAATTTCCTTAGTTTTCCTCTTTTGATTTAAACCTCAGCTATCTTCTTCCTGTTTTAGGCCGATGTAAGTGCATTTCTGAAAAGAATAGATCCTTTTCGAAAATACCATAATACTCTTTGTTTGTCCCTCCAAATTTTGCATAAGCATTGTTTTTGTTTTCTCTTGGGACTTACAATGGTCCAAAGAGAAAACAAAAACAATGCTTATGCAAAATTCGGAGGGGCAAACAAGAGTATTATGGTATTTTCGGAAATGGCCTATTTTAAATTATGAGTTTGATGTCATTTGTGGAAAACTGAATTTAGAAGACCTTTAAAAAGGGTTTATTTGAAAGGGAGCGTTACATGGCGAGCCGCAGGCCAACCACAGCAAATCCTCAACAGATTTCTCTGACTTATGATAATAGGTTAACCATGGTTAGTCATACATAATTCATAGAATGGCAATAAATATCTATCGGGCTGTACATTGGTATACAGCTTACTTGTATTATGTGTTCCATTTCGCCGTCACCTTCATAAATTATTATGAATTGTTCAAGGTTTGACTCACCTTCGATTATCAAAAGCAATGACAACGTTTCATAATCTATCTTTCGTAGACCCACCAACCATTCCAGAAATGGATCTTGTTTTCGCATTAAGTGCGAACGCCGCCAGGGACGGAGAACATTTCCAACAGATGAAAGATATCGTCCGAGCGCTGATCGACAAGTATGGAACCACGCGTCTCCAGTACGCTGTGATTACATTTGGAAATGTACCAAGGATAGCAATGTCTTTTAGTGCTACCTCTCGAGGCGAAGAGGCATTGAAGCGCTTGCTGGATTCCTTACAGAAGAGCTCTGGTGCACTGTTAGACAAGGCGCTTGAGGAATCCAAGCTTCTCTTTGAAGCGAAAGGTCGGCGCAACGCTCAAAGAGTCCTTGTGGTGATCACTGACAAGAAATCTGACAGTTCTGTGGACGATGTCGAGAATCAAGCGAAAACATTGGAGGATAGTGATATCAAGGTTATTCCAGTGTTACTAGGGAAGGAATCCGATGTTCGTGAACTGGGTAAAACGACCCCAAACAAAGAAAACCTCATTTCTGTTGATGAAGGAGACGATCCGTCAGTGACTTCTGAACTAATACTGCGAAAGGCCGTAGAAGGTAAGACCTTTTTTTCAACTGGTTGATCTTACTTGGGTGTCTAAGAAACGACGACAGTTACGCCGACGAAACAGCCACTTTACATTGAAATATATACCTTATTCCAAAATGGCTTCCATTTTAGTATTCTTTTGTTTCCATGCAAATTGGCCCTTATAGCCTCGTTCGAGGTTAAATTACGTTTGAAAGCGAGGTCATAAGGGCCAATTTGCATGAAAACAAAAGAATATTAAATGGCGACCATTTTGGAATAAGGTGTATAACGGCGCTATATTAAGTAAGTTGCGATAGTTACATATTGAAAGTTGTTTATTTTGTACAATGGAACATTTTCACTCACGTGAATGGTAGTCATATTGGATTTCTGAAACAAAAGAGAGTATTTGCGTAAGAATAGAGTTCAGTTCCCGGAGGATTAGTTTGGTACACCATCATGACCGCCATTTCTTTGTTTTGGAACACCAAGATGGCCGCCGTGACGTCATGTGAAAACGCTCTATATGGAAAATGAAAAGAAAACTATAAGAAGAATAAAGCTGTAACTGGATTTGTACGTACGGTTTTGAATTTATAATAAAGAAAGAACAAATCTTCCATCCGCACATCATCCTGTCATTTCGTTTCGCTGTAAGGAATAAGGGCAAAAAGAAGATATAGATATGGTCATTCAACAGTCCGAATTATTATTGCACTGTATTTTCATTGGACGTGAAAAACGTTTCGTTTTGTTCAGTTTACATATCAGCAAGTCCTCTGGTCTTTTGTCTGGACATTCGCTAAAATGTTTTATTTCTCACTCCGGCTCTTTTCCATTTACGCTTTTATTTCAGCTGTTCCGAAGATACCTGAAATGAACTTAATATTTGCCATCAGCGCCAGAGCGGTGGATGACGCTACGAATTTCGAGAAGATGAAGCAAGTCATTCGAGCGATCGTACAGAAGTTTGGCTCCAACAAAATCCACTATGGCGTGATAACATTTGGAGACCCATTTAAAACTGAACTGCCACTGAAACAACAACAGCCGCCTACCGATGAAGACTTAGAGAACTTTATAAGTATGATACTGAAAGTTTTTAGTTTTGTTTATATTTCAACAGTTTGAACAGTCTGTTTTAAAGACTTCAAAGTGGTAAGGGTTTTCGATTGAAATCACGATGTTGTTTAAGTGGAAGGCTTAAGCAAACAACATGACATGATTGCCTTCATCTATAGATATCCCTAGATTAAAATCCCAATGAAGAAACATCTAGATCCCCTGCTGTAATTTTATTGTATTTTATTTTAATTTTATTCGATCATGAAGTCGGAATAAAGACTATCTGGTGTAAACCAGAGCTTCGTGCTTCCGGCAAAGGTGAAAAAGCCTTATGCAGTGGATAAGTCAATGGCGTATTTTTTGCCCGAAAAAAATGTATGTGGTAGATGACTTAATCCGGTTGTGCATCAACCAATGAAAGACGATAATAAATTGCCCCTCTTTTCTCGAATATTCAGTTGTTCTAACTCCTTTTAAACGTACATTTATAAGAGGAGATAAATACAATTTTGTTGGGCATGCCTTTTTGTCATTTCAGAAAATATTCCGAAGAACGGCCCCTCTGCTGCCTTGGATCAAGTGCTTGGAGAAGCCTCGAGGCTTTTCATGGCTGCAGCCGAGTCTCGTCCCAATGCTAAGAAAGTACTGGTAGTCATAACAGATCAGATGTCCGACAGTAACGGGAGTGACTTGAAAAGGGAGGCCTTCGTATTGCAGTCACAAGAAATCAAGGTTATCGGGGTTGCTCTGGGAGACGAATCGGACAAAGACGAGCTCGATATATTGACCCCTGAACAGGGTGAAGTTATTGAGGCGAACAGTACGGATGGCGTTAAGAAAATGGCTGAAGAAATTATGAAGAGCGCTCTTGAAAGTGAGTATTATTAGGTGTAACGGGTGGTAACACACGGTTTATTATATAACTGAATTTAGTGGTATACCGAGTGGTAGATGTATTTTGTCGCAGTATCATTTTTACATTTTCTATATATATAGATTTTATTTCTGGCTTTTTGCCTGAGTATTTCTTTGTATTGAAATAACTTGGCCTTGTTTTAATTACTATGGATACAAATAAACAACTGGCTGTAAGCTTATGTAGTCAAGCTCAAACCTTATAGTTTTTGAAGTCACTGAATAAAGCATCTTTTGCTGTACTGCGAGGATTTTATACAATAAAGAGAAAGTTACATGGTCGCTTGGGGATACGAAATTTCTCTTCTCGTGTTAACAAATATTGCACTCGTTTGCTGAGAGAGCGAGAGAGCGCACCATGGAGTTTTAAAATCGGACTGTCAGGTTGGCCGATTCGATCACGATTATTATTTAGAGAATAATTACATGTTTCTTCTCGTTTTCCGGTGCAGTGATGTTTGTCTCAACTTCAAGAGTTCCTTTTTTGTCCTTTCACAGCGATAGAACCACTGAACCTTGTTTTTGCGATCAATGCAAACGCAAAATCTGCCAAGCAAAATTTCGAGCGAATGACACAGACCATCACCTCCGTTATTGATTCATACGGGCAAAGGATTATAACCTATGGATTGATTGTGTACGGTGACACTGCAGTGTCTCGAATCCAACTGACGGAGAGATTCAAGGATGATGAACAATTAAAAAGCTTTGTTGAGATGGTTCAACGTGGGAGCGGTGGGTCTGATTTGACAGCTGCCCTGGAGAACGCAAGGGATTTATTCAGTGGCGAAATACCCGAACGACGCAATGTATTGGTTGTTATAACCGATAGCAAAGCGACTGGAGACAAGAGAGCATTGATACCTATTGCGGACGAGTTACATGAAATGCGAATCAAGGTAATCACTGTTGCCATGGGAAACGAGTCAGATCCCGGAGAACTGCGTCGATTATCGCCCAGGAAAAAGAATAGCTTTCAATCCCAAGCCAAGGAAAATCCCAAACAACTTGCAGATAGAATTATGAAGGAGGCTATCAAACGTAAGTTTGTGTAGAATTTTTAATAGAATACGTGGAAAAATGCGATCATTCTGGTTGGCCAAGAGAAATGTAGTTTTCAGGTAACACAGTGCAGCAAGACGAAACAGAGAAATATCCCCCGCACTTATCTGCACAATTTAAGCAATGGTCTCTTATAGATGGCTTCATCGGGATTCGAACCCATGCCCCCACCAACCGAGCCATGAAGCCACACAGTTACAAAGATATACATTCACATATATAGAGGATATTACATGGCCGCGCGGAGATATGAAAGTCATCGAAAAACTACATAGAAAACTACATAAAACTATACTGACCTGGTGATACTGAATCTTTGAACCTCCGGTGACTTGGATACTAGTCCACTCTTCTTCAAACTAATCTTCCGGTCGATCGTTTAAATAACTTAGTTACTGACATTGCCATACCACTTATTTTTTTCCATTCAGATATTACCATTGAAGAAGAAATGCTGGATCTTGTATTCGCCCTGAGTGCCACAGCTCTGAACTCAGATGATACCTTCATGACAATGAAATCAGTCATTACTGAGATCCTCAATACCCACGGCTCGTCATCAGTGCGTTACGCCATCATCACTTTCGGAAAATACCCGAATGTTACCCTTGATATTGGTGAGGAGAGCGACCCCAGCAAGTTGAGAAAGATACTGCAGAGCCTATCCAAGAACAACGATGGAGCCGATTTGAGCAGGGCGCTCAAGAAAGCGAAGGAAATACTGCAAAACGCGTCTGTAAGTAGACCTACCGCGAAAAGGATCTTGATTGTAGCCACGGACAAGACGTCGGACAGCGACGAGGTAGCTGTGGACGTTGCCGCTAAAGCGCTGGCACGTGACCGCGTGCGAGTGATTGCTGTTGCGTTTGGCAAAGAAAGTGATCCACAGGAAATGGCTAAAACAACTTTGGACGAGAATAACGTGATTGAGACCGATGATGATGATTCCGCTAAGAATATTGCAGCTGAGGTGATGGAAAAGGCCAAGAATGGTAAGCTCTTGTGATGTTAATGATGAAACGGCAACGATAGTCAATTGTATCATGTTGTTGTGTCACAAGAGTTATTCAATTCCACCTGTCGTAACAGTGAACGCCGAATCACTCAATAATGTTAATCACTTTTTAGTTTATTTAAGCCTTATGTTTATGTAACCGAGCACTAATCGGCGAGCCTACAGAACAACCTAACGGAGATCAAATTATATCAAATACACTATTCGTTTTCATAAGAGGCGAAAACCGGAGCACATCGAGAAAAACCTTTCCAGGAAAGTGAAGAACAAGAAAACTCGACCCAAATATGACAGTCACAGTCCGCGAATCCATCTTGGGTCACATCGGTGGAAAGCGAGTGCTTTCACTGGTGACCGCAAATCTTCTTCTTAAAGCTGCCACGGTACTTTTTGCGCAATTCTTTGCCAGAATGTTTTTATTAAAATTTGTTCTTTCTAGAATTCTTGATCTCTGAAGACACCTAAATGTTGTTTCTTTTCATGCTTCGCTAGATTCCGCACCACTGCTGCAGGTAGATCTTGGATTTGCGATTAGTGCTACGGATATTGATTCAGACGAAACTTTCGAAAACATGAAGAAGATCATGAAGTACATAATCGACACCCACGGAGTCGCCAGCATGAGGTACGGCGTTATCCTCTTTGCGGATTCCAGCACCACTTACGTACCTTTCTCTCAAACGTTCCCTGACAAATCCGCTGTCACTACACTCCTCGATTCATTTCCACGACCTCGAGGTGAACCTGACCTGCGAAAGGCCTTCATAGAAGCAAAGGACATGTTTGATAAGGCACCCGCTCGACCCGAGGCAAAGAAAGTACTGGCCGTGATAATGGATCAGAAGTCAATCAATGATCGCAGTGAAGTGAAACAGGCAGCCAAAGTGTTGGAAGACGAGGACATTCAGATTGTGCCCATTGGTCTTGGACAAAATGTCGAAGAAAAGGAATTGGAATTCGTTACGGGCAACAAACAAAATGTCATCACAGCTGATAAGGATGGTGACCCATCTAATGTTGGTAAAAAAATCATTGACGTAATTGTGCAAGGTGAGTAATGGTTGAATCGGGAAGGGACAGATACGTCCAAAAATGCAAGTGATAGGGCATTTCCGAGTTCTTGGCTGCCTCCTCTTCAAAGCGAGTTCAAGTGCGAAGTTTATGTGATGGTAATTAGTTCTACTTTACATATGAATGAAAACTACTTTTCACTAGAAAAACTTCGCACTTAGACTCGCTTTGAAGAGGAGACAGGCATGGACTCGGAAACCGCCTATTAGATGCATGCGGATTTCAATAAGCGTCATGAAGTGTCCCCTTGCTCTTTTCCCGAACGTCAACGTCGCTCGTGTCTCGGAATACAGACAATTAACGTCGCAAGGTGTGCCCCAAATGCTGCTCTTCAATTAAGGATGAACTGCTACAATCTGCATTAATCCGGAGTACTCCTTTGCTTTTTTGAAATAGTGGAGATGTGACAGAGTATTTGATATCGTGATTGGTACAATAAGCGATACGCAAAACGGACGCTAATGAAAAGAACAATTTCCTTAGTTTTCCTCTTTTGATTTAAACCTCAGCTATCTTCTTCCTGTTTTAGGCCGATGTAAGTGCATTTCTGAAAAGAATAGATCCTTTTCGAAAATACCATAATACTCTTTGTTTGTCCCTCCAAATTTTGCATAAGCATTGTTTTTGTTTTCTCTTGGGACTTACAATGGTCCAAAGAGAAAACAAAAACAATGCTTATGCAAAATTCGGAGGGGCAAACAAGAGTATTATGGTATTTTCGGAAATGGCCTATTTTAAATTATGAGTTTGATGTCATTTGTGGAAAACTGAATTTAGAAGACCTTTAAAAAGGGTTTATTTGAAAGGGAGCGTTACATGGCGAGCCGCAGGCCAACCACAGCAAATCCTCAACAGATTTCTCTGACTTATGATAATAGGTTAACCATGGTTAGTCATACATAATTCATAGAATGGCAATAAATATCTATCGGGCTGTACATTGGTATACAGCTTACTTGTATTATGTGTTCCATTTCGCCGTCACCTTCATAAATTATTATGAATTGTTCAAGGTTTGACTCACCTTCGATTATCAAAAGCAATGACAACGTTTCATAATCTATCTTTCGTAGACCCACCAACCATTCCAGAAATGGATCTTGTTTTCGCATTAAGTGCGAACGCCGCCAGGGACGGAGAACATTTCCAACAGATGAAAGATATCGTCCGAGCGCTGATCGACAAGTATGGAACCACGCGTCTCCAGTACGCTGTGATTACATTTGGAAATGTACCAAGGATAGCAATGTCTTTTAGTGCTACCTCTCGAGGCGAAGAGGCATTGAAGCGCTTGCTGGATTCCTTACAGAAGAGCTCTGGTGCACTGTTAGACAAGGCGCTTGAGGAATCCAAGCTTCTCTTTGAAGCGAAAGGTCGGCGCAACGCTCAAAGAGTCCTTGTGGTGATCACTGACAAGAAATCTGACAGTTCTGTGGAAGATGTCGAGAATCAAGCGAAAACATTGGAGGATAGTGATATCAAGGTTATTCCAGTGTTACTAGGGAAGGAATCCGATGTTCGTGAACTGGGTAAAACGACCCCAAACAAAGAAAACCTCATTTCTGTTGATGAAGGAGACGATCCGTCAGTGACTTCTGAACTAATACTGCGAAAGGCCGTAGAAGGTAAGACCTTTTTTTCAACTGGTTGATCTTACTTGGGTGTCTAAGAAACGACGACAGTTACGCCGACGAAACAGCCACTTTACATTGAAATATATACCTTATTCCAAAATGGCTTCCATTTTAGTATTCTTTTGTTTCCATGCAAATTGGCCCTTATAGCCTCGTTCGAGGTTAAATTACGTTTGAAAGCGAGGTCATAAGGGCCAATTTGCATGAAAACAAAAGAATATTAAATGGCGACCATTTTGGAATAAGGTGTATAACGGCGCTATATTAAGTAAGTTGCGATAGTTACATATTGAAAGTTGTTTATTTTGTACAATGGAACATTTTCACTCACGTGAATGGTAGTCATATTGGATTTCTGAAACAAAAGAGAGTATTTGCGTAAGAATAGAGTTCAGTTCCCGGAGGATTAGTTTGGTACACCATCATGACCGCCATTTCTTTGTTTTGGAACACCAAGATGGCCGCCGTGACGTCATGTGAAAACGCTCTATATGGAAAATGAAAAGAAAACTATAAGAAGAATAAAGCTGTAACTGGATTTGTACGTACGGTTTTGAATTTATAATAAAGAAAGAACAAATCTTCCATCCGCACATCATCCTGTCATTTCGTTTCGCTGTAAGGAATAAGGGCAAAAAGAAGATATAGATATGGTCATTCAACAGTCCGAATTATTATTGCACTGTATTTTCATTGGACGTGAAAAACGTTTCGTTTTGTTCAGTTTACATATCAGCAAGTCCTCTGGTCTTTTGTCTGGACATTCGCTAAAATGTTTTATTTCTCACTCCGGCTCTTTTCCATTTACGCTTTTATTTCAGCTGTTCCGAAGATACCTGAAATGAACTTAATATTTGCCATCAGCGCCAGAGCGGTGGATGACGCTACGAATTTCGAGAAGATGAAGCAAGTCATTCGAGCGATCGTACAGAAGTTTGGCTCCAACAAAATCCACTATGGCGTGATAACATTTGGAGACCCATTTAAAACTGAACTGCCACTGAAACAACAACAGCCGCCTACCGATGAAGACTTAGAGAACTTTATAAGTATGATACTGAAAGTTTTTAGTTTTGTTTATATTTCAACAGTTTGAACAGTCTGTTTTAAAGACTTCAAAGTGGTAAGGGTTTTCGATTGAAATCACGATGTTGTTTAAGTGGAAGGCTTAAGCAAACAACATGACATGATTGCCTTCATCTATAGATATCCCTAGATTAAAATCCCAATGAAGAAACATCTAGATCCCCTGCTGTAATTTTATTGTATTTTATTTTAATTTTATTCGATCATGAAGTCGGAATAAAGACTATCTGGTGTAAACCAGAGCTTCGTGCTTCCGGCAAAGGTGAAAAAGCCTTATGCAGTGGATAAGTCAATGGCGTATTTTTTGCCCGAAAAAAATGTATGTGGTAGATGACTTAATCCGGTTGTGCATCAACCAATGAAAGACGATAATAAATTGCCCCTCTTTTCTCGAATATTCAGTTGTTCTAACTCCTTTTAAACGTACATTTATAAGAGGAGATAAATACAATTTTGTTGGGCATGCCTTTTTGTCATTTCAGAAAATATTCCGAAGAACGGCCCCTCTGCTGCCTTGGATCAAGTGCTTGGAGAAGCCTCGAGGCTTTTCATGGCTGCAGCCGAGTCTCGTCCCAATGCTAAGAAAGTACTGGTAGTCATAACAGATCAGATGTCCGACAGTAACGGGAGTGACTTGAAAAGGGAGGCCTTCGTATTGCAGTCACAAGAAATCAAGGTTATCGGGGTTGCTCTGGGAGACGAATCGGACAAAGACGAGCTCGATATATTGATCCCTGAACAGGGTGAAGTTATTGAGGCGAACAGTACGGATGGCGTTAAGAAAATGGCTGAAGAAATTATGAAGAGCGCTCTTGAAAGTGAGTATTATTAGGTGTAACGGGTGGTAACACACGGTTTATTATATAACTGAATTTAGTGGTATACCGAGTGGTAGATGTATTTTGTCGCAGTATCATTTTTACATTTTCTATATATATAGATTTTATTTCTGGCCTTTTTGCCTGAGTATTTCTTTGTATTGAAATAACTTGGCCTTGTTTTAATTACTATGGATACAAATAAACAACTGGCTGTAAGCTTATGTAGTCAAGCTCAAACCTTATAGTTTTTGAAGTCACTGAATAAAGCATCTTTTGCTGTACTGCGAGGATTTTATACAATAAAGAGAAAGTTACATGGTCGCTTGGGGATACGAAATTTCTCTTCTCGTGTTAACAAATATTGCACTCGTTTGCTGAGAGAGCGAGAGAGCGCACCATGGAGTTTTAAAATCGGACTGTCAGGTTGGCCGATTCGATCACGATTATTATTTAGAGAATAATTACATGTTTCTTCTCGTTTTCCGGTGCAGTGATGTTTGTCTCAACTTCAAGAGTTCCTTTTTTGTCCTTTCACAGCGATAGAACCACTGAACCTTGTTTTTGCGATCAATGCAAACGCAAAATCTGCCAAGCAAAATTTCGAGCGAATGACACAGACCATCACCTCCGTTATTGATTCATACGGGCAAAGGATTATAACCTATGGATTGATTGTGTACGGTGACACTGCAGTGTCTCGAATCCAACTGACGGAGAGATTCAAGGATGATGAACAATTAAAAAGCTTTGTTGAGATGGTTCAACGTGGGAGCGGTGGGTCTGATTTGACAGCTGCCCTGGAGAACGCAAGGGATTTATTCAGTGGCGAAATACCCGAACGACGCAATGTATTGGTTGTTATAACCGATAGCAAAGCGACTGGAGACAAGAGAGCATTGATACCTATTGCGGACGAGTTACATGAAATGCGAATCAAGGTAATCACTGTTGCCATGGGAAACGAGTCAGATCCCGGAGAACTGCGTCGATTATCGCCCAGGAAAAAGAATAGCTTTCAATCCCAAGCCAAGGAAAATCCCAAACAACTTGCAGATAGAATTATGAAGGAGGCTATCAAACGTAAGTTTGTGTAGAATTTTTAATAGAATACGTGGAAAAATGCGATCATTCTGGTTGGCCAAGAGAAATGTAGTTTTCAGGTAACACAGTGCAGCAAGACGAAACAGAGAAATATCCCCCGCACTTATCTGCACAATTTAAGCAATGGTCTCTTATAGATGGCTTCATCGGGATTCGAACCCATGCCCCCACCAACCGAGCCATGAAGCCACACAGTTACAAAGATATACATTCACATATATAGAGGATATTACATGGCCGCGCGGAGATATGAAAGTCATCGAAAAACTACATAGAAAACTACATAAAACTATACTGACCTGGTGATACTGAATCTTTGAACCTCCGGTGACTTGGATACTAGTCCACTCTTCTTCAAACTAATCTTCCGGTCGATCGTTTAAATAACTTAGTTACTGACATTGCCATACCACTTATTTTTTTCCATTCAGATATTACCATTGAAGAAGAAATGCTGGATCTTGTATTCGCCCTGAGTGCCACAGCTCTGAACTCAGATGATACCTTCATGACAATGAAATCAGTCATTACTGAGATCCTCAATACCCACGGCTCGTCATCAGTGCGTTACGCCATCATCACTTTCGGAAAATACCCGAATGTTACCCTTGATATTGGTGAGGAGAGCGACCCCAGCAAGTTGAGAAAGATACTGCAGAGCCTATCCAAGAACAACGATGGAGCCGATTTGAGCAGGGCGCTCAAGAAAGCGAAGGAAATACTGCAAAACGCGTCTGTAAGTAGACCTACCGCGAAAAGGATCTTGATTGTAGCCACGGACAAGACGTCGGACAGCGACGAGGTAGCTGTGGACGTTGCCGCTAAAGCGCTGGCACGTGACCGCGTGCGAGTGATTGCTGTTGCGTTTGGCAAAGAAAGTGATCCACAGGAAATGGCTAAAACAACTTTGGACGAGAATAACGTGATTGAGACCGATGATGATGATTCCGCTAAGAATATTGCAGCTGAGGTGATGGAAAAGGCCAAGAATGGTAAGCTCTTGTGATGTTAATGATGAAACGGCAACGATAGTCAATTGTATCATGTTGTTGTGTCACAAGAGTTATTCAATTCCACCTGTCGTAACAGTGAACGCCGAATCACTCAATAATGTTAATCACTTTTTAGTTTATTTAAGCCTTATGTTTATGTAACCGAGCACTAATCGGCGAGCCTACAGAACAACCTAACGGAGATCAAATTATATCAAATACACTATTCGTTTTCATAAGAGGCGAAAACCGGAGCACATCGAGAAAAACCTTTCCAGGAAAGTGAAGAACAAGAAAACTCGACCCAAATATGACAGTCACAGTCCGCGAATCCATCTTGGGTCACATCGGTGGAAAGCGAGTGCTTTCACTGGTGACCGCAAATCTTCTTCTTAAAGCTGCCACGGTACTTTTTGCGCAATTCTTTGCCAGAATGTTTTTATTAAAATTTGTTCTTTCTAGAATTCTTGATCTCTGAAGACACCTAAATGTTGTTTCTTTTCATGCTTCGCTAGATTCCGCACCACTGCTGCAGGTAGATCTTGGATTTGCGATTAGTGCTACGGATATTGATTCAGACGAAACTTTCGAAAACATGAAGAAGATCATGAAGTACATAATCGACACCCACGGAGTCGCCAGCATGAGGTACGGCGTTATCCTCTTTGCGGATTCCAGCACCACTTACGTACCTTTCTCTCAAACGTTCCCTGACAAATCCGCTGTCACTACACTCCTCGATTCATTTCCACGACCTCGAGGTGAACCTGACCTGCGAAAGGCCTTCATAGAAGCAAAGGACATGTTTGATAAGGCACCCGCTCGACCCGAGGCAAAGAAAGTACTGGCCGTGATAATGGATCAGAAGTCAATCAATGATCGCAGTGAAGTGAAACAGGCAGCCAAAGTGTTGGAAGACGAGGACATTCAGATTGTGCCCATTGGTCTTGGACAAAATGTCGAAGAAAAGGAATTGGAATTCGTTACGGGCAACAAACAAAATGTCATCACAGCTGATAAGGATGGTGACCCATCTAATGTTGGTAAAAAAATCATTGACGTAATTGTGCAAGGTGAGTAATGGTTGAATCGGGAAGGGACAGATACGTCCAAAAATGCAAGTGATAGGGCATTTCCGAGTTCTTGGCTGCCTCCTCTTCAAAGCGAGTTCAAGTGCGAAGTTTATGTGATGGTAATTAGTTCTACTTTACATATGAATGAAAACTACTTTTCACTAGAAAAACTTCGCACTTAGACTCGCTTTGAAGAGGAGACAGGCATGAACTCGGAAACCGCCTATTAGATGCACGCGGATTTCAATAAGCGTCATGAAGTGTCCCCTTGCTCTTTTCCCGAACGTCAACGTCGCTCGTGTCTCGGAATACAGACAATTAACGTCGCAAGGTGTGCCCCAAATGCTGCTCTTCAATTAAGGATGAACTGCTACAATCTGCATTAATCCGGAGTACTCCTTTGCTTTTTTGAAATAGTGGAGATGTGACAGAGTATTTGATATCGTGATTGGTACAATAAGCGATACGCAAAACGGACGCTAATGAAAAGAACAATTTCCTTAGTTTTCCTCTTTTGATTTAAACCTCAGCTATCTTCTTCCTGTTTTAGGCCGATGTAAGTGCATTTCTGAAAAGAATAGATCCTTTTCGAAAATACCATAATACTCTTTGTTTGTCCCTCCAAATTTTGCATAAGCATTGTTTTTGTTTTCTCTTGGGACTTACAATTGTCCGAAGAGAAAACAAAAACAATGCTTATGCAAAGTTCGGAGGGGCAAACAAGAGTATTATGGTATTTTCTGAAATGGCCTATTTTAAATTATGAGTTTGATGTCATTTGTGGAAAACTGAATTTTAAAAAGGGTTTATTTGAAAGGGCGCGTTACATGGCGAGCCGCAGGCCAACCACGGCAAATCCTCAACAGATTTCTCTGACTTATGATAATAAGTTAACCATGTTTAGTCATACATAATTCATAGAATGGCAATAAATATCTATCGGGCTGTACATTGGTATACAGCTTACTTGTATTATGTGTTCCATTTCGCCGTCACCTTCATAAATTATTATGAATTGTTCAAGGTTTGACTCACCTTCGATTATCAAAAGCAATGACAACGTTTCATAATCTATCTTTAGTGGACCCACCAACCATTCCAGAAATGGATCTTGTTTTCGCATTAAGTGCGAACGCCGTCAAGGACGGAGAACATTTCCAACAGATGAAAGATATCGTCCGAGCGCTGATCGACAAGTATGGAACCACGCGTCTCCAGTACGCTGTGATTACATTTGGAAATGTACCAAGGATAGCAATGTCTTTTAGTGCTGCCTCTCGAGGCGAAGAGGCATTGAAGCGCTTGCTGGATTCCTTACAGAAGAGCTCTGGTGCACTGTTAGACAAGGCGCTTGAAGAATCCAAGCTTCTCTTTGAAGCGAAAGGTCGGCGCAACGCTCAAAGAGTCCTTGTTGTGATCACTGACAAGAAATCTGACAGTTCTGTGGAAGATGTCGAGAATCAAGCGAAATCATTGGAGGATAGTGATATCAAGGTTATTCCAGTGTTACTAGGGAAGGAATCCGATGTTCGTGAACTGTTTAAAACGACCCCGAACAAAGAAAACCTCATTTCTGTTGATGAAGGAGACGATCCATCAGTGACTTCTGAAATAATACTGCGAAAGGCCGTAGAAGGTAAGACCTTTTTCAACTGGTTGATCTTACGTGGGTGTCTAAGAAACGACGACAGTTACGCCGACGAAAAGGTCACATGACATTGAAATATATACCTTATTCCAAAATGGCCGCCATTTTAGTATTCTTTTGTTTCCATGCAAATTGGCCCTTATAGCCTCGTTCGAGGTTAAATTACGTTTGAAAGCGAGGTCATAAGGGCCAATTTGCATGAAAACAAAAGAATATTAAATGGCGACCATTTTGGAATAAGGTGTATAACGGCGCTATATTAAGTAAGTTGCGATAGTTACATATTGAAAGTTGTTTATTTTGTACAATGGAACATTTTCACTCGCGTGAATGGTAGTCATATTGGATTTCTGAAACAAAAGAGAGTATTTGCGTAAGAATAGAGTTCAGTTCCCGGAGGATTAGTTTGGTACACCATCATGACCGCCTTGTCTTTGTTTTGGAACCTCAACATGGCTGTCGTGACGTCATGTGAAAACGCTCTATATGGAAAATGAAAAGAAAACTATAAGAAGAATAAAGCTGTAACTGGATTTGTACGTACGGTTTTGAATTTATAATAAAGAAAGAACAAATCTTCCATCCGCACATCATCCTGTCATTTCGTTTCGCTGTAAGGAATAAAAGCAAAAAGAAGATACAGATATGGTCATTCAACAGTCCGAATTATTATTGCACTGTATTTTCATTGGACGTGAAAACAGTTTCGTTTTGTTCAGTTTACATATCAGCAAGTCCTCTGGTCTTTTGTCTGGACATTCGCTAAAATGTTTTATATCTCACTCCGGCTCTTTACCATTTACGCTTTTATTTCAGCTGTTCCGAAGAGACCTGAAATGAACTTAATATTTGCCATCAGCGCCAGAGCGGTGGATGACGCTACGAATTTCGAGAAGATGAAGCAAGTCATTCGAGCGATCGTACAGAAATTTGGCTCCAACAAAATCCACTATGGCGTGATAACATTTGGAGACCCATTTAAAACTGAACTGCCACTGAAACAACCACAGCCGCCTACCGATGAAGACTTGGAGAACTTTATAAGTACGATACTGAACGTTTTAAGTTTTGTATACATTTCAACAGTTTGAACTGTCTGTTTTAAAGACTTCAAAGTGGTAAGGGTTTTCGATTGAAATCACGATGTTGTTTAAGTGGACGGCTTAAGCAAACGACATGACATGATTGCCTTCATCTATAGATATCCCTAGATTAAAATCCTAATGAAGAAACATCTAGATCCCCCTGCTGTAATTTTATTGTATTTTATTTTAATTTTTTTCAATCATTAAATCGGAATAAATACTATCTGGTGTAAACCAGAGCTTCGTGCTTCCGGCAAAGGTGAATCAATGCGTATTTTTTGCCCGAAAAAAAATTATGTGGTAGATGACTTAATCCGGTTGTGCATCAACCAATGAAAGACGATAATAAATTGCCCCTCTTTTCTCGAGTATTCAGTTGCTCTCACTCCTTTTAAACGTACATTTATAAGAGGAGATAAATACAATTTTGTTGCGCATGCCTTTTTGTCATTCAGAAAATATTCCGAAGAACGGCCCCTCTGCTGCCTTGGATCAAGTGCTTGGAGAAGCCTCGAGGCTTTTCATGGCTGCAGCTGAGTCTCGTCCCAATGCGAAGAAAGTACTGGTAGTAATAACAGACCAGATGTCCGACAGTGACGGGAGCGACTTGAAAAGGGAGGCCTTCGTATTGCAGTCACAAGAAATCAAGGTTATCGGGGTTGCTCTGGGAGACGAATCGGACAAAGACGAGCTCGATATATTGACCCCTGAACAGGGTGAGGTTATTGAGGCGAACAGTACGGATGGCGTTAAGAAAATGGTTGAAGAAATTATGAAGAGCGCTCTTGAAAGTGAGTATTATTAGGTGTAACGGGTGGTAACACACAGTTTATTATATAACTGAATTTAGTGGTATTGCCTGAGTATTTCTTTGCATTGAAATGACTTGGCCTTGTTTTAATTACTATGGATACAAATAAACAACTGGCTGTAAGCTTATGTAGTCAAGCTCAAACCTTATAGTTTTTGAAGTCACTGAATAAAGCATCTTTTGCTGTACTGCGAGGATTTTATACAATAAAGAGAAAGTTACATGGTCGCTTGGGGATACGAAATTTCTCTCTCGTGTTGAAAAATATTGCACTTGTTTGCTGTGCTCACTCGTGAAATCTTTTTTAAACATTCGAAGAGAAATTTCGCATATCCGCGCGGCCAGACCATTCCGGAATTGCGCAGGGAACTGGGGCGAGTTTCAAATTTGAACCAATCGATAAATTGACACCATCACATGAAAGATAACATTGAAATTGGCCATCTGTCCAAGTTTGATGCTCTTAGGTCGAACTAAAACCAAGTTAGAGACCTTAAAATCTTTTAAGAGTTTAAATGGTTTTGGGGGACGCAGCCTCAAAATTTAACAATGTTTTAAGATCCGTAACTTGGTCTCTGTTCGATCTAAAAGCATCAAACTTGGACAGCACAGATGGCCAATCTCCATGTTATCTTTCATGAGATGGTGTCAATTTATTAATGGGTTGAAATTTAAAACTCTCCCCAGTTTCCTGCGCAATTCCGGAATGGCCTATGGTCGTAATGATGTTAACGATCTCATTCCGATCACAATGTTAAACGATAATGAGGAGCTTACGCAAGGATCACGACCACGGCTACGAGAACGCCACAAAAGCAATAGCTTCAAGGAACAAAAACAATAGCTCTTCACGGCCCGCACGTGTGCTTTACATTTTTGTGAATTTCTGTGGCCTTCTCGTCCTGATAATCACTATGAGTTTATGTGGTGAACGTGAACGCGCGACCAAGAAAAATTCAGTTTTCTTTCCAGACACCACACCGCCCATACTGATTTTATCCTTTATTTCGGTACACTTTTTCCAAGCCGAACAATTTGTAGAATAACGCAAAGTTAATTTTTTTTAGATGACTGTCTTGTGGCGGTTGTCGTTGTCGCTTCTTAAACTCCTAAATGATAGTGCAGACAATGACGTTGCCAAAGGCGATGACGATAGCGAAAATGTGATGACTATGATGACGTCATTGATGACCATGATGACGAAAACTACGATGATGATGATGATGATGATATTAATAATTCTGTTTTGTTTTTGTTTTTTTTTTTGCCAGGTTATCCCGATTCACCAGAGTTAGATGTAGCTTTTGCCCTCAACACTGCTGGCACGGACACCAGCAAAACCTTCCAAGCAATAATAGACTCACTGAGTAGCATCATAAACAAGTTCAATCCAGAAAAACTACGCTACAGTATCATCACCTTTGGTGAATCAGCAATTGCTGATATCTCCTTCTCAGAAGACCCCCAGGATGTGAAGCAACTCACCAAAGTTCTCGAAAGACTACCACAGCCTTCGGGATTACCAGATCTCAAAAAGCTGCTAGAGAAAGCGAAGAAAGTTTTGGAGGATGCATCCGGAAGATCGAGGGCGAACAAGGTCTTGGTTGTTGTAACTGATGCGAAATCGCCCACAACATCATTAGAGATCAAAGAAGCTGTTAAACCTTTGATGGAAGGCGGGGTCACAGTGGTTGCAGTAGGATTTGGCGAAGAGGCTGACTCTCGGCAGTTGGAGAAGATGACAACTGACAAACAGAGCGTCTTGAAGTTGAACAAGGAGACGGATCCTGAAAAAGTTGGAAATGCAATCATGAAGGCTGTAACAGAAGGTTGGTTGGTTCAATATCAACCCCCAAGGGTGGCCATGGTCGGAAACATGAAAAAAAAGGCGAAAATAATTTTGAAAAACCGTAAATCCTCTGTTAAGCCCCTCCTCTCTCTCTAATAGGTCCCCCTTTTCTGAGAAAGAGAGTTATTTTACTAACTTATTAACTTTAACTTTATTAACTTTGACATGTAAAAACTAGCGATGTAATGTTAAATTTCCAACGTTTCGGCGACGTCATGACGCCATTATCAAGTAGTACTAGTTAGAAATGAATATGCGAGTTCATAAAAGATATAAAATACTCCAAAATTGCAAAAAGGAAGAAGACCTAGACAAAGACTTTAGCACGTATTGAATCTGTTTGCACGTTCAGCCGTGGTCTTAATTTGTTCATGAAATTTCTTCAACACTCTCAAGCAGCTGAGGAGATCCTCAGACAAGGTTAAAGAAACATGTAGCATTAACAAACTGGAATCTGCAGCAGCGCTTATTCCAATGATAATTTACTTTCTTTAGAGTGACAGACTCCTTGACGAAATGTGTTTAAAAAAGTAAAGAAACGTATAGTAATAAGACCACATTTGTATTCTCAGTATTGGACTGGAACTAGCTTGTAATGGAGGCTAATGCATTAGCCTCCTTTGCAAGTTAGTTCCAGTCTAATGCTGAAAATACGAATATGGTCTATTGAACATGGTTTTGAGCTTAAATCTTTTGGTGCCGTCAGTAATAGAAAGAAACAGTTTTGGTGAACGGAGAAGGGTTTAAGGAACCCAAATGGAAAGAAGATACCAGTCAGCTGCTTTTGAAAATATAGTATTTAAGTGGTCCTTCTTAAATTTTGGGTTTACCTACAATGGAGGATAAAATTCTTGGGACATTGCGCGACATGAAGATAAATCTATTTCAGTCCCTCCTCCTCCTCCTCCTCCTCCTCCTCCTCCTCCTCCTCCCCCTCCCCCGTCCCCCGTCCCCCCTCCCCCCCTCCCCCCTCCCTTCATACAAAATTGAATTTTCTGGGCAGTACCTCCCAAACTGGCTGTATTTTTAAAAAACATTGTAGGAGAGGGATGGGGGGGGGGGGGGGTGGGGGGGGACCGTGAACACCACCCTTAGTTATCGCGAACTAGGTTCTTCTCGCTCGATTTACACAAACGAAGTTTTTTTTCGTATTTCCGAAACGTTTTTGTCGACTATCCGAACGAAATTGTTCCCCATTGTAGTTCTTTGAAAACAGAATTTACCGCCCTAAGCAGAACAATTCTCAGTGAGATTTGTATAGAATGTATCACGACTCGCTTACAGCTCTCCTTTGTAAGTGCCTATAAAGATTTTTTGTAGCAGTCACCCAAAGGATTCATTTCAAAGACTTTGCACGTGGATTCGTTTTGAAAACGACACTCCCATGAGCTTGGAAACGGCTAAATATTTGCTTTATGCAAGGGTTAATTCAGATCCAGGTTCGTGTATTTCGGGTCGCAACAGGCTTTCTTAATTGGTTTGCTGTGGAAAGATGTGTTAACGTCGTGTAAACATTACTTTCCTGGTATTGATTCCTTCATTCTCCCTTGCAGCCATCCCTCAGGTTCTCGACTTAGACTTAGCATTTGCTATCAGTGCAAACGCTCCCTTGAATTCTGAGGAAAACTTCGGAAAGTTGAAAGACATCATGGACTGGGTAGTAAATAAGCATGGAGTTGGAAAAATCCAATATGCCGTTGTCGTGTTTGGGGACACCCCTGACGTCAAGATCAGCTTCGCTCAACCAATCAACGATGAGCAGCTGAGGCTCATTATACACAACTCCACTGTCAATAAACCAGGATCAAATGTTGTGCAAGCGCTGGTCACTGTGAAAGACCTTTTCAAGTTCTCTCCCCGGCCTGAAGCGAAAAGAGTCTTGGTTCTTGTGATGGACAAAGGATCCGGCGGTACTATTGATGACATCAGAAATTCTGCAAAGGATCTGTGGTCATCTGGCATCAAGGTAATTCCTGTGGCCTTTGGGCGAGACGCTGATCCAGATGAAATCAAGGTAACATCTTCAGAGGAAAAGAACTTGATAGACGTTCCAAACACTAACAGCCCTGATGCAGTGGCTGAGAAAATTATGCAGAAATGTCTGGAAGGTAAGGAACTTTCGACACCAAAAGAGTGTGCACGGATTTGGGTGATGACTCTGGTAAGACGCTGCGCGTCTTTTCAGCTGCAAACTTATAGAGCGTTTTCACTCACGTGATTAACAGCCATATTGGATTACTAAAGCAAAAGAAAGTATTTGCATAAAAATAGAGATCAATTCCCGGAGAATTAGTTTGGTACACCATCATGGCCGCCATTCCTTTGTTTTAGAACACCAACATGGCCGCCGTGACGTCATGTGAAAACGCTCTATAGCTGACATGGATATTTTTTTGCAATATGTGTTCGAGAATTTTGGCCTGTAGCTGAGATTCCCGGTCTCAGGTTAAATCCGATTCCGTTGGTGATTATCATTTTACCTAGGTTGAATATGCACTGTACCTAATTGAGATCAGCTGTCAACCTTCCCCCCCCCCCCCCCCCACAAAAAAAAAAAAAGGACTGAAAACACTTATATCTTCCTTCAAGTTATGTCCTACGCATCTCAAGACATCTTCTACGTTTCGTATTTATCTTACCGGTTTCTGTATTCATACACTTACCGGTACTCGAACTACGACCCTCCAGATCGATAGTCCTGCACTACAATGACGAACATGCTCAACCCAATACAGTTCTTTTCATTATTTACTAATCTACAATAAGTCTATTGACGTCCATGTGTAATAACCAAAACTAATCCTAACCTGACCCTAAGTTTTCTCTAGGCTTAATTTATAGGCTCCAAAAAGTGTCTAAAATTCATCTGGGTGCGTATTCAACCTGGGTAAAATGAAGATCATCAATTTAACATAGGTAAAAACGGATTCAACCTGAGAACGGATTTTACCGGCAACATTCCCATCCCGTCCGTCTTAGACGTCTATGACATATGTATAACAGTGATACTTTAGAATTGGACAGAAGCAAACAATTTCAAGACGTTTTTTAAAAGGTTTGGTAACGAAAAGAGTAGTAATGCAGTTCTTTTCCATGTCACTGTGCAGCATTTTATTTTATTCGTTGATTTCATCTAAATACAAAACTACCTACCCAAATGTGATCCCCATACCCTATAGGTTGTCTAGTTTGTCCTAAATTTACTATTCAGCTCAAGTGTGCTGCAGTAGGACTTGTTACTACCCTCTATCATAGTTAATATACTTAGAGATGATTAGGAAACTCGACAAGTTCATTTGTTTTATGTTTTTGTTCGCTTTTTTGGCCCTAACCAGGCACAAAGTACTTTTTTTTTTTCTAAAAGAGACCTGAT
>OX421446.1:59032183-59034683 GCA_949126865.1 Montipora capitata
GAAATTACCTTGAAAATCTCGAAAGGTAAGAGCTCGTATGAAAAGTAGAAAATAGCGACTTAAAGATACGAGTGAGTACATCGGCAAGACACGAGGTCTCAGTTCTTGAGCACGCGTATTAATTTTGGTTTTTTTTCTTTCAATTACGCCTTCTGAGAACAGAAAACTCTTATTTACACCACAAATTAAAGGTCGCTGGTCAAGAACTGGGCTATTGCTGGACAGTGCAGAAACGACCTGAAAAAAGTCATAAAACGGGATATTCTAAGAGGTCCCTTAAAGTGGTACTATGATCAAAAATTCATCTCCTTTTTTTCTTCCGATTTTGAAAGAGTGTTTACTTAACACCTAACTGGCAAAATTTTGAGCTTTGAGTTTTATCCAAAGGCTGTTTATTTTGAGTGTAAGTTTTGGATTTCACGGTCCGCCATTACTCACGTTCAAAACTGACCGATTGGACCTCAGAGGGTTGGATCTAGAGAAAATGACGTCATTTACTCACTTGCATAAAATTTCAGCGTGTAAACGCAATTTATTACATATGCAAAACACGGGTTTAAAAGTCTGGAAGCCCGAAACTCCCGTGCTGCATATTAATTCGGCCGCGTACACACGCATTGCATTCTTAAACTAGTGAGTCTTTGACGTCATTTTCTCCTCGACCCAGCTCTCTCAAGATTTTAAAGTTAGTAATGGCGGACCAATAAATAAGAAAATTCCACTTAAAATAAACCGGTGTCTTTTTAAAATCAGAACTTAAAACTTGGGTCAGTTTAGTAAACATAGTTTTGAAATCCAAAGAAAAAAAATATTGTTTTTTTGGTCGTAGTACCACTTTAACTCAAGAGTAACCCCGGTCAACAATGCTTAACTTTTGTAACGAACATAAGCTCTTGGCATATGTTAACATATGCGTCTCCTCGACAGATTATTAGACGTGGTCAGGTTGTGGCATATCATGCAAAAAAAAATGGAAACAGATTGTCTCAGGGTGCAGTTTGGAGAATAGGTTCCGTTTTTCGGTCGGAAACGTTTCAGTGGTCACTATTAATTTGATTTTCTCGTCTCATTTCAGATACTCCCGTGATCCCAATGGTTGACTTGGGATTTGCCATCAGTGCAACTGCGACAAAAGCCAAAGAGCTTTTTACGAAGATGAGAGAAGTGATTAAGATGTTTTTTGACAAGTACGGATTCCACAGAGTAGCGTATAGTGTCTTAACGTTTGGGTCATCACCAACGATTCGACTTACCTTTAATTCTCCACTTAGCGCCGTGGACAGTATCCCGCAAAATCCGGGAACAGCGAACCTTGACAAAGCCTTACGCGGTGCGAGAGATCTCTTCAAGGCTTCTAACGGTGCCAGGCCCAATGCTTTGAAAGTTTTAGTCGTGATAACAGACAAAAAGTCGAATAGCACGGTCCGAGGTGTGAAGAATTCAGCGGATATACTTGATGACATGGGAATCCGCGTGATTGGTGTCACCCTGGGAAACGAAGGTGATGGTGAACTTAATCACGTCACTGACGTCAGTGATGACGTCATTGACACTACTGCTTCCACTTCGCCTGCCAAGATTGTTGAAGAAGTCATGGATCGCATCCTCGATAGTAAGTCTGTTATTTTTTTATCACATTTGATTTGTAAGAAAAATTTTTTTCACGATTGTACTGAAAGAGATGATACATGTTAACCCTTGTTGAATCCACATCACTATGCATTACGTTGGATCAACACAAACAATGATCAAACACGTTCACGAAGGCATTGTCTTCATAATTAAACTACGGTCGGCCAAACCTACAATAGCATGATCAGCGCTCGAACTAGAAAGCAGACGCAGACAGCTGTTTCGGGCTTGTAAACCCTTGTCAGTGCGCCGTAGCTAAACTTAAACACAATGAGCTTCAGTGACAGACGAATCAACTGAGGACGAATTTTAGTCTATAGTTTGCCTTTACACTGGATATATGTCTGGACGGATTCTAAAGGAAATATCCCTCTTAGACGGATGATTCGTCTTAGACGAGTTGTTCGTCTCTAGAATAAATTCTTCCATAAATGGACGTAGTGCATCCTGATTGGTTCTGGTTGCTGAATGACATAAGCTCAGCTGATTGAAAATATGGCGGGCAAAAGACAAGGTATACTTCATTGCAAAGGCGTTATAGTTATGTGACGGACGTCGGATGTCATCGGTTCCCAAGAAAAAGCGGGTTGGGACATCGCCTGGAAGAGGAGGACGATGTGATACTAACACTTGTGACCTCAATTAATAATGTGTCGATTCCACAATGTCACCTTTAATCCGTTATTACTACTTTTTAGAAACTGCCAAACTTGGGGAGCTTGACTTGGCGTTCGCCATCAGCTCAGCTGCGACAGATGCCGACAGAACATTCCAACGAATGAAGTACACAGTAAAGCAGATCGCAAAGGAGTATAACACCGACAAAATTCGCTGTGCTGTGTTGGTCTTCGGTGATCAGACTCACTCA
>OX421446.1:59039683-59062183 GCA_949126865.1 Montipora capitata
ACCAAGAATACCAGAGGTGGACTTAGCTTTTGTCATCAGCACTACAACAGCAAACTTTGACGACAATATGAAAAGGACCAAAGCAATAATTAAAGAAGTCGTCAAACAGTACGGAATGAACAAAATTCTTTACAGCTTGGCCACTTTAGATGACAAGCTTGACATTGCTGTGAAGTTTAACCAAAAAGTGGCGAGCAAATCTGAGTTCATGGGCTACGTAGATTCAATTCCCAGTAAAATCGGAGGGTCGGACTTGGCTAAAATCCTTGAGGAAGCACAAACCATATTTACAGAAGGCAACGGAGGTCGTGTCACAGCTAAAAAGGTTTTGGTCGTGATTATCGATGGAAAGTCCAGCAGTAGGGTAAACGACATCGAAGATGCTGTACGTGTTGTGGAAGATGTTGGCATTCGTGTGATCCCTGTTGGAATTGATCAGGCTGAAAAAGCGGAACTGGAGACATTAACTCTAGTGGAGGAAGATGTGCTAATGCCGTCAAAAGATGAAAGCCCCGAGGATACTGCCAAAGAAATCATGGATAGAGCATTAAATGGTTAGTTTTTTTTCTTATGATATATGATTAATTTTGAAGGTTTATTGAGATTGTTGTACGTATACCATCTTCCTTAAAGCAAATATGTCCAGAAATATACGTTGTTCACCATCATCATCATATCTTTATTTACCCTCGGATTTCAGAGTAGCTTCATGTAGTTAGTAGGGAGCTTAAGCACGTGCGTTTTTGAGACCCGGACGGCAACCGGAAGTGAGCTGTTTTCCCTTTTAACTTGTCTTCACACAACCACATTTATATCGCTAAGCATCTTTTCACTATTAGAGACCCTAATTTTAAAAATCTGGTTGAGACCGCTATCCTAGCGTGCGAAAAGTTCACTTCCGGTTGCCGTCCGCGTCTCAAAAACGCGCCTGCTTAAGCTCCCTAGTATCTCCTATCATTTACCCTTCCAACCATGATATACCACAGGGAACAGACCACAACATCGGGAACTCCATGCCCTACTCTTTGCGAATAGTGTATGGGTTCTCAGTTTTACGTCCCACAGGTTTTACATTGCTGCATTGTCATCTGTGTTTCTAGAGATTGGTTGCAAACCACCTACATCAAAAATACCATAATACTGTTTGTTTGTTTGTCCCTCCAAAATTTTGTATAGGCATTGTTTTTATTTTCTCTCGGCACTTATAATGGTCCCAAGAGAAACTGGAAACATTGCTTGTGCAAAATTTTGGAGGGACAAATAAAGAGTTTTGTGGTATTTTTTATATTGGCTAATAGACCTCTTTGCAGTTGTGTGCTTAGTTACCTGGCCTTAAAATGAAAGTGAGGCTGGTGTTGACCTTATGATACAGACCTTCCTCCATTTCTTAGGTTAAATGATGTTGTTGTCATGCTAATTAGTAAGAATTTACATGAGAAAAGCAGTGAGGTTTCTGTCAAAACCAGGTCAACTCTCATTCATAGGCCAGGCAACTAAGCACACACTTGTAAAATACTACAACAAGAGTGTCCTCTCAAGTTTAACCATGTGCTCTCTATTTCCAACAATTAGGTCATTGTCGGGGATAGCGTTACTTTTAGATTAGGGTAAATGCAGCATTTTGACGTTACTGGAGAAGCAGAGTTTAGGGAACTTAACGTTTCTGTATTTCAAGGCACAAAACGTAGGGGAGAAGAGAAAGGGGGCACTTGGTGTCCCTTATTGAAATTGGCGCGTATTTTGTCTTGCATTTCTGAATATATCTTCCTCAATGATGCATTTATCTAGGATTTCTTCCCAGTTGTTTCGTGGTAACAATGGTGAACTAGGGAATGGTCGTAAATTCTAACGGACAGGAATGTGAATTAACTAAACCGCACACCAGTGGTTCAGTTGGTTGAGCACCGGGCCGCCATGCGGGAGGTCGTGAGTTCGACTCCGGCCGGACCAACACTCAGGGTCTTAAAATAACTGAGGAGAAAGTGCTGCCTTTGTAATTACATCCGCAAAATGGTTAGACTTTCAAGTCTTCTCGGACAAAGACTATAAACCGTAGGCCCCGTCTCACAAACCTTCAATGTTCATAAAAAACCTGTGGGACGTTTAGAGAGCCCACACACTAGTCGAGAAGAGTAGGGCATGTAGTTCTCGGTGTTGTGGTCTGGCCTTTCCTTCAGCAATGTGGTCGGCTTGGTGTAATCTTCTGAATGGACTACTGATCAATGAGACCACATTACAGTAAAACAGACAGTAGTCAAATTGAAGGAGTCCAAGTGCTGAAACTGGTAAACTGGTAAATTTAAACAGATGCTGATTTTTAAAAAGTTGTAAAAACAAACATATTTTTCTTTGTTTTAGAAACTGCATCAGTCCCGCTTTTGGACCTGGGCTTTGCCATAAGTGCTTCATCGCAGCACGCAGTTAAGGCTTTTGACCTCATGAAAGAGTCAATAACAAGTATCATCGATCGCTACGAAACTAGCAACATCCATTACGCTCTGATTACCTTCGGCGACTCCGCGAAACAGGAGGTCAACTTCACATCAGATCTTCCGGGTCCTGAAGCTTTAAGACAGGCGATAGACAATATTAGGCTGCCGTCCGGCGAGCCAAACCTTAAGGGGGCTCTTGCAGAAGCGAAAATGATGTTCAAACAAGCTCCTTCTCGACCAGGCGCCAAAAAGGTCCTTGTTGTGATTATGGATAAGAAGTCAACAAGCGATTCTAAAGAAGTGGTAATAGATGCTATCGGATTGGAGAATAACAACATCAATGTCGTCCCAGTTGGTATTGGCTCGGAAGCAAGTCAGCCGGAATTAGAGAAGATCACGACCAACAAGAAACTTATGGTGGATGCTGGGATAGATGACATTCCCGAGAGACTGGGAGAAAAAATTATGAGAAAAGCAGTCAAGAGTATGTGTTTTCTTTGTGTTCTTTGCACAAGATAATTTGTAGAAGTAGAATAGATCATAGCTACAACCCGGGCCAAAATATCTTGGGACACCTTAAGCAATGATCGAGCGCAAAAATCTCTTCAATTAAAGGTTTACCTTGTATTCTAGAATAATTCCCCTCATAGTGGCCCTCCGACCTCCCCCTTATAATGTTGAAACAAACTGCAGCATTTCTGAATTAATGTTTCTCGGATTCCAATCAACATTGTAAGGAGGGGGTCGGGAACTAGGTTATTCCCATTAAACCGGTCGTGCGTTTTTGACTTGATTGTCCAAACAATTTTGTCCGGGATTGTAGTATTTATACAACTTACACAGTTACAAAGGATCTATACTTACACCTGATCCATTAAGCTTGGACGCGAAGAATGCGCGAGGAGATTCACTTCCTTAAACACTGGGCCATTTTGCCTTCTTAAAGAGAATCCTGGAAAGATGGCTTGTGTACGAATTCTCTACAAGGATAGTAAAAAATGTGTAGTAGTTGTATTGTGAGTTGTTGTTGCGTTTTACTGAAACGAGGTTAGGCTGAATCCGTGTGAATAAGCTGAATTTGCACGCAATGTTAACTAAAATATCTTGGTTTAACATTGTTTTATAGCTCTTCCAGCTATCCCTATGGCCAACTTGATCTTCGCAATAAGTGCGTTGTCAACGAATGCCAACGAAAAGTTCCAGAAGATGAAAGACATCATCAAGACCATGAACGAAGAATACGGAAAAGAGAGGATTCACTACAGCCTGATTGTTTTAGGTAAGGAACCTTCAGTGGAGCTGCGATTTTCCAACGTGTTTGACACTGATGACGAGTTCAGCGCTCACTTGGACGCGAGAGGTAGAGCAACAGACGGCGCGGATTTACATAAGGCTCTTCAAAAGGCCGCAGAGCTGTTTGAAGACGATGAAAGGAAAGATGCGAGAAAGGTAACAAGTCGTTAAAAATTTTAGATCATCTCTGATCTAATTTAGTCGCGTGTGCGCGCGTACGGAGCACGGGAGGTTTGGGCTTTGAGACTTTTTAACTCGTGTTTGCATATACAATAAACTGCATTTACACAATGAAATTTTAAGCAACTAAGTCAGTGACGTCACCTTTCCCAAGATCCAACATTTTCTCCTCGATCCAGTTCTCTGATACGTTATAGTTAGTAATGGCGGACCAGTAAATAGGAAAATTCGAGTTGAGATAAACAGGTGTCTTTTTTAAAATCAAGGCTTAAAACATGGGTCTCTTAGTGTTTGGACGCTGCCACACAATTTGGACGCTTGCCGCGTGAGATAATCTTTATTGTTAGTTTTGATAAATTTGCACGTCTTGCCCGGCAGATAAAAAGCGAAGTTTTGAGGTAGGAATCGTCAAAAATGTTTGCTTTCGGTGGGAAGAGCAATATTGTGGACTAAAATATTTGAGTTTAGGTGCAAAGCGGTAAAAATCGAAAACAGACCCATTCCTCTCACATCACGGTGGTGAGTCGAAATTACTGCTAGTTTCGATAATAGCCCATTTCCGAGTTGCTGTTTGCCTCAGTTTCAAAGCGAGTTCTGGTGCACAACCATTCAAATGGAAATGAGTTGCGTATTCTTATGCAAATCAAACTCATTTCCCTTACAATAGTTGAGCACCAAGACTCACTTCGAAACCGAGACAAACAGCAACTCGGAAATGGCCCATTTTGCGCCTCTAGCTCGGCAGATAAAAAGCGAAATTTCGAAGTACTTAGGAATCGTCAAACATGTTTGCTTTCGGTGGGGAGATCAATATTGTAGTCTAAAAATATTTGAGTTTAGGTACACTTTGACATTTTCAGATCATATTGCCTTTACATAACCATACACACATTTTTGTTAAGGTCCTTGTGGTGATTATGGATAAGGCGTCAACCAGTGATGAGGAAGTTGTGAGCTCGGCCAAGCCACTATGGAATGATGACGTGGAGGTGATTCCAATCGCGTTCGGCCGCGAATCTGATGAAAACGAACTGAAGGCCATAACACCACATGCGAAAAATGTCATTACCGCTGGCTTGTCCAATGAAACGAGAACGATTGCCGAGGAAATCATGCACAAAGTGCGAAAAGGTATGTGGACACCGACACCGGACTTTTTCCATTTGACAAAACTGATCGGCCAGATCGCGCAGTTGGAAGCACTAACTCTACAAGGCCTTCAAATTAGCACAGCTTCGAGAATGATATATACTGTTCCAGAAGAATGCAAGGGATTATCATGCATGTCTTCCTTCAAATTACTGCATTTTATTTGCAAACTGACTGGTCTGGCCGGCCAGTTTTGAGTTGTGAATTTGCAGAATTTACAAAAAGAAAGTTTTCGAATTCTCGCGATCTTGTGGTAAGGGGACCAGAATATTGGCGAAGCGTCCCTTACAGGTGGATTTCAACCAATCTCTTGAGACCAAGGCGACAGTGGTGTAATGTACTATTGCTGGTGGACGAACAAAAGAATCTAATACGAAACATTTAGTTTTTGTCTATTAGTGTAGCGGTCCACCAACATGGCGATACACCTTATTCCAAAATGGCCGCCATTTAAATATTCTTTTGTTTTTATTCAAGTTAGCCCTTGATGCCTCGTTCTTAAGCTTAAAATTCAAAATAATATTTTATCTTGAACGAGGCAACAAGGGCCAATTTGTTTGCGCATAAATCAGCGGCCATTTTGGGATAAGGTGTATAACGTAACGTGAAAACCACCTATTGAGAAGCGTTACTTTCATTTATTTCTTGCAATAAGCTTTTTTGAGTACCTCTGCCCTCGCCTTTTCGGGTGCATTATAAATTTAACTGGAAAAATAAGGAGCGTTATCTGGACTTAACAATACAGACCGCGTGAAAAAGGTAAAATGTCATATGTTCAAATATTTTGAAGCACAGGGGCATTCTGTCTGCGCGTGCGCGACTTTGAGATCGCTTATGAGCGTATCCGCTGGCCCGCCATAAGCAGAAACGAAAATAATGGCGGTCTACGTGGCGAAAAGTTTCGAGTTCGTGTCGTTATCTGTGTAGTTTATCTTCCTTGCCTTACGTGTAGACGGTGTCAAAAGATCGAGAAACGGTTGGGCTGTTTATGGCAAAAAGTCACAGCAAAGTACTTTCGAATAATAAGGGGAAACCAAGTTGTTTTGGTGTGGAACTCTCACGTAGTCAGTAATCTTGCGAAAGTTGCATAATTCGAAGGCCTCTTCAAACACACATAAGCAGACTAGACAGACATTTTACCGCGTTAGTTTTGATTCCAACCTACGTGTTAACCACCTCACTGTTCTCTCTTTTGCTCTGTTGGGCATTCTTGTTTGAAATGTGTTAAAATATCGAGAATTTCAGCTACATTATGAAAATAAATGTTCACCCAAAGTTTACGGTAGCTTGCCTTTTTTGGTTTCAAGTTTGTTGGCATGAACGCGAACAAGCGTGAACGACGGGCCAAAAACAGCAGCTTTGACCAAATTATGGTCTGAGTAAACAGCCAGAAAATAGAGTTGGTAATGTTACTACGAGAAAAATGTTTAGAAATTGTGGAACGTTTGAAGCTTCTGACAGAGAGTAAGTCATGTTAAGGCTTGGTTTCGTGTATTGCATGGAGCAACTCCCATTTGAAAATTACTGCTTACATGGTGTTAGCTTCAGGGAACCAGAGCAAGATAGCTGGTTAAGGTTTTAAGCACATCCCAAATCCCTAGGGAACTAAATCTGAGGACCTGAAATAAATAACCACTGTCTAAGGGCATAGCTAGGTCTATGATTCCCATGTTGTAATTGAACAAGCTGCCCTCTTGAACCTTGGACAACTGTCTCAATCTGTAGGAATGATCCTTCTCTGTGTTTATTTCCAAAGAATCAGACTATTCAAGTTGAAAATTGACTACAGAATGACAACAGGAAATTAGTAAGTTCTGACTAGACCAGGCCCAGGGAACAAAGCAATGTTAAGAGTGACACACCAAAGAGTATTCCTTTTTTAATATCAAGCCCCAAGCTTTTTAAACTTTTACAAGTATAGAACTAAAATATAATTTAATTTGTTAGTCCTTCGGAAGTATAAGATATGAGGAAATGGTCAACAACTGTATTCACAATAAATGGATATCGAAAACTTAATGATCACGAGTGTTTTTCTTCATATCAACTTGCTGGTCACCTTACTGAGACTATGACATGCAACATTTTATTATGTAGGATGTGACTCCAACTAGTGAAATCTTAACTGTACATTGAATTTATAAGCAACAAAAAATTCCATTTGTATGAGCCTCATGAATTTAGCGCATCTATTAATTTTACTGCAAACAAATTAATTATCTACGAGTGTTTAAGATCCCAATCATAATCCAGAACTTCAAGAGCTTCAAATATGGCTGTTTCACATAACCAATCTGCCCGTTTATCTTCATTCACAACTGGTTCTCAAGGTAACACCTTTCCACAAAACTTGAGCTCTCAGCTATCACTTCTGTCCATTGCTCCAATTGTTGAGCCACTGCCCATCTCTCTAAACAGCAGAGAATACGCTGTCAGTTCTTTTGATCCTAACTTTTAATTCTGTACATGAAACACTTTTTCCAAAGCAAGCTTACTGATAAACCTAAGACATGGAGAATTATGTTTATACTAGAACTTGTTTATGGATGCTGGACACTTTTCGAGAAACTGTGATGAGTAAATTCTTCAAATTAAAGACATGCAATATGGAACTCTTTTCATTCTTCTAGATAACTACATTCCCCTTGTCCTTTCAATTAACAGCCTAACCTTAAAACTAAATAATAATTTGCAGAGTACTTCTGATCATGGCTCAGGATACATGTCTGAACAGATGTCACTACAAAGCACTAACAGACAAGCTTCTAATGCATACAACCATTAGCCTCTTTTAAAGCCACAAGCATGGGCTACAAGGTGGCCTTATTGCAACTAGCTCTTCTGGAAACATCAGTAACTTCATCAGATATCTTGCAGGAATGGTTATGCATGAGTGGGGGCACAACTGCAAGGATCAAACATGGCCATTTTAGGTCTGAAGTAAACATCAATAATTTAGGGTTTCATTTCTTTCAACTTAAGTAAACCATTCTCTTCCTCTTCCTCACACTATCTTGGTTTTTACATACATTGTAAATGCTCATAAAGATTTGCTACACTGTACCCAGTATTTATTCAACATTTTTTGGGTACAAATAACATTCAAGGTAATATGTACATGAACTCCTTTGCTTACTCTCATTGCAAATTTGAAAGTATTATTGTTCATCTAGTTTTCAACATAATTTTGTATCTTCCTTTACCCGTGAATTGTTGTGAACATTTATTGATTTTTATACTACAGTATATGGATTGTTGGAAGAGCCAGTACATGACAAATCTGATGTGTAACATATTATTTGTGAATAATGATTGTTGAGAAGATGATCAAAATATAGTGACAGGTCTTGCAGATAATCAAGTGCATGTTTCACTTATTCTAGACAGTACAACGGGATTTTGGCAAGTAAAACGTGTTTCCTAACATTTTTTTGTAGAAATGTATAACTAACACATACATCTAAAGAAATCGTGATTGGCATTCCTCTACAGGCTAAGGGATACACACTAAAACTGTTCTGCCCTACAGAGCTCGTCTCCAGAATTACAACCAAATCTTTTTGAATGAGCATTCTCACTTATTTCTTAAATCGCTCGTCTAAGAACACTTGCTGAGGTAAATTCAATTGCTGCACGTAGAAAAAAAAAACCGATGAGCTTCTAATGCTAGTCTGCTAGGTAGCAGCATGCTAATGAAATAAACACGATAACAGAGCTTACGCCATCCGGTTCGAAAACTACATGGACAAGCTCCAAATGTGAAATCTTCGACAGTAAACGGTAGTAGTTTGCCTTGTTACAAAAAAGAGCACGCATTTTTTCGGAATAAATAAACCAGATGAAGCGGAGGACAAATAAACAAACAATGCACTAAAAGTGTTCTCGGACTTGGGGGCCGGCGAAAAAGGGTAGTTTAACCGAACTTTTGACTTAAGTTAGCTCTAGGAGACGAAAAAAGCAATGACGAAAATACCTACTGAAGCACAGGAAAAAAAATTGCAAAAGTCATCGTGTATTGAAATGACACTACAACCTTGTTAAAAATGGACAACTATATGCTCTGCACAACAGACTTGGAGAGCAGCAAGACAGAAGACTTTCGTGATCCACGACTTGGAAAATCAATCAAAACTTCCCAGATAAAAATTTGCCAAAAGCTGTTGTAATAACATTGTAATCCTACAAACAGCGCATTTTTTTAAGCCTGGAGTCCCAAGCGGCTGCAAAGAGGAAGAAGAGACAATGTTATTTGAAGTAATTTAAAGCTTGGGGGCCGGCGGAATTATGATGAAAACTTACTTCAAATTTGAAGCAAAATCAGCTCAAATTCAAAATTTCCATCTCATAAAGGGTGGTTTATCTGAGGATCGTGTCAATATGCAGCCCTGTGATTCATAACAATAAAGCTTCAACATCTTCAAACTAACCTGCATCATTTGGCTTCTCGTGTGAACATCTTGAACTTCGGTAAATCAACTGCCAAACTCCACTTATTTGGGCCTTTATGTCGTTTTGTTCGGGATTTGATCATTAAAATATTCTCATCCGAACTCCCAACAAACTCGAAGAATATCCATAGTGATAGAAAAGTGTGTAATTTTGTTACAATCTTTCATCTCTCTTGACAAAATATTTTTCAAAGTGTAGATCGCCCGTTTAAAAACCCGCGGGCAGCGCGTTCAAAATAACAATGGCGCCGAACTCGAATAATTCGATTCCCTTCGCGCATGCTCAGACAAAATGCCCATGTGCTATATTTTGATCAAGTAAAACGCTAAAGACACAGATAACAAGGAATGAATGAATCTGTTGCACACTTTGATATTTCAACTCATTGTAGGAAAAATATATATTTCTTTTCAATGTGGGTGAACAGTGGCCAAGGGAGCTGAGGCTTTCGAGTTGTAATGACGTAATGAAATTTTAAATATGCGCCGCATTGGGAACGAGAACTTAAAATAGCTTTGCGAAACTAAAAATAGATCTTTACAAAAATTATGATGGGGCACGGGGATCCGTTCTCTTGCCTCATCCTCTCTTGAAAGAACCTATCCCTGTGTAGAAAGCACGTACTGGACAAAGTGAGTTTTAAAAAATCGTGACGATGATGTAGACGAGGAGCTCTTGAGTCGGAGCGAACTGCTCTTACAATTAAGGCATTTTTACAGACCGATGTATTTTTAGACTCCCTGCTTCGTAGAAAACTAAGGCAGAGTCCGATTCGGTGACACTATGACGTCAAGTTAGTTTCTGGTGATTGGTCATTGGGGCTCATGCCGGAGTCTCAATCACGAGAAAATTCAATCTAGGAATAAATCGGCCTGTGAAAATGCCGTGACAGGAATATATGGGAGTTGCTTGGTCCGACTCATGGGCTCCTGTGTAGGCTTAATGTTGCTGGGTATGGTTTTCCATGTCCGTGCTTTTTTACGTCATCGCATGCATGTTGGTGGTAAACAAAGCAAGTCAGTTTTTTCAATTTGTTGGCCATCGGAAGAATCATGCACCTGAAAATATCCCCCCAATATCGCCTTTGCGGCCGCCGATCTTTTGCGCTATTTCTGCGCATATAATACAACCAATAAATCTCTAGTTTTTTCTCTCTTTTTTAAATCTATAATTTGTGACCTTATAGAGTGTGTTCGCTCATGTGACCAGCAGCCATATTTGCATAATATAGAAAAGAAGGAATTTTCATAAGAAAAGAGTTTAATTCCCAAAAGAATATTTCACTCTTCCAACATGGCCGCCTTGACGTCATGTAAAAACACTCTATTGGTTTTCCATGTCCTTGTTTCGTAGCTAAGGAGGACATTGCCTTTGATATCTACTTATTTTGTTTGAATTTCAGCCGTACCGATGATTGACGTTGCCTTCGCCATCAGCTCCAACGCCCCTGGATCTGAACAAAGTTTCAAGAAAATCAAAGACGCCATGGACTTTATAATCAGAAATTATGGTGCGGATAGAATGAGGTATGCCGTCGTCAGATTTGGCTCATCTGCATTCAAAGATATTTTTTTCCAAGATGTAAAAACAGTGGACGAACTTAGAGAACAAATCGACCAAATGTCACGTCCCTCGGGGATGCCGAATCTCAAGGAGGCCTTGGAGAAAGTAAAAGCCATGTTTGATCAAGCACCAGAGAGGTCTGGGGCAAAGAAATTCCTTGTTGTTGTCATGGATACCAAATCAAGCAATTCACCGGAAGAGATTACGAAGGAAGCAGAGTCTCTAGAGAAAGATAGAATTAAGGTATGCTGATTCACGTAAGCTAATGCGATTCGACATGGACTCCAATATACAAAGACAGAGAGCAAGAGAGTAAGGGATGTGGCTGGATTCTGTAAACGGAAATAGCCATAGCTACCTCGCGTCCCATGAACCCATCGGAGCACAAAAACAGGCCTTTGTGTAATGCACCTTAAGCGGAACGCCATTTTTAATTTCTTGCGATCGAGATGTCTTGAAATTTCTGGTTATCCAATTGCATTGGATAGCAAATAAGTTTGTATCGCACTTTCTTCACCTTCCGTCCCACTTATAATTTATTGTTGTCTCAATGAGACTGTTGGTAGTGCGGCCCAGTGCTTAGTGTGCTTGCATTGAGATTCAGAGATCCCGGGTTCGAGCCCAGTTCTGACCTCTCCTGGTAGTCTCTGGTTCATTTCCTCGGCTGCACTTGTAAACAGCAAACTGGTTTGTCTCCGGCCAGTTGGATTCTTAGAACATTGTTGTTCTGCTGGGGCGGCTCCATACCAGTTTCCACCGGTTTACGGAAATCGGTTAGAAACCCGCGAAAGAGGACATTGGAGAGTTAAAATCCAAAAAATCCCCCGGGGAGCATGTCCCCCACCCTTCCCCCCAGAAACGTTTTCGTTGTTTTGGAAACCGGTCATTATTTATCGTACGAAGCTGGTCAAAAGACTTTAGGACACTAGTCAAATTTGGCCGAAGAGTAGAGAATTTACTGTTCATGCTTCTATCGTTTATATGAGCAACACGTGCTCTTCTTTCGCTGCCTTGTTGTGTCCCCCCTTAACCCCAGACGATGTTGAAACCTTCGTGCGATCGATGAACTACTCTTCGGACACCGTGAAAAATCAACATTAGGGAGTTTAAGAAACGAAGACGGCAACGGTAACGAAACGCCAAAAAAGCAGTAATATTATTGGTTAAAAGAACCAAAATGCTCGTGCTGCACTTGCGGCATGCTTTTTTGAACATTTCTCTCCCGTACTCGTCAAAACTACTGCGTGAAATGACCAAATTTAAGGTTTTGACGACAACGTGGACAAACTACAGGAATCTTTCAGTCTCACTCTTTACTTCAAATCCGTCCTTACCAATCCAGTTATAGGACGCTTCGCCCATATTGTATACTATAAACAGGATGGAAAAATCATGAAGTACTTAAAATAGCTCAAACTTATATTTTGAAGTGACGCTTTCGCCGCCCGTAGCCGTCGTGGTTTCTTAAACTCCCTATTGTAATGGGGGGAGGGGGAAAAGCGGGAATTTTCCCAACAGTTTTGACCAGGATTGTAGATCCGTCCCTGTTCTGTTCGGTTTCGTTGGCGCAGAACAGCCCCTACTGGGGAGTGATCGATTGAATGTGTGTGCAGGTGTCTATGGGTTCTCATCTTTACTTGTCATAGCTGTTATAAAGTCTCATCGTCATTCTCGTCATAACCCCAGCATCGTTTAATGTTCAACTCAATGGTCAGCGTCATCATCGCAGGAACTGGATGCAAACAACTGCTACCTCTAGTTTGCTTGCTCAGTTCCTCGAATTTATAAAGGGCCCGTTTCTCGAAAGTCCCGGAAACCTTTCGGACCCGAAAAGTCATTTGTGAAACTGCTAACCGCTTATTTTGGAGAGCCGATCCTTTAACATGCATTCAAGGTAACAAAAAGACAAATAACTGTAAAGTTTGACGACTTAAATCCTCTCCGTTCTTGAGATACAAAGGGAATTGTGACACCCGAAAATGGCCCGTAAAGTTTCGGGACTCTCGGAAAACGGGCTCCTAGGTCCCGTTTCTCGAAAGTCCCGAAAACTTTCGTGCCCGAAAAGCCATTTGTGAACCTGCCAACCGCTTGTTCAGGAAAGCCGATCTGACTGACTGTGAAGTTTGACGCCTTAAATCCTCTCCGTTCTTGAGATATAGAGGGAATTGTGACACCCGAAAATGGCCCGTAAAGTTTCGGGACTTTCGAGAAACGGGCTCCTGGTTATTTATTGATGGTTTGCATCTGACGTCACCGGGTGGCCTTGTTGGTGCACAGAACAATGCAGTAAAACCTGTGGGGCGATTTTGTATTGTCTTATACACCAACATGGCCGTCTCATCACGTGGATCCAAACCAAGAATAGAATCGTGTCCTTTTTGTCATTTGGCAAGAAAGCTGTTCTAAACATGAACGTTTAAAAAATACTGCTTTTTTGAGCAGGGTTGGGATTTGAAGGCTACTGCTCATGCGATATTATCATGTTGTCGCCGTTACATTGCAGCGTTTCGATAACTTTTCTAGGTAATCCCAATCGCTCTTGGCACAGAAACAGATCGAAACGAACTAGAAAAGATCACTACAAACCGAAAGAACATCGTGGAGTCTCCAAGAAGCGAGGAGCCTGAAGCTTTGGGAAAGAAGATCATGAAAATTGCTGTCAGAGGTATTTGCCATCAACCAAGCCTCTTAGGTTAATCGTACTTAACCCTTGCAATGCCTGCTTAAAACATAGCTTTTCTTAAGATACTAAATTGCGTGTGTTGCATATAATAGGGACTGTATGCGAGAACGCCGCCGAAGGTTGAGTGAACTTTATTTAGCAATACACGCACCCTGTAATCATTTTCGCGATCATTTCTTTGCAAGTGTAAATTGCGTATTTCACACACAGAGATGAATTTTGGATAAACGATGTTGACGACCGGAGAGAGAGTTGAAACTCCATCATGGGATTCTAACGTCCTTCATATTAAAATGTGAACGGAAAGGAAATGAATCGGAATTTTATATAATCGTGTGCACGTGCTGGGCGTGCAGAATTAAAACGCACGTGTGGGGCCAGCGGAGCCATTTTTTGTTTGTCTTTTTTTAACCCGTTGTTTTGTGGTGTTTTCGCTCACCTCTTTGTCTACGCCCTAGTTGCCTAAGTTCCCTGAAGGATCCGTCCAAATGACCGTAAACGAAAAACGTATATAGTAATTTTCCGGTTGTTTTTAATTTTAGTTCTACTTACAGATCACCTGCCAGTAAAGAAAGTCGACATGATCATAGCCATCAGTACCACCGCGACCAGAGGCGACGAGAACTTCAAGAAAGCCAAGGATGTTGTCCAGTCAGTCATCAATGAGTACGGCCGTGAACGTCTTCATTATGGTGTCATACTTTTCGGGAAACCACCGCTAACAGCTGTGCGCTTGCGGGGCAGATATGACAATGACGCTAAATTGATGGAAGCGATAAACGCATTCCCTCGTGACAAGGACGGTGCGGACTTGGCCCAGGTATGTAGAGTTCAATCAAGAAGTTCTGTTTGACTTATTTACACCACGGGGACACAAGATTTAGAAAAATAGGGAAGAAAGCATGGAGTAGACTCTGTTGATAAAAAGATGGGTAAACCCTTTGCTTTGACTTTCTTACCCTGGCAGAACTGGCAAACAACATTTCGCAGGTAGGGTTACCTCACCAGCCGGGAGAATTTTCTTGGTTGGTTGTTTAAAGTAGGTCAAAAACCGTTTTACCTCCAAACCTTTCTCATTTCCTTTCTTCTCTTGCCTTCTCAACCGGTTATCAACCGTGCCTCCCACCTCTGTGACCCAGGTTCAACTCTGGCCTCGAGGTCGTATGTGGACTGAGTTTCAGTCGATCTCAATCTGACTCCGAGGTTTTTTCTCCGGGTACTCTGGTTTTCCTCCCTCATCAAAATCCACTCTCAGTTATTAAGATCCGGGCGGATACCCTCGAAAGGGATAATGTCTGGTATCTCTCCTTTTCGTTGTATTAAAATGAATAAAGTTTGCTTTGGTTTCTTTCTTTCTCCACACGTTTTTCTGCAATAAAAAACCATTATAAGCTAGAATTGGCCAAAATGAAAATGATTTTGACCTTGAACGAGGTTTTGTTAAGAACCAGCCTGTGATTGGTACCGAAATGAAAAACCAACTTCGTGGACCATGTAGTTCTTCTCAATCCCATTTCCTCTTCCGTTAGCTTTACACATTCAGTGACTGGAGATTTTATCTAATAATATTATTTTCAAAAGGCCTAACCAAGTTCTAAGTGGTTTTTCAATTCGGTAAGGGATTATTACGGGAACCTTTTTTTTTTGTTCGCGGAATTGATTTCTTTGAAATTTACGTTGTCGTTTCGTTTGTGAATGTTTGTAAGCCTGATTTTGTGGTCGTCGTTTTTGCAGGCTGTCGAGACGTCATGGCAAATGTTTTCACGGGAAGCAAGACAACATGCCCAGAAAGTCTTGATAGTTATTTCGGACAAGAAATCAGATAGTACAGATGACGAAATAGACAAGGCAGTGACGCCATTGCGAGAAAATGACGTCGTGATTATTCCTGTGGCTTTTGGTAACGAGGCTGACAAGGTGCAACTTGTAAAGCTCGTAGATGACGAAAGCACTCTGGTGACCGCAGACACTAACAATGATACCACTGACATCAAAGATGAAATTATGAATCAAGTTTTCAAAGGTACGTGGGCAAAATATCCTTGGAGAACTTTTTTTTCGGGTTTGGTTAGTTTTCCAAAGGAGTGCGTAGTGTTAAGCGCTACATATCTCGACCTCGAAGCCTCGTTCTCCTGCAGGGTGGCTTCCACACATAAGAATGAACAAATTGCTCCAGAATGTCTCAGCACCCAGGAGTATAGTAGAGAGTAATCATTGTGCAATAGGAAAATAATCATGTTGCTCGTCAGGGATGGCGCAGTAATGAGAGCACTCGCCTCCCACCAATGTGGCCCGGGTTCGATTCCCAGACTCGGCGTCGTATGTGGGTTGAGTTTGTTGGTTCTCTACTCTGCACCGAGAGGTTTTTCTCCAGGGACTCCGGTTTCCCCTCTCCTCAAAAACCAACATTTGACTTGATTTGCGTTAATTGTTAATTTCAGTTTACAGTGTCCCCAATTAGTCCTCCAGCGCTAGAACGACTAGACACTTAAATAAAGTTCCTTTCCTTTCCTTTCCTTTCCTTTCCTTTCGCAGAGAAGCTCTTTAGTACATTTCTTTGCCGTTGTATTAGAACACAAATGTAAAAAAACACTTTTTAAGACGGTGAGCCGAGTCCAGTGGTGTTCAAATCCCGTTCTAACCTCTGGTTTTGATTTGATTCCGGTTGTCCTGGATTCAACTCTACCACGCTTTGTAAATAGCCAACTGGTTTCCTGCTGCCAGGTGGAGTTCTTAATCGTGTTTCTGTTAAATTTGTTGTCTGTTACGTTTATTTAAAGTGCGGTAGTTAATTAAGTGATAGCTAAGTGCACTTACACTATAAACAAAGCGTTAGAGCGAGTTTCAATCGAGTGTCCTAAAATCAAAACCAAAGTAATTACTTTGACCAATCAAAAAGGACGAAGACAATCCAGTAAACCAATCAAAACTCGAAGTAATTACTGGTAGCCGACACAAAGCGCGGGAAAATGTGCACGCGCAAGGCACGATTGGTTTGGGTTTCAGTTCTGATTGTTTGGGAAAATGGCGCGAGAACTTTGAACCAATCATTGAGTGAAGTAATCATAAACCAAAGTAATTATCTAATTACTTTCGACACTCAATTGAAAACCGCTCTAACATTACATTTACAAAAACCACTTTTAATGTTTGAACGACAATATGAGCATACAGTAGTGTAGTCCTTACGCTTAAGCGGCCTTCACACGGCAAACTTAAGTTTGCAAACTCGTGTTGGCAAACTCAAGTTGGTGTGTGTGAAAGACACAACAACAGTTGTCAAACATGTTGGCAAACTATTGGCGAGAATAGAGACAGGTTCTATTTGTCGCCAACAGTTTGCCAACGTGTTTGCCGACTGTTTTTGTGCCGTTCACACACACCAACTTGAGTTTGCCAAACTTGAGTTTGCTAACTTAAGTTTGCCGTGTGAAGGCCGCTTTACAGTAGTGTGGTCCTTAAACAGTTTCAGGCATGTGCTCTTTGTAAGGTGATGGACGCCCTTTTTATTTGATAAATCGTCATTTTTCGCAGCTTATAAATTTTCGTTTTCTCGCTATTGCAGAAAGGATCTTAATACCCGAGATGGACTTGCTCTTCGCTATCAGTACTGGCGCCATAGAGTCGGACGCGAACATGGCGTACACAAAGGAGGTCATTAACAAAATTATTGACAAATATGGCGTCAAAAACCTCAAGTACAGCTTGCTGACATTTGGCCAAGAACCCTACGTGCATTTCAAATTCAACTTCATCTCCTATGACGTCAGCCTCTTGAAGCTCGCTATGAAACGAATCAAAATGCGGTCACGTGGTGCGTCACTGAAGAATGCCATGAGAGAGGCAAAGAATGTGTTTGAGGAAGCTCAAGGTCAGCGGTAGTAGTAGAACTTAAAGTTCCATGAAAAAACCTCTTACCGCAAGCGTGTGACAACGCACAAATGGAGCGCGATCAAGTCTTGAGAATCGCCAGAAATTAAATCGAGCGTTTTGGTGACATGGTCGTGCATGAGAACACGATCCTGCAATAGTCTCGAATTGAAGCTCGCAGTATACCCAAACGAACGAATGAGCAAGCGAGCGAATAAATGAATGAATGAATGAAGAGTGTGATCCCCCTTCTTTTCATGTTATTTAGTTCGCCGTTCAGATGCAAAGAAAGTGCTGGTGGTTGTAATCGACAAGAAATCAGACAGCACTGATGAGGAGATCAGAAGGGCAGCTGACCTTTTGGAAAATAGCAAAATCCGCGTTATCCCTGTGGCACTCGGCAACGAAGCTGACGTTGCCGAGCTTACAAACGCTACTGTTGACGAACGTGACGTCATCAAAGCGGACAGAAAGGACGATCCGGAAAAAATTGCAGATGAGATCATAGAAAAAGCAAGTGAGTGAACTTAATGATGAAAACGATGATGATTTTACCGAGTGTCATGATTTTGGTTGTAACTGGATTAATCTCGTTCCCAGTGTCTTTCCTCTCCGTCTTCCCTTTCCCTGGGGCGAGAGAGAGATCCTGGTTTGGGCTGTTCACGCTTGTTCCAAAATATGAGACAAAGCCGACAAAATAATAATAATAATAATAATAATAATAATAATAATAATAATAACTTTATTTCAGGAGGGAGACATCTATATAACTATAGTTAATCATGATGGCCCTCAAATGGTAGAAGACATTTTTCCTGTTTAAGAACTCAATAGACCGCTTTCATAAATGGCGACCTCCTTTACATTCTTTTGTATTTATGTAACTTAGACCTACTGCCCTCATATAGAAACAAATATTCTTTTAAAATTTCATCGGGCAGAATGAGTGGACATCATTAATTATTCATAATCACCGAAGCGGCAAATTTGAAAGCGAGCGCGCTTTGAAAACCCCAGAATAAGAGAAGAAGGGCCTCAAATCGGCCGAGTGGGCAGAGAAAAAGTGCTCGTATGACATCACAAAACTGCTAACCACCACTTCGGCCGACAGCTTTTTGAAGAGGGAGGATGTATCTACAATAATAAACAAAAACGAAGAAGTTTCATAAAGTGTAAGGTCTATCCATTTGCGCATGAAAATCAAAAGAAATGAGCCAATTTTTGTATGGAAGCCGATTTCGAAAGAAATTTTCTTGAACCTAGAATACGCTTCCAAAAAGTGGCCAACGGCTAATAAAAGATCGCATTTTTGTCTCTTAAAACCCGCTTTAACTTCGAAAATTGGTGGACAAGAACCACTATCCATTTACGTTTCAAAACAACCATTTCAATTTCGTTCGAAAATGGCGCTTCTTGCTCCAGCCAGCCTTTATTTTTATCACTCGTATGCATAACAATGGTTGTTAAGGTTTACAATTAACGTATTCACAAAACCACTCAGTCGTGAAACAGTCGTGTGCCGCGAAATTTAAAATCCGGGAGCATCAGCTCTGATGATTTATTCAAAGACGGAAGAAACAACAATGAACGAGGAAAAGCAAAACGAGCGCCATCGGGAGCTCTTCGAATCCCCGATACACCCATTACAAATTAATATGGTGCCCCTCTACGTTGATGTCAGCAGGTGCTGTGGAAATAGAGGGACATTAGTGCAAAACCAGGAACGGCGTTTGCGTTGAAACAAAAAAAATTATTGACTGTTTGACTTCATAACGCAGAAACTCTGTTTTGAAACAAGATATTATTAAATTTTTGTCTTCAAAAGATAGCAAATCTGTTTAGAAACAAGAAATAGGTACTCAGCTCCACTCATTTCCTCGTGTACATTTGTAATGGTAGCCTGCGAGCAGAGCCTTCTTTGCATCAGTCTTTCACCATGAAGTGAAGTCGTTCGGACAAAATAAGTGAAAAATACAAAGAAAAGCCTTTTCTAGCAGGGTAATTCGTCTTCAGGGAGAGGGCGGTTTGAGATATGGAAACAAGTGCTTACCAAACAAAACAACTAGCACGAAACGATGGGCGCCATCTTGCTTAACATCATTTACGCATGACAGTCGTGAAAGAACGCTGGTCCAATGTGAAACAGACAAAATGGCGGGAAAAGGGAGAATGGTGACGGTAGTTTTAAGCGCAATCTTTCCAAATGGTGCATCTTTTTCTTCTATTAAGCTCGTTATGCAACCTCTGCAGCTTCCGAACGCAAAACACTCACAAATAGAACGTTGTGTTTATTTTCACTGAACACAGTTATTTCTCTTGCGCAGAGATAATTTGACAGTTCATCATTCTTTGTGAGTTATAACTTTTGTCCAAACAAAACGAATCTAAAAAATTGCCCATGCTATAAAGCAAAATGGAAAACCGTGTCATGAAATGTTCCGTACGAAGTAATCGCATAATTATTATGTGCAGTTTTGCGAAACAAAAGCAAAGACAATAGCGCTCTGCGTTCATTGTTAAGTTTGCCGCCTTCATCGAGTTAATGAGCGTCGTTGTGCGTTCATGGCAACCAATGATCGAAGCTCTTTCTAAGCGTTTATGCATAATGACGCGCGATATGACAGATCTACAACATTTTTTTAACTGGAAGTAAATGTCCCGAGAACAATAGGCATTCTGCGCGATGTGCTCGTCTTGGAGAGGCTAGAAAGGCTTATGAGCATTAAAACAGAAGAGTATTTTATTTTGCGGCCATTTCGAAAGAGGTCTATTGCGTGCTATTCTGCTAATGGGAGTTTATTTCTTTATTTGTTTATTTATGCAGAATCTCCTGGTATTCCTGCAATGGACATCTGCTTCGCTATGAGTACCTTTGACCTGGATGCATCAAAAACGTTTAAGAAGATGCAAGAAGCGGTGAAAAACATAATCGAAAGACACAGAGACTATGATAAGATCCGTTATTCCATTTTTGCTTTTGGGAATGAAGCGGGTTCCGGGATTGGGTTTGGAGAACAGTTTGACAATCTCGACAAGCTCTTGGAATATGTCATGAACCTTACTCGACCGGCTGGGCCACCAGACCTTGTTAAGGCGCTTAAAAGAGCAGAGGAGTTGTTTGACAGAGCGCCACCAAGACCAAGGACTAAACGATTTTTGGTTGTGTTTGTGGGTAGCAAGTCTCAGAATAATCTCGAAATGCTAAAGAACACCACGAAACCACTAGAGACTAAGGAAATCAAAGTAATTGCCGTAGCTGTTGGTCCTGAGTCAGATAGACGTGAACTGAGCAAGATTGTGCCTAACAAAGGAAACCTCGTAAACGCCACGAAAAGCTACGAGGACCCAGAAAATCTAGGACTTGAGGTCATAGTCACTGTATTGAAAGGTGGGTCGTTTAATGCTTATTTGCCCCTTCCCTTCCCTAACGAGAATTAATATCATTGGTTAAAAGAGGAAAAACAATTGTGCTGCACGTGCGGCACGCATTTCAGCCCCTTTTTTTACGGTACTCAGCACTGCACCAGCGACGTCAAACCACCAAAAGGGAGCTTACCAAACGACGACGCTACAAAACAATAGGTTTAGTGAGCAAAAACAATGGCTCTGCACGCTCTGCACGTGCCTTTTTACATGTTGGTACATTTCTTTACCGTCATTTCCTAAATGACGACGTGAAATGACCAAATTCAAGGTTCTGTGGAGGACGATAGCACATGACGATGAATTTTCAGTTCTCTCTCTACGCTTCCAACCCACTCATACCAGTTTAATTCCTCGACCGTTACTACACATTTTTACCGCGAAACGACATGAAATAGTTTCGTAGTGATATGAATAACGCGAACTTGTATTTTTAAATGAAGTCCTCGTAGCCGTCGTCGTCCTCGTTTCTTAAGCTCCATTTTTAAATTTGAGGTTTTGACGGCGTCGTTAGCATACAAATGTGAACCTTGCATTCTCCATGTTTACTCTGAAACCGCTCGTACCAAGTTATTTTTATGATACTTCGCCCACATTGTACGATGTGAAGGAGATTAGATAACTGTGAAAGTAACCTTTTCGTCGACGTCGCCGTCGCTTTAACATATTTTAACGTTGGTGATATTCCCATCCGCTTTTATACTAGATATACACTTGGAAGGCTATGTATTTTTCATACACCACAACAACTTAAAAATGACGACCAAGAGGTCAAAAGGTTATTTCTTATCGCTTGTTTTTTTGTAGATTTACCAATAATTCCCGAAGTCGACCTTGCATTTGCAATCAGTGCCAATTCTGCGCAATCAGAAGCAATCTTCCAAAAGATGAAAGATGTCATTTCCGAGGTAGTCGAAGAGTATGGCAAGGAGAGAGTTCATTACAGCGTCATCATCTTTGGGTCCTCTCCAGACGTAAAAGTTCTGTTCAGTGATAACTTAGCAAGCGATGAACGTTTGAAATTACACGTTCAGTCATTTTCCAAGGCAACGAACTCCGCACTCGAAGCAACGTTGCAAAAGGTGAAGGAGATATTTGAAAACTATGCCCGGCCCGGAGTGAAAAGAGTGCTAGTGGTTATAACAGACAAAAAATCTGATAGTGATGAAGAGGAGCTAAGAACGAAGGCCGCTCTGTTGGAAGATGCAAAAGTTAAAGTGATAGCCGTAGGTTTGGGGGAGGAAGTCGACAAAACGGAATTGGAGACTATTACAGCTCGAAAAGATAATGTCATGGAGAAACCAAGTGACGTTCCTTCCAAGAATTTAGCAAAAGAAATCATGATGGAAGTGTTAGAAGGTAATACAGCGCTTTGGTATTATTAACTATTTGGTTTTGCAATCGTCATTTTTTACATAAGAAACTCTTGTCATCAACCCAGGTTTCTGTTCCTCTTAC
>OX421446.1:59067183-59072183 GCA_949126865.1 Montipora capitata
GGACCTTGTTTTTGCGATTAGCGCTTCACCGACGGACAACAACTTTGGATTAATCCTGAACGTTGTAGACGAAGTAACGCAAAGATTTTTTAGCGACAAGGTCAGATACGGGCTTATTGTCTTTGGTAAGGATGCTTCCATAAAGATCCATTTCCAAGATCTGTACACCGACCCCAGAAAGCTCAAGAAGGTTATTAGCTCTATTCCCTCTAACAAGGACGAACCCGCCTTAGATCGGGCCCTCGTTCTGGCCAAGAGTCTGTTTGAAAGTGAGGCTGCAAGGAAAGATGCTCAAAAGGTAGGTGTCTTTGCGTCTCTGCGGTTCTTGATAAGAAAATTTTTGCCTAGTCAGCCTTTCGTTATCATTTTTCGCTCCTTCTCTCGCTTATTCACCTCCTCGTACAGCCAGTCCTTCGGTCTGTCGTTTCTACATTTTTTCATACGTTCTCAAAATCTGGCCCCAGCCTTGAACCAGAACAGCGATTACGAGCTCCCGACGATCCACCGGGGCGTTTTATCACGTAACTCACGGTATAAATCAAGGAAGACGTCCAACCCCATTGATGGGATGGGATCGAAAGCTTAAATGTCTTAAAACGTTTAATATTAGAGTTTAAAACCTCGTTTATGTTCAAATCACAGCATCATTAATTAAATTATAAAGGTTGCACTTAATTCTCGTCGGCTGTTTTTCCGGCTTCAGGTACTTGTTGTAATCATGGACTCCTCAACTGGAGGCGACAAGTCAGCGTTAGGGAAGGTAGCCAAAGACTTGATCAAGAATATTGTTGTAGTAATCCCAGTTGCCATTGGTAACAAGCCAGTTCCAGACCTGAAAAAGGAGTTCCCGGATGAGGAAGTAATAAATGCTAATGACACAGATCACCCAATAAAGATTGCAGACAAGATACAGGATAAATTGGTTTCTGGTAAGTAGATACTGTGGAGCCTATTCACTCACGTAGATCAGCCCCTGGCCATGTTTTTGACCGAAATAGGAGACAGTGTTGGCATAAAAATTGAGTTTAATTTAACCGCTATTTTCTTGCTTAGAGATGCCAATATGACCGTCGTGAAGTCCTATGAGTGTTGTCTGCTCCATCATCGTTTTGACTTCTTTTTAAAATCTTAATATAGCTGTTGCTAGTTTGGTTGTTGTACCATGGAGTTAAAAGAGACTCACTAAATTAGTTTTAGGTGACAAAGGTGCTGTCATACTGCTAGAACTGAAATGTCAAATGGCGATGTTAAAAGCGAAGAGTCGTAGAGCGAGCTATTGGTGGCAGGTGTTATGAAGCTTCTGCGAGTAGACACGCGAGTTATCGCGCGTGGACTGTCACGTGATATTTTAATCATAAGTTTTTTACAAGTAAAAAGTTGTCGTTCGTCATAACAAGCACAGCTGGCGCAGTGGTGAGAGCACTCGCCTCCCACCAATATGGCCCAGGTTCGATTTCCAGACTTGGTGTCACATGTGCGTTGAGTTTGGTGGTTGTCTACTCTGCTCCAAGAGAATTTTCTCTGGGTGATTTCTCCTCTCCTCAAAAACCAACCTACGATTTTATATGAATTGATTTTATTTTATTTTTATACAGTGCCTAGCGCTACACGCCGCAATCATTATCAATTCATTACGTACCCAGTATCGCACTGTGCGAGATATTCTCCATTCTGACCTTTTTTTTGTTACCTGGGTATCAGCCCAACCCGTCTTCCCCCAAATCTGTGCGATTCTTTCTCTAGGCAATATCTGCTCTAACTGTCCCTTTCATTGTCTACACGGCCTGGCTAACAAACTGCCGTATTTCGATACTACTCCACTTTGCGTCGTGGCAAGAAAATCGCGAATGGTCTATAGGAGTTGAAGCTATGAGCTTCTGATTATTAATTTGTTTGTTCTACCCCTGAAAATCCCATGGCTTCTTTTTGTACAGGTCACCAAAGTAAATTCACTTTTGTCTATTTATCTTTTCCAGCAACATCGAGGTTCCCAAGATTGGACATCGCCTTTGTAGTGAGCGCGACAGCTGTGACGGCCGATGAAAATTTTAAGCTCATCATCTCAACCATCGAGTCTATAATAACCGAACATGGCATCAAAAAACATCTCTACGCCATGGTGGTTTTTGGAAAAAACGCCAAAGTGGTTCTTACTTTCGGAAAGGTAACCCAAGCTTCCCTGATATCAACCATAAAAAAAGCACAGACACCTACTGGACAAGCAGATGTTGTCAACGCCCTGAAAGAAACCAAGAAGCTGTTTTTCTTACCCGAGGGAGGTGCTAGACCAGAGTCGGGGAAAATCGTTGTGGTCATGATAGACCACAAGACTGTTAACTCGGGATTTGATATTGTCGATATAGCCACTGAATATGAAGAGGCCAAGGTGAGGTTTGTTACTGTTGTCATTGGAAACGAGGCTGATCCGGACGAACTTCCACCTTTGACCCCAAACAAGGATAAAGACAACATTGTGAAAGTTGACAAAGATTCTGATCCGGACAGAACTGGAGACCTAATTTGGTCCGTCTTGGCCCTAGGTAAGAATCAAGCACTTATTTACGAAGATTTTATTTTTTACGACAATTGCTTGCAATCTCGCAATTTTGATTGTCTAATTTGCTGTTGTTAATGAGAGTCTAGACAACGCTGCTCGCGTCATTTTGGGAAACAAACCAATCAGATTGCGAGAAAGTTGTAGACAACGCTTTCTCTTTTTTTTGTGTCACGATCTTGGTCACACTCTGAAGTAAACATTTGCTTTGACGTTGAATATTGTGGTAAAAAACAAATCGAATGTAGTTCAGCGTTGTCTGTGCTCTTATCGACAAAGATGTTCGTCATCACAGTGGTCAAAATTTGTCGTGGACACAATCGGCCACAACATTTTGACCACTGTGATGACAAATATCGTTGTCGATAAGAGTACAGACAACACTGAACCACATTCGATTTATTAAATCGACAATCACTCGGGCTTTCTCGGAAAAAAGATCGGAGCGTTCCTAACGGGAGTCGAATCCGATGACCTTTCGATCACTAGTTTGGATGCTGACATAAGCCCTTCCAATCTATCAGCCAACAAAGCATTACTGAATATTCAATTAGCTATTTCTGAAACTTTTATCGGAATTTACCAGATCATCTCTGAGTATTGACGCTTTGAAAATTAGACATTTTACGAAGAATGTATGCGCTCGTTAGCGCTTTTGCCACCCAAGAATTTCTCAGTTTTTGATGGCTAATAAGTCGCTCGTTATCAAAGCCCAAAATACTAAAAATTGGTTATTTGAGTTTAACACGTTCTTTCACCTTTTGAAGTCCATTTGTGAATGGCATGATGCATGATGACGTCAGCAAAGATTTTCCTGTGGCTCCCTGGAGCTAACTTTGAACGACATTTCATTGTCTTATCCTGTATCGTGTTTTTTACCACAATTGCTTGTAATCTCGCAATCTGATTGGCTAATTTGCCGTTGTCGGTAAGAGTAAAGACAACGCTGCTCAACACCTCAATGTGTCACGCAATTGTAATAGCCGATCAGGAATGTTCATTTTGGGAAATAAACCAATCAGATTGCGAGAAAGTTAGAGATAACTCTTGCTCTTTTTTTGTGTCACGATCTTGGTCACGCTGCGCCTCGTGAGTCCACAACATTTTGACCACGTTGATGACGAATATCGGTGTCGATAAGAGTACAGATAACGCTGAACCACGTTCGATTTGTTAATTCTAAATGAAGATACAGGATCACATTATTTTATTAACACTTTCAAAATCCAAAGAACGGTCTTTTGTTGTCTGTTGGTAGCCTGAAAATAATTTGAAAGACTATTGCGCTGCACAGAATTTATCAAGTGAAGCTATGATCTTCGCAGTTACGAAAGCAATTTTTACAATTGCGTAGAGAAGCCTGAAAAATTCAGGACTTCAACGGGGTTTGAACCCGTGACCTCGCGATTCCGGTGCGACGCTCTAACCAACTGAGCTATGAAGCCACTGACGTTGGGAGCTCGTCATTTGTGGGTTCTAATGGTCCCGTGAGGAATGAATCAATGGTGAAATGGTATATGAAATGAATCATATGAACTGCGGATATGAAATCAAGTGAAGCTATGATCTTCGCAGTTACGAAAGCAATTTTTACAATTGCGTAGAGAAGCCTGAAAAATTCAGGACTTCAACGGGGTTTGAACCCGTGACCTCGCGATTCCGGTGCGACGCTCTAACCAACTGAGCTATGAAGCCACTGACGTTGGGAGCTCGTCATTTGTGGGTTCTAATGGTCCCGTGAGGAATGAATCAATGTTGAAGTCCTGAATTTTTCAGGCTTCTCTACGCAATTGTAAAAAAATTGCTTTCGTAACTGCGAAGATCATAGCTTCACTTGATTTCATATCCGCAGTTCATATGATTCATTTCATATACCATTTCATCACAGAATTTATCCTTACATATTTGTAGCGACAAATCATGTGGCAAAGATTGGACTTCTCCTTTCGTTGTTCATCCTACTAAATTGAGCATCCTTTTTCTTGACGATCATTTTTTTCTTGTTCCAGCCTTATCAGACCCATGCTTGATCAAGGAGTGCGAGTTTGGAGGCAAGTGTGTGACGTATCAGAATGGCACGGCCGGATGTATATGCCGGGATAACTGTTCTCCAATCTACAGTCCCGTATGTGCAAGTGACAGTAATACGTATAGTAACAACTGCACTATGATTGCGCAGTCGTGCAGAACCAAAACTCAGCTTACTGTTGCAAGGAGGGGTGTTTGTGAAGGTACGATCTGTGCATGTTTCGTAAAGTAGGAATTATTGAGCTGTTTGCAATGAAGAGGCATAAAATCAAAAGGGGGCGGGGGTTATGAGGGGCATAAAAATCAAGTAATCACGCTCAGAAACAAATGATGTGATTGTATATCAGAATAACTATCGCAATAGGCCATTTTCGAATTCTCACGGCTGGACTGGATCTAGCATGAAATGGAGGCTAAT
>OX421446.1:59074683-59082183 GCA_949126865.1 Montipora capitata
GCGAACGGGTGAATGGACAGCTCTTAGAACTCAGTCCGTGCAAAGCGAAAGAAATTCTGTTGGTGGTTATTGGTTCACAAGTTCTGCGATTTTCATGTTTAATTCGCTATTTACGCAAATCCCATAACACAGTTTAACAGTCCATTTGATAAGATTCAGTGAAATGTCTGTTGTCGTCATTAGATTTTGATCTTTCCTGTGCAGGCCGTGGTAGTAATCCCGGAAGGAGATGAAAGCGCCATCGCGGATTTTCAGTACTTTTCCGGGACCGTAAAGGTTCTCTACGCAACAGTGTTTGTGGTGGCGGTTGGGAGCGGCATGGATCAGCCCAGCATAAAACAAATCGCTTCAAGAGAAGACTACGCTTACCACGTGACCTCCTTCAGTGATCTCATGACAGTGACGTCAAACCTGTCTGATCAGATCTGCGGCTTGGAAGGTATGTCGTAGGTCTGAAGTATAACTAGTACGCGTTTTTGCCCGAGGTATGATTTCAAAGTCTAACTACAAAAGATAAAAAGAAAGATGGTGCTTTTCATGTGATAACGATAATGATGATTTGCATTACAATCTAGAAGGTTTATGCCGAAATCATTCCTCTAAGCGTAACCTGGAGACGTGAAGCATTCTGGTGTAATGCACAAATGCTCCTGGACGAACGAAAGGAGCTTACGAGAAATCTATTGTTTTTGTCCACCGACGTGTCAGTGATAGCATACCGTGAAAGCCGTCAATAGAGACTTTCTTCAGTAACTGCAAATTAAACAGAAGCAATTAATTGAATCTTACTAAATAGAAACATTCAGAGAATTTGCTACTGATACACGTAAGCTTTAAGTGATAATTTACAACACTGGTCTGCAGTAGACATTTAAAATCTAGAATCTTCGGTGTTCAAACACAGTTGAACTAAAAGAAGCGAAGTCTTAAAGGGGCTAGGTCACGCAATTTTAGGCTATTTTAGCACTGATCGAATGGTCATAGAATTAACTAAAATATCAAAATAACTGTTCAAAACTATAGAAGAACTCTAACAAAACACAGGGAAGCCAAGAAGGGACATGGATGGACAAAACTCGAGAGGATTGAAATGGATTGAATTTGGGTAAATTTGAAAAACGTCGGCCCACCTTTTTTCAAATTTATATCAGTCTATATCAAAATGTCATTTACACAGCTGGAAAATCATTCTCAGTTGTTATGTGGCCGTGATTTTGCAAATGAAAGACTCTTGCTCTGCCAATTGACGTTTAGAGCTCATAATTAACAAAATTAAACAAAATTACCTAAAATAGCGTGACCTAGCCCCTTTAAAATTGAAGTATATTCTACCAAATGATGTTCGATTGTGGCGGCGTCATACTTTAGCTAAAATAAAAGTCAATCAATGAAGTAAGGACGTTTTTTTAAATTATTAACAAGGTCTTTGTATTAATAGCGACAGAAAATTGTGCTATTTGTTCTTTATCAATAACCATAAATGTGCACTGAGTGTATTTGTGTCGTCTATAGCTTAGGTTGGGAAGGTATCAATGGAAGACTGAAAAAAAGGCCAATTTTTCTAAGCTTAGACACAGCTTTTTAAGTTTTTTCAGAGTCATCCTGCGAAAGCTTTAGGTTTGTTGATATCATCTACTTTAGATTTCAGGAAGTTTGAGTGCAATGTTATGCATTTTACCCCCATGTAACCTAAATACTGTAAGTACCGTAGCCACGCCCAACTAAAGTTTCTTGTCTCATTTCATTACAGTTCGGGTTTTCTATCCAATCGACATCGCTTTTGCCATCTCTGCTACCAGCACCAAGGCCAACGAACTTTGCCCTTACATGACAGATGCCATAAAGCTGATCATCGACCAATACGCCATGTATTACATTCAATATGCATTTATGGTGTTCGGTCGCGAACCGGATGTGAAGAAAACGTTTGCAGACCAGATAAATAGCCCGGACGATCTGAAGGGATTCTTAGATGATGCTATTCGAATTGGAGGCCAGCCGCATTTGGAGAAAGCTCTGCAGAAGGCGACTGAGCTCTTTGAGCCGGGTTATGAAGGCGAGAGGCCTGGGGTGAAGAAGTTCTTGGTGGTTATTGTGGACAGAGACACTGTGGGCGACGAAGGTTTTGTCATGCGCCATGCAAAGTTCTTGATGAATTCTGGTGTCAAGGTAACTTGAATTGACATTGAACGACATGCGTCGAGTATCCGACGGCTTCCGATATTAAGTTAATAGGGAGTTTTGGCAAAGATGACGGATACGGCTACGGCAATGCCACAAAGCAAGAATATTATTGGTTGAAAAAGGAAAAATGCTCGTGCTGCGCGTGCAACACGAATTTCCGTGCATTTCTTTGCCGTACTCCACAAAACAACAACGTGAAATCACCAAATTTTAGGTTTTGACGACAACGTGAGCATATAACAATGAAAAAGTTATTTTCAGTTTTGACTTTAAAACCGCTCGTACCCATCCATTTCGCAATTATTCCATCTTGTCCACTTTGACCAGTAAGGGCTAACTTTCATATAACTGGATGTATAGGAACGTTTCTAAAGTGAGCATAAAAAGTGAATGATTTCCTGTGGTAGGCTCACGTACATTTTCCTTGCTCAACCAATAATATTCTTGTCATTACCGTAGCCGTCGTCGTTGCAAAAATTCCCTAATAGAGAGTTTAAGATCTACGACGGTGACCTCGACGAAAATGTCACCTCAAAATATAACTTTGCACCATGGTAAATTTCTCGGTGTCAGGCCATTTTGTTCGAGTCGTACCATGTGGGTGAAGTATCCTAAGAATAAATGGGTACGAGCGGTTTAAGAGCAAAAATAGAGAATGAAAGATTCACATTTGAACGCTCGCGTTGTCGTCAAAACCTCAAATTTGATGATTTCTCCTCGTTGTTGTGAAGAGAACCGCACGATTATTTGCTAAAATGCGTGCCGCACGTGCAGCACGATTATTTTTGCTCTTTTAACCAATGATATCCTTGTTTCGTGGCGTTCTCGGTGACGACCGCTTCGTAGATCTTAAGGCCTGGTCAAACGCTCGCAACATTTCAACGCAACATCTTGCAACATTAAAAGAGCAAAAATAGAGAATGAAAGATTCACATTTGAACGCTCGCGTTGTCGTCAAAACCTCAAATTTGATGATTTCTCCTCGTTGTTGTGAAGAGAACCGCACGATTATTTGCTAAAATGCGTGCCGCACGTGCAGCACGATTATTTTTGCAACATTGTTGCATGATGTTGTGACATGTGTTGAATGGACTGGCCAAACGCATGCAGCATATCGCAACGGGGTGGCCCAACGTACGCAACATGTTGTGCCCAACAATGTTGCAAAATGTTGCGTTGAAATGTTGCGAGCGTTTGGCCAGGCCTTTGAAGTCCCTAATACTTGTAACGATTTACTTCTGGCAGAACGCTCATTAAATGTATGAGGTGCCTGGATGACACAGTTACAACTCAAAGGTCTATTTGGCATGGCAGAAAATCATAACCTACTTGGATAATAGAGGTCCGCTGTGAACTAACATTTTTACCAATTAAGGCCCATTAACACTAGCAAGTTTTCCTTGACAGGTTTTCCTTGTCAAGTTTTCCTTGGCAGTGTAAATGGAAAAATATAAATGGAAAAATATGACAAGTTTTTCCTTAACAAGTGTCCTTGATCAAAAACTAGCATGCTAGTTTTTGAACAAGGACACTTGTCAAGGAAAAACTTGTCAAGGACGATATTTGCTAGTGTAAATTACGTGTCAAGTGCACTTGTCAAGGAAAACTTGTCATATTTTCGATTTACACATAGTTAATAGAGGGGAATGGTTATGAAACCCGACAAATTTCTCTGTTGTAGGTTTTTGTTCTCTTTTTTGGCCTTGACCGTGCACAAAACACAATAGTTGTTTACTCCGTACTGAGGAACTAACCAAGAGAAAAGTGTTGGTTACGTAATTCATGCATAGTGTATGAGCGCAAAAGAAAAGATTGTGCACAGTCGTGGGCTTTCCAACCTAAATCTTGGCATCTTTGTCTGCTCCTTTGATGTTTGCCGAGCTTCCCAACCTTTCCTCTCTATTAACTATGATTTACACTACCAAGGAAAACTTGTCAAGGAAAACTTGCAAGTGTGTACAGTCGGATAGTTTTCCTTGACAAGTGGGCTTGTCAAGGAAAACTTGCTAGTGTAAATGAGGCTTAATTCAAGAAACGTCCTTCCGAGGATTGCAGAATGTAGGGCAAGAGTTAATTTGTTTGTAGTCCGTACATTTTCTTGAAAAAAAAAGATATTTTTTTTATATTGTTATCTTTGTTTGCTGTTTTAATTAACTAGATTACGTAGCACTTTGGATAACATGTTGCTTTCAATTCAAGGTGATAGTAGTTGCCTTGGGCCAGGAAATCGACCCTGATCGGCTGCCAATTCCTCCTCTTGTCGTTGATCCAACTCCTGATGTAGACAAACCGGACGCGCTTGTCATCAAGATCATGGTGCACATTTTTGTGGGTAAGATACTTCATGAAGGGACACTACTGAAAAGAAACACTGGGTGGTCTGCTTACAGGGACGCATCTGCCGTCACTATAGGACAAACACTAAGGAGAGTATTTTTGCCAGGGCTTTGTGTCCTTGCCGAAAGGAGGGCGTTCTGTCTCACCGTCCACACTTTGGTCCGAATTATTTCCCTACTGGAATCTTTTTCCTAATTTTGCCACATTGGCGTGAGGTATTTATTAGAGACCTTAAGATCCACATTTACGGCTAACCTCAAACTGCTGGAAGTCACGTTGCATGACTAGCGCTTGCCGTCACGTTCGAGGGTAAGTTTTGACGTTTTCAACGGCGAAAGGTAGGTTTTCACGTAAAGTAATTTACCTCAGCTCTTTATGGCGTGGAAGTTACGTTATCACACGTACGTATAAACGGGACAGATATTATCTTTCATTTCATATGAACTAAAGAATCAAAAGAGCGGTGGTTTTATTTTTTTCGTTGACTGAAACATCAACGCTGAGCATCGAGGAAATTCAATATGGAGGCCACCGCAGCTTTGTACTTGTTTACTTCAATCTTAATGCACGACCTATCACAACTTCTAACGCCAAACCGCAAACATCAAACCGCAGTTTGCGGTTAGCCGTAAACGTGCATCTAACGGTCTCTATTGTCTCATTGACCACCCAGGAACTTGAAATAAGAATGGAATATTGAACTGACGTGGATTGAATAAAGAGCTTTTTTGAGAATTTTAACGCGTCACTCGTTAGCGCTTTTGCCACACAGGATTATTTTTTAGTGACAAACAGATTTTTGCTCATTATAGGAACCTGAATATCAAACAAGTTCTTTCAATTTGTAAAGTTAACTGGAATTTTCCTTGGTAATGGTCCGCCATTACTAACTTTAGAATCTTGAGAGAGCTGAATCGAGAAGAAATGACTCACTAGTTAAAGAATGCAATGCGCTTGTACGCGACTGAATTAATATGCAGCACGGGAGTTTCGGGCTTTCAGATTTTTATACTCGTGTTTTGCATACATAATAAACTGCGTTTACACGCTGAAATTTTAAGGTATTGAGTGACTGACCTTACTTTTCCCTAGATCCAATCCCTCTGAAGTCCAGTCGGTAAGTTTTGAACGTGAGTAATGGCGGACCGTAAAATTCCAAACTTATACTCAAAGTAAACAGCCTTTGGATAAAAATCAAAGCTCAAAATTATGCCAGAAGGTGTTAAACAAACACCCTTTCAAAATCTGAAGAAAAAAAAGAAAGTGAATTTTTTATCATAGTGCCACTTTAATATTTTTTGTTAAGACTTTTTTGTATCACAAGGTCAACTCCAGCCTCGCTTTAATTTAAATGGCAGGGGTCGGTTCCTGAAAGGTGTAATAACTCTATTCCAGGGATAATTGTTCCTAGAATGCCCCAGGTAACTAAGAACATACCTGTAAAAAGGTTCATTGTGCTAATACCCACTCGTGGTGAATGGGGTTATCTCACTTGCCTTGCTTGAAAGTATGTATCACTCTTTCTGTGACATTTCTGATCTGAACTATCCTTTATAAAACAGGAAGTCTTCAGTCCACTTTTATCTTCACTTCTCTGCTTCATTCATTTCTTCAGATCCTTGTAATTTCACCGAGTGTCCATTCTACGCCTCCTGTAAATCTCAAAGGGAAGGTTTTTCTACGCGTTGTGAATGCTCTGATCTGTGTCCGGCATCCTTCTCTCCTGTGTGCGGTTCTAATTCAAGAACTTACTGGAATGAATGTTATCTCAGGCGAGGAGCTTGTCTTACGAAACAGAACACGACTCTTTCGTCTCACCTTCCTTGTTGTAAGTCGCTGCCATCAGTGCTTGTTGGGTTTATTTCTTTTCCTGTGCTTCCCAGTTTCTCCAAAGACCCCAATAGACTCCCTGGGTCAGAAATAAATGTTACTGAACTAGCATGAGATCTGTACTGGGAAAATATTGGTCGACGTTCTTTTTTTTTTTTTTTTGCAAGTTTGTAATGATGCTACCACTACCACTACCACTACCACTACCACTACCACTACCACTACCACTACTACTACTACTACTACTACTACTACTACTACTAATAATAATAATAATAATAATAATAATAATAATAATGTTTATTAAAGAAGACGGACAAAATAATACTACTTACAGAAAATAGCTCGTCAAAAAGAATATCAAAAAATTTAACAATAAAAGGAACAATTCATATTTCGATATTAAGTTTGTTTTAAATTTATTCTTCCTGGTTCCTTAACCCAGAATAAAAGAAAAACGATATCAATAATAGTAATAGTAGTAATAACAATATTAATAATAATAATAATAATAATTATTATTATTACTATTATTATTATTATTATTATTATTATTATTATTATTATTTATTTATTTATTTATTTATCAATAACCAAGAGTGAGGTCGTTTCAGCAAAATGTCAAACTGAGGACTTGCCGTATTGACCGAACGATAGCGAGGTCAATACAGCTAGGCCGAGGTTTGAGATTTTGCTGTAACGACCGAAAGGCCGAGGTCATTAGGTTGTTTATTACATGGCTAACAGAACGCTTCTAAAAAAGAAGCATAATCCATAATCAGACTGTGGGAATTGCGGGAGAATAATGCCCTGCTGCTCAGCTGTTCTTAGCCAATCAGAGCGCGCGTTATATCCGCCAGAAACACGAACCATAATAATAAAGGTTAATGCTTATGGGGTCTTGACCTTAAATATGAAAAAGAAACTATATTAACTTACAAAACAAGTTATAAAAGTTTATATACAATTCCAAATTATAAATGAGAGTGCATTAAACCGGTCTATTTGATAATGTCGCGATTTTCAAAAAATTTCGGAATTTCCCTGGGTCACTGATCGACCTCTTGCTATTACTTAATAAGTCCCACAATGTTAAAGCTAGAGTCATTTTTCGTCGTTATATTGTGACGATTTCCCTAGAATTAGTGA
>OX421446.1:59117183-59119683 GCA_949126865.1 Montipora capitata
TATTAATTTATCCTGTACGAGGTGAACGGAGTGATTTTTTTTAGAATATATTTAACTTCACATATTCTAAAAAATCGAAAGTGCTTTTTGACGAAACAGGGCAAATTGAGGAGGCAGCGTGGCCGAGTGGTCAGGGTACTGGACTTGAGAGATCCGCCCGGAGGTCTCGGGTTCAAGTCTCGCCCCGCTACTCTGGAGTTGTTGTTGTTCCCAGGCTCAACTCCTTGGCCGCGCTTGTAAGCAGGCAACTGGTTTGCCTCTCACCGGTTTGGATCCTTAACTCGGTTTTGTTCATTTGTATTGCTTTGTTTTTCATTCATTTGAGGACCGCTATGTAAACTACTGGGTTACCAGTCATCAGTGTTCACCCTCGTTAAATGAGGACTTGTATAAATTTGCTTTGTTTTTCATTCTTAAAAATGTAGATCAGTGAACCATTGGAAAACTCTCTGTCTTTAGCTGTGGGTTTTTCACCAAACGCACAGTATCTTCTATTGTAAGAATTATGTTGTAGAGTTTGACACAATGACTCAAAACTAGAAATCTTTTTGTTTCTCGTGATAACATTAGATCCTTGTCAAGCTGCGCGCTGTTTGAACCATGCGGTGTGTAAACTCCACTCTAACGGCTCCACCGAGTGCGACTGTCCAAGCATTAAGAAATGCCCAAATACGGTAGCTCCCGTATGTGGTAGCGATGGCTTGACGTATGATAACGAATGTAAACTGAGGGCATTGAGCTGCGCGAAAGGGGCAGAGGTCACAGTGAAACACAAAGGAAGATGCGGTAAGGTGCTCGTTAAATTTAGTTGCTGTTTTTGTATAGTTAACCACAATTTTAGGCTCAAAAATTTTTTGCATTAATTGCGTTCTCCTATCGTCGAACGCAAATTCTAATCTTGGGTATCCTGTGCATAGGGTGAGCTTTAGAAAGTTTTTGTTTTTCGTTCGTCTGCTTTTTCAACGCCATCTTGAATTAGGTCACATGCGCAAATGACGATCGCGCACCTCGTGATTGTTTGCATGCATGAACTCAATTTGATTTTTGGCGAGGGACATTTTGAGTAATATCTCTCAGACAATTCCAAATTTTGAGACTTTCAACAATGTAGTTTTTATGACGTTATCACCTCTTTACTCCAAACTTTCCATTTTTAGCCACATTACACAAGCCTCACATCCCAACCAACGCAATTGCTTTGCTTTGCTTTGTTTATAGTGGAAGTGCACTTAGCTATCAAGCTAGTTTACAGGCACTCCACTGTTAACAAGGTGAAAGTAACATTTCAAACTTAACAGAAACATTATTAAGAACCCCAACTGGCGGGAGGCAACCAGTTGGCTATTTACAAAGCGTGGTGGAGTTGAATCAGGGACAACCGGAAACAAATCCAAGCCAGAGGTTAGAACGGGATTTGAACCCGGAGCAGCCGCATGCAAACCCAACGCCCTAACCACTGGACCACACTGCCTCCTGTAATCAGTGATTACCTCTAGTGATATACATGAACAAGAGCTGCGTGACAAGCATGTGGCCAATTTCCATATCTGACTACGACGACGCTCAAGCCATTGTTAAACGTGGTTTGCCACAGGTTGCCAGAAAATCGAACCAAGTGAAATTTTGCAGCGCGCGCAGTTCATTGAACTGATGGGCTGAGACTGATTACAACGCGTGCCAAGTCATTGAACTGTAAACATGGAAACGTGCATTTGTAATTTGCACCCGTGTTACGTGAGAACAGCCCTCGTTTTTAGCCGATCAGAACTGAATAATTTTTTCATGTATATTATTAACCAGAAAGCGTTCTTGTTCAAACGAGACTGATTTGTTTTTAACATTGTTTTGCAAACTTAAGGTCCTTTCGTAATGCTAGTGCCCTTCTTAAAAACAATAGCAATGATAATGTCCGCAATTGAAGTGAAGGAATTAATAATACGTTTTTTACCCCGGTGAATGCATGAAGAGATGTAACTCAGGTTTTTTATTTCGATCGTCACTCTGGGATATTCGTTTAAAGATCTGAGTGGTTTAAAAATAACTCGAAAGCTGGTATATGTAGGAGGTAAAACAGAGTATGTATAAAAATAAGTTACAATTTTACACTCAGAAACATCGAATATAATCGTGTGAAGAAAAGGAGACAAATACAAAAAATGTAGTTTGAGGTATATGTGGTCCTCTTCAAGGAACGTTTGTGTAATCGAAAATTGAATCCCGTGGTTTAATAAGGCATACCTGACCGCAACCGGCCTTCTTATCACGTGGAGAATCTTGTCCCCCTCGATGACAAAATTGCTCAAGATCTGGTTTACGTGTTGAGTTATTCGACTTCTAAAAAAGACCACTGTCAGTAGGTATGGCGTCAATCCCGCTTAAATAAAAGCATTTGTCTGCAAGTAGGTCGTAAACGGGAAGATGTCAGCATTACTTTTTAGTGATAGTTTCGTGTTTGTAGTCAATCAGAATTCAAATGGATTCTTATCTGCTTTGACCCCAG
>OX421446.1:59127183-59147183 GCA_949126865.1 Montipora capitata
ATCATATTACACCATTGATTTCGGAAACCGAGGCAGCTGTTTCCGGATTTCTACGAAGGCGCCAGCTCTTCTGGGAAAGCTACTGTCATGCTATTTGCATTTGCGTGACATCTTAGCAGCTTGACGTTGCTTTGTATTTTCTGGGAGAAATTTGAATATGTCAGTAAACTTAAGAAGAACTTGAGTAAAACTTGGGTAAAAGTGTGTTGGTCGCTGATATAATTAATATTTCATCTCGTCTCTGCATTTTAAACCAACGTTTCTATTCACGCTCACGTAAATCCTGAAGTGTGGCGCTTCCTAATTGGCTAATTACTGTATATTTCTAACAAATTCGACCGCAGCAAGAATATCCTGCTGGCAAAGTTGGACAGTATCATGAGGTGCTCTTGGATACATCTAGGACGTGCCGCGTTCTTCGTTTTATTACTTATACAATGGGCATTTCTAATCGCTTATGGCTTTCATTACGAAAAGGATTCTTTATGGCCTCCCATAGTACAAGGTATAATATTTGTACCGGCAGTGGTCGTGTGGCTTCACCTTTTGCGTTGTACAAAAGCAGAAATTCGTTGGTTATTTTATGTGTGGTTTGCGTTCGTTATTGCCCTTGTGGTAAACATTGGAATCATATTTGGAACTACCGGAGACAGACTTGACAGTAAAAGTTTCCTTGGACCTAATGTCCTGAAGGGAGATCTGTGCGTCACACCTCCTCTGCTGCTGTTGTTGTTACACAATGCCGACGATTTAGATCGATCTGACGAGCGCAAAGATCTAGTGTCCAAGCTTTCTTGCCAAATGGCCATTGATCTCTTCGATGTTGTCGACATGATAGATATCGTCTTGGGTGACAAAGAACACGGGAACACGAATTGCTCGAGTGCAAATACTACAAGAAATGGAAGCGACCCGACCATTGCAAATTCAAGTGTTACCACAATTTGTGAAAACTTTGGAATAACAATGGACTTCGAAATAGCAATGGTTGCAGTAGCATCTGTCAGTCTACTAATGTCACTTTGGCAATTGTTCGAAAGCAAGCTATCAAGCGATGACACAAAGATTCACTTCCGAGCAACAATCCTCCGCAATCTGGCAGAGATCAATTTGCCCTTCTTGATCATTCGCCTAGTGGTGTGGGCTAAGTACCACAGAGATGTGTTTATCTTCATTGCCAAGAACATAATATCAATAGTCCTGTCCATTTTGGATATAAACTCACTTTGTGAATCACGTTCCATTAAATTTTGGCATGGATTATGTAAAAGTTGTTTTAGACTGAGAGAGGTCTAGAATGGCAAGATTTGTTTCTTGTCATTCTTTAGAGACCTTTAGAACAGAAGAAAACAAAGGAAGGGAGCTTATTACTCGGGCCCCGTAGGGGCTCGAGTTATAAAAGACGTTAGATTTCATTTTTTTTTTTCCTGTGCAGCAAAATGCACATTAGAAAAACGTAGCCGTGTTTGATTGGGCAATGCACAATAGAAAGCACGTAGCGGTGTTTTGATTGGGTAATGCACAATAGAAGCCACGTGGCGCTGTTTACTTTGGTTATTTAAAGCAAACCACGTAATCCAAGATCATGAAGAGCTCTGTGATGCGTTTGGATTACTGAAGATCGGCATTGCGTTGGCTTAATCGATTTCTTCTTGGGGCGCTCAAGGCACATACAAAGAAAGGCATACGCTTTTCGCGGTAGACCCACACTAAAAGATGTCAAGCGTTAGCTTCGAAACAGGTCGTTCCGCGAACTGAATGAAACAAGAAATGGACGCAACTATTGAAAGTGATACAAGTCAAAACACTAATTCTTTAATAAACAGCGGGTACCTTATTGAGAACTACTCTAAACTCCACAAACAAATGGACGCTATATTGGAATCTTCTGAAGACAAAGTAAAAACATTTGCACAGCGAACAAATGGCCTCACGCTTGTACCATTTTCACCGCGAACAAATAGCCTCCCGCTCAGTGTACCATTGACTACGGAGATAAGTTTTTTGTCTGTTACGTTTTTTTCTTTTTCATTGTTAAACAGTTTGTTTCTTGTAATGGTCTAGCTTATATCCTTTGTTCAAATAGCCATATTAGCGATCGTGTTCACTGCCATCTTGTGTGTATAGTTCTGTTCTAGTTTCCCAAGATTTGATGTCATCAGTGGAAAATGTGATCAGCTCTTTAGAAAATAACTTTGATGTAGTTTGAAAGGCTGTACAGTTATTTGATTCTCAATGATAATAAAGACTTCATTCCGAAGGAGAAATACAGGTCTCGATAAGCAAAAGTTGTTTACTTTTGTTTTGATTTGCGTGAGCATCGACATAGACGTGCCCGAGAACCAAGCAGAATTACAGAGAAAAGGCTGAGACGTCTATTTTATAACAGCAGAAAAAGGAGGAAACTTGCAGGAACGTATTTGGGTAACAACGTACCGAGGTCATCCACATTTCATCGTATTACTAGCAAGGGAGATCACTTCCTCGTAAACACAACAAAAATATCTACCTCAGGTATGCGTTTAAATCTAAGCACGTGGTACAGTGTATGTACCACTTTTCCAAAAAGCGTGGATGAACAGGTAAATGCAAAATGAAACTTAAATTTATGCAGAAATCAGGAATACCCGGTATGATTTGTAAAAGAATGTTTTGTTTTCTCAGAAACGAAACGTATCTATTTTGAATTTAGGGTGAACTATTTACCCAGCGAGTTAGAGTGGCCAATCGAAACAGAGTGTGTAATTGGAAATCTAAACATCTACGACATACAAAACCAAACTTGTGAACACGTAAACCTAAAATATTCCAAATCATAATGCTGACAAACACAAAGGCGAAAGAAATGAATTATGCATAGGACGTTTTGAATATCTGAATGATTTTGGGTTAGATGAAAGCGATATATTGTTAAAAATTCCCAAGTTATCCCTTTTCGTGTTAATTAGTAATGCAAACAAGTCTTAGTAATAAATTGGATTAACGAGGACCAGTGATTGTAAAGCTAGTAATTGCCATGGTTCGTATGTAACACGTAATCATGAGACGATTCACGGAAAACGGAATTTGAAATGTTATGCAGGGGTAAGTATTTGAAGGTAAAATAGGTATTTGTGGACTTTATTCTTCGATGTATTGTGCACATAAACGAGTGTATGTTTTTACTGCCCTATCAGTAAAACACGATTAATGACACGTGACCGTACTCGCGTTCTTTGTAGTCGGCCGTTCAAGGTCATAAAATCAACGGTTTTGTTGTAAATAAAATGAGGACATAAAGACTTTGTTCCCAGATCTCAGATTATAACGTACACCTGCATTGGCCAAAACTGTTAAAGCCTCATTCATCATTGCTAAAGAGCACGTGTAATGCCTACCTGCTACATAGTAGAATCTGTGCAACTGGCTACTTAAATAGACAGAGTCTAGCTATAAAAGCCTCAGTCAGCCGTCCAAGGTTCACCTGGCAGTTTGTCTTCTATAGTAAACCAACTAGCTGTTTGCAATTTGTTAAAGTTTTTCCCCTCCCTCCCTTTGGGGATGGGTTGGATATATCGCTTTGCCTTCATTAAAGGGGCTAGGTCACGCAATTTTAGGCAATTTCAGCATTGATCAAATGGTCATAGAATTAACTAAAATAACAAAATAACGGCTCAAAACTATAGAAGAACTCAAACAAAACACAGGAAAGCTAAGAAGGGACAAGGATGGACAAAACTGGGGAGGATTGAAGTGGATTGCATTTGGGTAAATTTGAAAAACGTCGGCCCACCTTTTTTCAAATTTATATCAGTTTATATCAAAATATCATTTAAACAGCTGGAAAATCATTCTCAATTGTTATGTGGCCGTGATTTTGCAAATGAAAGACTCTTGCTCTGCCAATTTGACGTTTAGAGCTCATAAATAACAATTTTAAACAAAATTACCTAAAACAGCGTGACCTAGCCCCTTAAAATTGGGTCCTCTCCTGTACGGTGACTTCCACCAAGCTTGTTGGCTCGTTTGCCTTGGTACATCGCTCGCTAACCAATACTCTTGTCCGATCCAGCACGTGCTGTTTACCACTCAGCTCGTAGTGCTGGGGAGATAAGTGAGGTTGTTCTACGTCACGCAATCTGGAAGTCGCATAGGCTAACCAGCCGCAAGGCAGTGTTCCCCTCATAAAACGCCAATGCGTCTGTTGTCTCGTTCTATTGCGCCTTGCGTTGTGCGTTTAAAAGCTAATTATGCATGTTGATACCAAGGAACACCGTTCAGAGAGTTTGAGTTCACATTTCTATCTTTATTTCTCGAGAGTTTCAATACACGAAGCGAAATAAGAATGACAGGCCAAGTGACCCACACTATAGTATTCCATTCCGGAAACGAAACACTACTTTTTGTTTTTTGAAATAGTTTCTTGTTAAAAGTCTAGTCTACCGCATGGCATATTGCTGGTACCGGTAAGTTCAACCTTTGCAGGGACATAACCTAGAAAAATCCTGGTTCACATCCTATTGATCCTAGTAAAACAACTGTCAAGGTGATGTTTTAGAGTATGGCTCAAATGCTGGTAGTGAATGTGCAACTATGTCACTATGTGCCATTATATAATTATAATTATGATAGGAAATTAATTACTTCCCCGTAATTATCAGTTGTAAATGTAGGAAATGATCTATACACTGCCTTATCAAGCTTGTCGAGACAAACATATTTCATGTTAACAGAATTACCTGCAGAAGTCATAGCGTTCAACACAACTTTTCAGATTCAATACAGCCCAAGTCATACTGGTAATGTACTTGGAAGTTGCACAATAGATTTTGCTTACTGTATGTCTTTGATAGGTACTTTCCAAAATTTGGTCACAGAGAATTATAATTCTTTTATTTTTTTCTCAATGTGTGAGTGGGCGGAATTCAACAAATCCTGCAATCTGATTGGTTCCGGGAGCGGGTGGAATTTTCTCATCCGGCCTGCTCACGGCAGGCGGAAACCTAGCCTTAATTGCGTGAGCTTGTTTGATGACCTTAAATTTCCATTTTGTTTACACCGACTCCGTTTACATACAGAGGTTTTTTTTCATTAGACAAGAGGTTTGGAAATGGAATTTCTCTTGAAACGTTCAGTTTGTAAGTCGCTTTAATACTGCATTCACTATCAAACGCGGTGCGAGTCAACAATTAAAACAAGTGATTTCAGAGAGGATGGGGGAGAGGAAAAAAAAAGTTATTTACCAGCAAAGGGTCGGTCTGTATAGCAAAAAAACTGTGACATCGTTCTTGAAAAAACAGCAATTTCAAGGCCTCGGTCACAGTTTTTCCCTTTACCAACCTCCCAGCTGGCAAATAACATATTTATTTTGACAATTGGGTGCATATTACTGCGAGTATTTAAATTACAACAAATGGTATATTTTAAATATTTGATTCTCGTGCTATGGATTCATTTGGCATGGCCCCCAGGAACTTTTGCACTTTTGGAAGTATTTTCAAGTGTCGAGATATAGTGCACATCTTCACGTGTCGCGCACGTGACAAAGTGACCTTTACGTGCACCACTGCACGAAAGTATGGTCATCTTGGAAAGATATTTTCACATCTCACCTTCGTTTCTCTTTCATTTTTTTCTGCAAAAGATGTTTCGACGAGTCATTTCGTTTCATCTTAAGCCGTTCAATTAGCGTTTCCTTTCTCAAACACTGAGCAAGAATACCCATCGATCAGTAAAAAACAATGTCAGGCTTAGCCACTTTGGCATAAATACACTATTTTTACCTCGTTTCCATGGTCCAGTGGTCATTGTCACCACCTGTAATGAAGATAATCTGGGTCCGGGTATTCACTACATACACAGTCGAACATCATGAGAATCGCAATGTAAGGCCGATGTGAGAAGGACAAACTTCTCTATGTTCTTTTCTTTAGCGCTAAATTAACCATACACCACTCACTGTACTTTTGCAGGCCCGAGTATAGGCTACTTGTAGCCTCTTGTTTGCCATTTTTTTGGAGATCTTTACACAGGGGCCACAGTACGACAAAATGCACAGTGGTCCCTGCTTGTCACACTGGATCATGATTCTGCAGAAGATTACAGTTATAATTAGAAGCATATTAAATATAAGGATACAAAATTCGTATTCCATAACATTATGTACTTGTTATATGTTTCAATAGCCTATTCTACATGCACTAGGACGCACGAGAAATCATGTGAAGTCTTGACTTTCTCTGTCTAAGAAAGAAGTGTGTTTTCGGCTGAGGTCGATCAATGAAAGTTTTAGCACGTGCTATCGATCAAAATGGAGGCAACTGGACTGTTTAGGATGTACTGGAAAAGCAGGATCGAGGATCGGGGATCTTGAACAAGAATAATAATAATAATAATAATAATAATAATAATAAAAGAAAAACGAAAATAACAGGAAGTTGTAATGTTGAACTTTCCGTGACTTTCGTGTTAAATTCTCTTTTTTGTTTTTTGAGAGGAAGGCTTATTTTATTGATTGTTTGATTGATTGATTGATTTATTTATTGATTTATTTTATTTAGCGAAACCCCAGGAAGGCATCGTGAGTTCTGGTTCAGTAGCAGCCAACCTGCTAGTTAAGACCATTTTTTCTTGGACCAAAACAAAACACGTACACAAAATTGTACTTATTGTCGTTCGTGGTTATTTCTCCGAGTTCCTCGTATTGTTTTATTATTATTATTATTTTTTTTTTTTTTCGTCTTCTTTTAAAAGAGAGGTTATGAACAGTCTTTGCCAGTAGAGAAAACGAACTCATAAACGCAGGAAACAGGTTTTCTTCGGTTCGGGTTCATTCGCCTGCAGTGACCATTTTCACTGCGTTCGCGTGGGAAATTACCCTTCGAGTAGAGTCTCTTTCGACCTTCCTAGACTAGACGCTCCATGTGCGTACACTGGGTGCCTGTGGTACTTGTTGCTCAAAAACAGAAGGTACTGAGTTGGGTGGTATTAAACTGCAGCGTTCCAGGCAATTTTTTCAAGTTGGGAATCATTAAGACCATTGAAGGGGTCACCCAGAAGTCGTACCAGCAGAGGCCCTTAGGCTCACATGTTCATACGACGAAACAGATCTTTTTTTTTTAGGTTAAAAACCTGGCTACCGGCCTATTAATCATTTGTCAGAAAGAAGAAATTCCTGTCATCTTTAGAAAAAATAGACACGCATTGCTTACGTGTGGTAGTGCAGTAACACAGCGCTTCATTCCATATTGTCAACTGAGCTGCGTTTTGTCTTCCAGGAGATTGAAGTTGTCTTTGCGTAATATGTAGCTCTAATATTACACAATATTGTTTTGGTATTGTATAACATTGTAGTGCCATGGTAGAAGTCTGAGGTAAATAGCCCCCTTAAAAGACATGTGGTTACTAGCAAAGTACTGAAGCCAGAAAGATTGAAAAAAATAAAAGGGAATCGAGAAACATTGGTTTCTGGGCTGACATGTTGATCATTTTCAAGTTCCCTCACAAATTCTTTTCACCACAAGTTTAAGCGTGCACTCTGAGCATCTGACAGCTTTGTAATAGGAAAGTTCACTGAAGTTATCCCTGTCCGGCGGTGTTAGTATCTGGATGGGTCCTTTTGTGTTCTTTGTTGTATTTCTTTTGTGTTGTTCAACATTTTTAAGTGGTTATTGCAATGTTTCATTCTACTTTTTGGGCATTTTGGGTGTCATGAAATCACATCATTTTGCGTGACATAATCCCTTTAAGTACTCACAAAGGAATTCAAATACATCTTTCAGGTACGTACGTAAATTTACCGGAGAATGACACCAGGCTCTGCGTCATAACATGGATTACATTTATAAAATAGAGCTAAATTTGTCCAAAATCGGGGGTGCGCGGCAATTGTAGGAGAGGCTCAAATAGTCTTATTCGTCTGCGTCGTAACATAGAAACGAGCATGTTGTCACCCCTTTTTTGTTATATTTTTATCATCTCCTTGACATGTTACGGCAGTGTGCGAAGTTTCATCGGAAATCTACGACAAATCCAATTTCTAGAGAATCGCCTTAAAGCCCGGGGAACGTGAGAGGAAAGTTCACCACTAAAACAAACTCAGGATCCTTTCCAAGGTGGTATGATCTTTTTTCTCTCCGTGGCAGGACTTGTAACAATTCCGTGCTCACTAAAGAGTTGCACCAACAACGCATTCTGCGCATTCAAGTCAGGAACAGTGGAATGCCGCTGTCCAGATGTCATCGACTGTTCAACGGTCTCCATAGCAGTCTGCGGAAGTGACGGTGCTACTCATAAAGTCTATACCAACATGTGCTTTATGGAAGTGGAGTCCTGCAAGATCGGAAAGAGAGTGAGCCCAGTCACTTCGGACAAATGCGGTAAACCTTATTTCTCATCGTTTTTATGCCAACTTTGATCTCATTTTGCACAGTACACTGAAACCATCCAGTCCCATTGTGTGGCTCATCTTTTTGTTTGTACTTTATAGGATGTCCTATTTTGCTATTTTTGCCAAACAAAATCCTATTTTCTTCCTGATAACCATTACAATTTTCTCAAATTTGATTGGTGCATTAACCCTTTCACCCCCGTGGGGTTCCCCATTGACGAGTAAAATCGTCTGGCGTTAGACAGAGTAAAATCCATAAGTGTCACTCTTGGGAGTGAAAGGGTTAATGGGGACATAGTTTTTGAGTGAATCTAGCTGATGTTAACCCTTTCACCCCCCCCCCTGGGGTTCCCCATTGACGAGTAAAATCGTCTGGCGTAAGACAGAGTAAAATCTAGAAGTGTCACTCTTGGGAGTGAAAGGCTTAACTCCTTTATTTTTCACTAATTATTGTGTAGGGTTGTAATCGGACTCCTGTAACTGGACATTTACATCAGCCAACCATACGTGCAGTCAGCTTAATCCATCAATCACAGAATTTATCACAATAACCATAGCAACAACCACTTTCCCTACCAAACTGGGGATTTTCCAAAATAGACGAATTTGTAATATTTGACAGTGAAAAAGGAGTGCATTTGCTTTCTCGGAAATTGTAATGGTTATGATTAATTGGTAACAGGACTTCGTGTCGTCCAATTCGGTCGTAATCATACTCGTGATCAAACAAATCCGACTCCCGATTCGCGGTCTTGCGATTTTGTTAATCACTCGTATGATTACAGACCGAATTGGACTCCACTCAGTCCCATTGCCATTATAAATACTTGGTAAAAGAAAATTCCTATCTCAGGACTTATTTCACCCTTCAACTTGTTTGACAACCTGAGCGGACTGGCAAATCCAAAACTTCGAAGCTCAATTTTCTGTCCCAATTAAGTGACAAGTAAAAGATAATTCTATTCGTTATATTGAAAAGTAGTCAAGGCGGGAAGGAATACAGAAACAAACATAAAATTCATAATTAGGTCTGTCAATAGAAAAAGCATCATAGGATTATTACCTTGAGAAAATTTGAGTGTTTTTGAAACCAGATTTCATGTAACATTTTGGACTTCCCTCCTGTCCATATTAGGGTGTAATGTAAAGTGCTAGATTTTCTACCCCATATGAACCATGTGAGCGTTAGCCCAAATAATGGAAATGGGCCCACACAAGGGCAGAGAAAAACTCTGACCAGGGTGGGAATTGAACCCACGACCTTCGGGTTGAATCACCGCTGCTCTACCGACTGAGCTACAAGGCCAGACGGGAGCAGGCTGTGGGAACTGAAGATCTTAAAGTAACGGCAATTTAGGTCTCTTATTTGAGTGATCTTGAAATGTCTGTCCATCACGGACTTTTCTCTTCTCAATCGTAATAAAAGAAATACTCGGAAGCCTAAATATGAGGTGAGAGACTTAAGGTCCAGGGAAACCGCTTCAATATTTGCTTCAACATCCTTTCAATTTCGTTGAACAGCGATGTTGAATGAGTTTAAAAGCGTTTAAGGACGTTCGCGCGAAAATTTTTCAACATTGATTTTTTTCTGAAACTTTTACCACTGTAAGATGATGAGTTAGTTATGTCAGAAATGTAAAAAAAATGGGGGGTCACCGACTTCGTTTTGGATAGATCATGCCCGGCAAAACACCCAAAATGGGACAAAATCGGGCTTCGTTAGCGAGTAAGGCTAGTGTCTGTAAACCCAAATATATTGCAATTAAATCTTTGAAGTGAAATCTTCTCTGCCAAATATTATTTAAGTGGACTTATTAAGTGAATTTAGTCAACTGGTGAGGTTCCTTAAAGATCAAGTTCGCATTTAGCGACCACAGTTTCACTCGCCTTGCAGCCACAAGATGGCAAGATTTGATGTCCCGTGAGCAGAAATCTTGAAATTTTTTTAACTTTCCACATTGATTTTTTGTTCATTTTTGGACAACGTGGAGATAATTGTAAATAAAATCCGTTTCTGGAAAGAAAAATAGGGGTCACCGAACGTCCAAGACCGTTAAATCCAGGCAAAGCTATAGCAATGGCCTTTTGCCCTATCATTTCTCATTTTATTACTTAGCGCGCGCGCTCGTGTATGACGTGGCGTGTGCATTTGCGTGCGCAGTAAGGATGCGCAGAAACAATTGGCGCGAACGTCCTTAAGACAAGATTTTTTTGAACTTCGAGCATTGCGCGGCCAAAAAGACCATAATAATCTTTTGCCGCCGGTCAAATTTAGTTGGAATCACGTGTGTTTCGGGCCAGGGAATATTTTGATGGCCGCTATAATCATTTCGACTCACAAAAAGTCCTGTTCCCGTGCTCATTTCTAACCTTTGTCGGAAGGATATGAAGCATTTTGTGGTAGAAAAACCCCTAGGATGCATATGGAAGATTTGCTTCAGTAGACTTGCCATGAGATGCGAACAATGCTGGCCGTTTGTCACAGAAGTTATGGCTGATTCTGACGATTTGAGACGGTTTACTGTCGATACTATCTTGCCAAATCAATTCATTAAAGGTATGTAATTGTTTTACTTCTATACCGTAAGTTATTTCAATGACAAGTGATACTTTAAAACTCTGAAATCTCTTTGAAAGGCTGTGTTAAAGCACAATTAGCGTAAGGGTCGAGCGTTAAGCCGGTCGAGCTTAACTTGCGTTCTCCTTAATTCATTGGGCGAAATTTTCCCTTGAGAAAATAAAGCTCAAACGAGATTATTTGTGGACTTTATGGAACTGCCAACATTTCAGAATGAAGGTTTTGACTTCACCTGTTCTGTTGAAACCGTAATTTTGTTAGTTGTTTCAGCGTAAGCGGAATATACATCCTTGAGTTTTTATGCGTTTGGGAATTGAAAATAAAATACACCGTTGTGCGAAACCCATATTACTTACCTGTTTCTTGTCAGGTTACGCTGCAAAAATCTTGTTGTACCAAGGATTGCACGTCTTAATTGAAAGTTTCTAGATGTTCTACACTTGATTTAAGCATTATTTGCTTTAAATGTATTTGAACCGGTTGTCTGATCTCGCCTCAAACTTGCAGGGTAGTGCATTTCTCAACTTTAAACATCGCCCTCTCAGCAAGAGATCTGCTGCCATTTGGTAAGTACTGGATTACTGATCATACTGTTATTTCGAACATCACTTCTGGTGTTTTCACTTTGCATAGTAAAATGCTTTTGAAATCATTAACTTTTCCAATCATCCGCGATTCCTTTGTGGCAGAGATAATTGGTTAACGAATTCTTTATAGCAGCACTGTTTATCCGCTTTGTTGTAAGTTCATTGTATCGTGTACCAGACATATGTCACTACAATACAGAACGTTAAAGTGCAAGCTTTTCAGTGCTACCTAAATAAATGTGGTTTTGTTTTGAACCAGTTGCGTAATTTTAGTTTGAAAATACACCACCTCGATTTGTTTACATAATTGACATTCGAAACCACTTGCGTTCGAGCTTCCTTCACGTGCGAGCGTTCTTCAGCCTGAAGGTTGTACTTTTCCTATTTGGACAACAACATTCTTTGCCTTGTACATTATTTTTTGAAAGTTCACATCATTTCCAATAATTTTTATTGCTCAAAAAAGTGAAGGTGATGCCAAAAAACTTAAGCTAGACTGCTGGGGTGTGGAAGAGCAAAGCTATTGAAATGTCCTGTTAGATGGTGTTGGAACATGTACCACTGTAGCAAAAATATGTTCGTTCTGAATTTTCTTGTACCGGAAACAGTCATATATTATTTGTTAACGTTGTTTGTTTACCCTTCAACTTCTTTTCTTTTCTCATTAATCCTGGAGTTATGTCTGGTTTACGTTGGCTCCTCAGCATTTCACCTAAACGAGTTAGCAGCGTATCTACCAGGATGAAATACTCCGCGCCAAGTTTTGTGCAAATATGAGAGTCCTGCCTTCTGTGCCATTATTTCGAAATTTCCTGCAGACAAACCCTTAAAAAATGTACTAAAGCTTATAGGTCTAATCTCCAGTTGTTCACATTCCTGTTTACAATGTATATCTATCATAAAAGGCAGACTTGTTTTGCTTAATTGAACCACAAAACAGGTTGATTTCCTCCTCCTAATAATTCACTTATCCATGATTTTTGTTTTCCATCACAGGGGCCACTTTTATAGGATGAATACTCTTCACTGTCTAGATGATGGATAAATTCTAAGACAAAAGCAATGGTTTCTGGTGGAAGTTTATGACTGTATTGGCGTCTTATTTTCGGAAGTGCTGCTCCTGGACCATACATCTTACTATAAAGTCTAGCTTTTGTTAATTCGTAGTCTGTGCATGATACTTCTCTTCTCCTCGACTGTTAGTAAACCTGAACATTTGCTTAATTTCCTTATTTGTGTATTGCTGTGCCACACAGCTCAACATTTCAACCCGTTTGGGACTTCCAGGCCTCTCTCTGGAGTAGCTGAGAGCTAAGCCCTCCATGATGTTAGCATTTGCATTCACTTTTACCTGAATGGAATTTGAAAGAAGTGAAGACAATGGCTTTCTCCTTTTACTTTTTACTTCTAGTAAGAAACACCTCCAAGAGAGTGAGGTTTGCATGTTTACAATCATGTTTCCAAAACATTGCTAAAGCCAGAGAAATATTGTGGTCTTATTTTTTTATTATCAAACGTAAAGGAAAAAGGTCCTGACGTTGAATTAGTCAATTACTGACTCTGATCTGATTATTAGAATGCAAAAAGAGTACTCTTGATAGCCTGGATTAGTTTTCTATTTTAGGGAAGAATGCATACAGTACAAACTCACATATAGGAACCTAGTACAGGCTGAAATTTTGCAATTTAAAAATACCCAAAAATGTAAGAACCTGTTCAGCCTGGCGAAGAAAAAGAGGTTCTTTTACAATAAATCTCCCTCGAGAAAACTCCTGTTATTGTGTATGTTTTTCTTTGATTGGCATTTTACTGGATTTTCTCTAGAAATATGTTTTCCATAAAGCTACAGTGCAATACTGTCTAAATATCTTATGAAATAAAATATAGAAATTTATTGTTGTTCCTCTGACAAATAAGAACCTATTAAAAAACTACATGTAATCAGCCTGAATTATGAAAAATTAGCCTAAAATATTAGAACCTGCTCAGCCTGACCTCGAAAATTCTAGGTTCTTATTTGTGGGTCTTTACTGTATTTTGTAGGGTTAGTAACTTTTACCCTGTTATACAAGCATGACAGTATGCCATGTTTTCAGTTTCTCAGGCTTGGGAGATCCTTGAATTGTGTTCATCTTTTCATTATCAATCCAAATAAACTGAAAAACCAACTAGTGAGGTAGAATATGTATGGTAGAATTTCACCATGTGAGTTAAAAAAAGGAAAGTTTTGTTTGAAAATATGAATGTTAACTGTACCCCATCAAATTGGCCTTCAAGAATTTCCTGGCAGATCTCTTCATTTGAGGCACCCATGTTTTCAACTTCTGTTTTAAGTTCAGCCTCTTTTTGCCTTGCGCAGTTTTTGAGTGTGTTTCGAATCCTCCGCTGAGTTCACTTTGACGCTAGTTCATATGACACCGGGGGACAACCAACTTGATTTTGAATAGAATTGTTTGCAGACAGGGGCTGTGGAACACTTTTGTTTACACTGGGTGACAACCTGTGCAACCTTACATGACATGCACCACAGCACTTAAACTGCTTATGAGGGCCACACAGCCAAACTTTTTTTTCAAAAAAAGTTTTCTTAGCTCCAGGGAACAAATCATTTGGTAGTGACTTTAAATGTTTTAGCTTGTACAGGGGAGTTGTGCATTTGGACGCTGAACATCTGAGGTGGATAGTGGTATTCCTACAGGCTTGACATTTTTCCTTTAACATCATTTATGGGACGAGATTCTTCCTTCCTTGTAGGGTTTTTACATATACTAGTACTACAAGTAAGTATTGATGAAGACATTGTTTACAATCTCTGAGGCTCAGCTGGGACTAGTTCCTTTTTTTTTTTTTTTTTTTTTTTTTCAATTCACAAAGATCAAACCTTCAATAACTTTTTTTTTTTTTAACTTTGATATACATGTAAGCTAGACTTAACTCTAGTGAATTGGAAAATGAAGCATTTGTGGCAAATTTTATGATAAATTCAACTCAGCAATCGAAGCTAAGCTGAACACAATCTTCATGTGTAATTTTAAAGGGGGAACTGAAAAGGAAACACTTAAACACTGGTGGTCTCACGAACCTTTTTACGGAAGAAGTGTGCGGGAGATAAGCTGAAAATAAACTCTAAAGGGAACCTACTATACTCAATACCTTTCAAAAAAAAAAAAAAAAGGGACAAAATTACCTTTTGCAAGGTCTAGCGATAGAGTACACCGAGCTGTAACGACAACAGCAGTCCGATAACGATCTATAGGAAACCTCACTGAACCGAAACGCAAGTGACAGAAGCTGCTTCCACATCAACTTGACTATCTTGAACAGTATCAGATCACCGATCACAGACAAGGCAATGATAAAGAACTGTTCACACTATTTTAATAGAAGTATAATAAGGATTCATCGTAGGTTTACAATCTCAAGAAAGTCCAAAAGCAAGTCTTGACACACTAAATCTAGACTGGATCTCTTAGCAGAGTCGGAGAACTCGAAATCTTACGGCAGTAAGATCTTTTCGAACAATTTTCGCACAGGTTGTAACCTTGCAAGAAGGTTAAAGTAAATACGATGAATTCACCGCTTCAAAACGTTTTTTAAAGCTTAACAGATCTTTCCGAAGTGACTGAATGAAATACCTGTGTAAAATGGTTGGCTAATCGCTTGCACTCAACACAACTTCTATGTGTTCTTCCTATGTGCTCTCCCACCGCGACACAATATGGCCGACGGTACAAGTCCTGATCTGAAGTAAGATGCGCGCAAGCTCTTATGGGATTTTTGGCCGCTGGCGCGATTTATTGCTCGATGTTCAAAAAATTTGCTTCAACAAGCATTCAATATTTCTTTTGTTTTCACGAGTGTTGAAGTTTACCCCCACCCTCCCCCCCCCTCTTTCAACATTGTTGGGTATGTACGTGCGCACTAATCGGTCTCCCAATAACGTACCCATGACCGTATCCATAGTAACAATCGCGGCTGTAGCCTGGGACTGAATACAAGGCCTGTTGATGTGTTAAAACCGTTTGCCCACTCCAGCAGTCAACATCGTTCAACATTGTTCAACAAAATTGAAAGGATTCTCTGTCGCTTTTTATTATCCCTGCTTGGACAATCTCGCTCTGAACATGGTTAATTTAAAGCCATGCAGTTGTCTGAATCCCCCACGCTTATCCCTTTTTCGTTGCACAATCTCTTGCAGTTTGATTTTCAATAATTAGATTATTATTTCACACGTTGCTGGAAAGAGTTTTTTTTTAATCTTTCAGCCCCATGTGATACCAAAAGTTGTGACAACCATGCCTCTTGTGAAGTGCATGGCAGAAAGCCAGTTTGTGTGTGTCCGTCCGAAAAGGATTGTACTTTAAGCGTGGATTTGATATGCGGTTCCGATGGCCAGACGTATTTGAACGAGTGCTTTTTGAGAGCCAAGAGTTGTAAAGCAGATAAGAAAGTTTTACCCAAGAGGAAAGGATATTGTGGTGAGTGGTCATTTTTTCTTTGGTGGTATATAATGGATGGAAGGTATGTGTGGGTATTTTTAAACAAATCGTCTCCGCCAATGAAAGGATACTTAACAGCTTAAATGTGGTAGTACAAGGAAAGGTTACGTTTATACAAACGTTGGCCGTGTAGCACTTATATTTTAAACAGGGCCCAATGGGCCCACACAAGGACAGAGAAAGGACACAAGGACAGAGAAAAACTCTGACCAGTTCCCACCCTGGTCAGAGTTTTTCTCTGTCCTTGTGTGGGCCCATTTCCATCAGTAGGGCTAACGCTCACATGGTTCATGTGGGATAGAAAATCTAGCACTACACATTACACTCTATTCAGTTAACTCTGTTTTAAATGTGGTAGTGTCGAGACAAGTTAAAACTAAAAGAGTCCAAATCCGGTTTTAACGGGAAAAAGACACTTAACAAGGTAAATGTGGTAAAGTGAAGACAAATTCAAAAGAAAAAATGCTCCCTCACTTCAGATTGCCGTCGGTGGCTGCACAAAAATGTCTCTTGCGTTAGCTCCCTGATTTTGAGCTATGGGCAGACCGTGAATTCAGAGATAGCACATTTCTCCCTTGTTTTCCTTGCAAAGAAGCTTCCTCCGCGCACATCTTGTGCCCAAATTTTACTTGAAAAGGCAGCTCCGAGAAAGGGCTAACGCTTGAAACTTCTGCTCGCAAGTCTTTCTACGGCGGTTAAGGACTCGTCAGGAATTAGCAAGGGGGTGGAAGATAGGGGAGGGTCACAGTTTTTTGAGCCCTTCTAAAGGGAGAGCCGTGAAAAAAATAAGACAGCAAAAAGGGAGGGTCACCAGAAACGAAGCCACTGTGATTATAAAGGGATGCTTTAATATTACGTTTTAGTATAAATACACAGGTGATTATACAAAATCGCGCGCTCTCATTGGCTCGCTATCTCGGATTATCAGCCGATAATCACCTAGACGGACAAAATGGCCGCTAGTAGTCGTTTTGCCACTGTAAGTGAAGATGATTTCGCGTTGAAATGTGTTTTTTTCTCTTTTTTTGAAATAATCACCTGTGTATTTATACTAAAACAATTATTCGCCTCAGGCTCAGTGATTATCGGTGAATATTCACCTCGACTTCGTCTCGGTGAATATTCACCGATAATCACTTCGCCTTCGGCGAATAATTGTTAAATAAAACGAATACAAACCATGTATGAAAATCATGCCATACAAACAAGACACGCTATTGAAAGTTTTGAACGCTGTGCGTGTGTTTTGGTTTTTGAGCCAAAAGCTTTTTTGGTCCTGTTTCTGCAACAGAGATATCACTTACTTGTTAGGTTTCCTTCATTAAAAGTACTGAAACATTTTTTTTCTTCTACTACTGCTTAACAAATTTGGAGGCATTATTTATCCGGGGGGTCAGTAAATGTTAGAATGAGTTCCAGGGAAGGTTCAAGACATTTCAATCCCTTACCTAGGGAGGGCCATTTTATTTCGTCGCTTTACCGAAAATCTCCACATCCTCCCCCTCCACTCCCCCTGCTAATTTCTGACAAGTCTCTTAATTTAACCAAATTGTCGCGTTTTACTACTCACCGACACATGGCAAGTCAAAGGCAAATGTTTCTTATTTGATTTTTGGATTTGAATTTCGCATACTCAAAAACTCGACAAGACTTGGCTAAAGTGATAACGCAAACCTAACACTTTAAACCTAAATGATAAAAATTGATTGAATAAAAAAAAAAACGAATGGGTACCGAAAAAGACTCGGACTCGGACTCGGACGATATCGTGTACGAAAGAACTTCCTGTGGTAGTTTTTTCTCTTCCCAGCATCCGCATGGTTGCGTCAGAAGCTGTCATAACGTGATATCGAAGTTTATCAGAGTACCTCTAAGCCAATGAAAGTTGATTCTGTGACTGGAAAGTGTAATAATTCTTCTTTCTGTTTGCTATTTTCGCAAATCTCATAATACAGTTCATTTTGGGGTGTTATTTGCACTAAAACAATAAATATCCAGTTACCTGAAGCGTCATACAGTCCCAAGAGTAATTAACTTGTATTGTTTTTATGTACAGAACCCCCAAAACGTATTGCATTATGGAACTGGGAAAATAGCCAATGGCCGTTGTTTGTTGTTTGACACCAGCATGTCAACGAAATTAGCCAGAGAGTTTTCAAGCTGCTTGGGGAAAGTAACTGAAAATGACAGCTTTCCCTTGTTAAGGAAAATCCCCTTTTTCAATGGACTTCTCAATCTTTAGCTCTACCTTATCTTGGAAATAGTGTTACTTGCTTACTGGAACAAATACAATGGACTGACTTTCATTTTTTTTTTTTAATCTCAGGTATCTGTGATTTAGTTAAATGTACCGGAAACAAGCATTGTTTTCCGAAACAAAACGGTCTGCACGATTGCCGATGTCCCCTCGAGGAAGAATGCCCATCGTCAGTAGAGAAAGTCTGCGGTAGCGACGGAAAAACCTATGATAATGAATGCAAACTGAAGGCAAAGGCTTGTGAATCGGGCAGTGGACTGGTGCCCACGAAGGACGGAAGCTGTGGTATGTTTTCTCTGCCTCTCAGCCGCCTAATTCTCCCCCCCACCCCCCACCCCCTTCCTTTTCCTTACCAAACCGATATGACGTAACGGTAGCCATGGTTTTGTCCCAGAATAATCCTTATGCTTTCATTTTTCGTTTTTTTTTTTCATTTATTTATTTTCTCCAGTTTGTGCTAGCAATGAAAGGAATGGAGATGGACAAAAATATAGATAAGCTAATTATATGCCCTTTGAGTTATACCACATTCCGAATCCAAAAATCAAATTGTCAAAGTAGTCTGCGGATCCACTCGGCTATCGCCTCGTGGATCCACAGCTACTTTGACAATGTTATGACGAAATTCATGATCAATAACGGGACAGACGCATGAAAAACTGACGTCAGTTTGTTAAAATGACATTTTCCGAACACCAACCCTAACTTTGAATTAGAGGTTTTCACGTGATGTCATCGGCGCCATGATGGTGGACGAAAAGAAAAGATCACTCATAGCTTGTTTTGTTCGTCCACCAGAAGTCGTACATTTCTCTATTGTTACTGGTGTCGCTAGTGGTTGGTTGAAAACGTCCTATTGCTAAATTGAATGTTTGAATTGCCGAATGCACGTTTGAATTTTGGCAGTAAAAACGCGCCATATTTATCCACGAAGCTAACAGGTCCTAATTAACAATTAGATTATGAGCTCGAGATTTCTATGAGGTGATAGTTGATGAGGCCGAAGGCCGAATCAACTATCACCTCTTACTAAAATTTACTTCAAATAACGGTTTCCAATTATTTCTTGACGTATTATTAAAGTTTGCGCTGAAAAAGATCGCTCGGATTGAATCTAAGTTGTGCGCGCGAGCGCATCAGCTTTTTCAATAACTTCAACTTTTTTGAAAGTCAAGAAACCGTAAATGTCCTTCGTTTAGACTTCTCAGAAATTTAATTACCCATTTGCATCCAACTTTCCCTCCAAAACGTTGGAAAAACGAAAACAAACGTCGTTATTTCCAAGACGACCTCCAGCCACTGCACACCAATGGCTGATAGTGTTCAATGGCTCAGCCAATCAGATTACAGCATTTGCATTAGTGTACTAGTAGAATTCTACTAATAGGTTTTAGTCCAAACCCCCTATTCGCCTTATTTCCCATATTTCTAGGAATGATAGAGTTTATACGTTTTTTTTAATCACATTATTGTAACGAATACCAAGAAACGTGATGTTGGTCGTTATGTTGTCAGAAACTTGCTCTGGGATGAAATGCCGACCTAACCAAGTCTGTAAAGTGGTGAAAGGAAAAGCAAAATGCCAGTGTCCCGTGATAAGCGACTGCAGTCACTTGCCAGCGCTGGTGTGCGGTTCGGACGGAACTGAATATCCAAATGAGTGCTTTCTGAAGGTCAAGTCTTGCCGGGCCTCATCCAGAGGTGACAAAGG
>OX421446.1:59157183-59179683 GCA_949126865.1 Montipora capitata
AGAATAACCCTCTTTGAATCAACAATTACACCATGTCAATCTAAAACTATCTTTTAAATCTGAAGAAAAAAAAGGAAGTGATGTTTTTTTATCACAGGGGCAATAAGCTAAAACTTAAGTTTGATTTTCGAATTCGAGGCTTGGTGGTGAAATTAGCTAGTCAGACATGTACATCATCATGCATAAGGGCTATAAAAAAATCAGTGCAACCTCCAACAGGGTAAACAAAGAACTTGTAAACGTTGCGTTTTTCTAATTTATACCTTATTGTTTTATTCTTACACCAGCTGTTTGTCTCTTGGCAAACTGTGAGAGATTCTTTGCCCGGTGTGAGACCACAGATGCGGGACTTGCACGATGTGTGTGTCCTTCGTTGCAAAGATGTCCTGTGACGCCAGACGTCGTCTGCGCAAATGATTCAAGAGTTTACGCCACTGAATGCCACATGAGGATCCAGGCTTGTCAGCGAAGGACGTCCTTGAGTGTGGTTAAGAAAGGAACTTGTAGTAAGTATTATAAAGGCTATTGCTCCCACGAACAAAATGGTATTTCGCAATGGACACGGAGTAATTTAACAAACACAACCTCGTTCGCACGTACTCTCTTGGTATGGTCTGGTCACGTTTGTCCGAGACGATAGGGAACTTAAGCAACGACAACGGCAACGGCAACGAGAATGTCACAAATTTGCATATTTAGTGGACAAAAACAATAGCTTTGCACGCCTTGCACGTGCGTTTTTCACTTTTGTCCATTTCTTTGCCGACGTCTGCAAAACTACAACGTGAAATAGCCAAATTTGGGGTTTTGTTACACCCATTTAGAAATCACTGGTGGTCCTTGCAATCTGATTGGCTCTCAGCAGTGCGATTTATTCCCAAATCCCACTATTTTTTGCTCTAAATCACACTATTTTCCCAGCCAATGAGAAAGGATACTAAAACAGATTTCAAGGCTTGTTTAAGGCAACCAATCAAATTGCAGGAAATTGAAGCGGACAAAGAAAACCATTGTGTGGCGAATTTTCCAACTTTTGTTCCCAACCGGATCAATAAAACATTGATACTGACTAAAATAATTATTATTGTGTGATTTCTAAATGGATATAATAAAGTGGTAATTGAACTTCGTGTCGTGCAATTTTGGTCTGAAATCATACTTGTGATTTCAAGTCGAACTTGCGCTGCGCGCTCGTTCGATTTTGAAATCACACGTATGATTTCAGACCAAATTACTCTCCACTCAGTTCAAGGACGTCGGCACTTGAAGATAAATTTTCATTTCCTCCCCTAAATTAAACGCCGTTCCTACCAGTGTCATTCTTGAGGAACTACAACACCCTTGTTATATTAAAAAAGTTGAAATAGTCACGAAGTGATTACAAAAACGCAAATTTACACTTTGAGATGACGTTCTCGTTGCCGTCGCCGTCGTCGTTTCTTAAGTTCTCTAATATCAACCGTCAGGTGGGTGGGGGAGGGGGGTAGTGGTTCGCAAATAGATAGAAACGTCGCACCTAGCAGACCCTCCCGTAAGTCGTTTTATCGACATGTCCCATTTATCGGGACAGTTGTGACCAGTCAGCGGTAAAGTTTCTCTCTCACTCTGGGAACGAGGTTGAACCAGTCCAGCCAATCACTGAAGCACGACTGTATTTTGGTTTCTAAGCGTTCTGTGTCTTTTTTTCTTAGGAACATGCAAGGATTTACGCTGTGAAAATTACGCCAAGTGTGTTGAAATTGACCGACAGCCAACGTGTCAGTGTCCGACGGCGAGCGAGTGTTCCGCCTCAGCTTTTCCAGTTTGTGGCACGGATGGAATGCAATACCAGAGTGAATGCCACATGAAAGTTAAATCGTGCGATGCAGCGACTTTGATCTCCGTGCGCAACAAAGGCGTTTGTGGTATGTCAAACTGTTTTTGTTCTAAGAATAGACCCATATCACTCAATGTCCAAACAAAAGATTTTGCCCGTCGAACCTCTCATTCACTGTGAGGCTGGACGGGCAAAGACAATGCAAAGACAAAGCCTTTATTCCCCACGGACTCCAAAATGGCCGCCGCGTGATAAAGGTGAATTTACCGGTAAGATGCATTTGACTGTGTAGCGTCCGGGCATATTAGTCTGGAATATTGGTTTACACTTCTTAGGAGCTTGATTTCCCGTTGCTGTGCGAGAAGTCCCCTGCGAGAAGTTCACAACCCAAAAGTCTCGATCTGCGGTGGAATGTGGCTCATCAGTTTTCGTTACTCTAGCGAGCTTTAGCAACGACAACGGCGAGGACAACCAGACCGTCACAAACTTGCATATTTAGTGGGCAAAAACAATAGCTTTGCACGCCCTGAACGTGCATTTTTTACTTTTCTCCTTGTCTTTGACGTCGTCAGCAAAACAACGACGTAAAATAACCAACTTTGAGGTTTTATGGAGGACGTCAGCACCTGGAGATAAACTTTCATTTTCTCCCATATTAAGCGCCGCTCATAACGTTTTCATTCCTGAAGGACTGCCAAACCTTTGTCATATTACAAAACTTGGAATAGTCATGAAGTGATTACAATAATGAGAATTTATGTTTTGAGATGACGTTTTCGTTGCCGTTCCCGTCGTCGTTAGGGGGAAAATGTGGCGGAAATGTGTTCCTTGGACGATCCATGATTTTGCGTTAAGCACAAGCAATTCCTCGTACGGTTATTTTGTTGCAGACCAATCAGAGGCGTTTTAGTCATCAGGCCCAATCTGATTGGCCATAACTTGACGGGACCAGTGTTCTAAATTTAGATAATACGGTAAAGTGATGGGCCAAGGGCAAATTAGAGAGATTAGGCTCCTTACCTACGAGACGATCCTAATAAAATTAGAGCATACTGATAGGCACAGGCTTTATTTAAGTTTAAAATTTGTGTTTTGTCAAAAATCAAAGAAACCTGTTTAATTTTGGCGCACTTTTCGCCTCTTATATACAGGTACGAGCACTTTCTCAAGAGAGAAACAAAAAAGTTAGGTTAAGAGAATTTTCATGATTTTGACAAGCAATAGCCTGGCGTTTCCCGGTTCAAGTGAAAGCAATGCTAAGTATCTAATCGCAAAGTGCTCATTTACTTATCTGCCTGATTTGAGTTGGAATGGATGTGAGGTTAGGGTTAGGATTGGTGATAAGTGTTCTTTAGAAGCTGTTCTAGAGAGACGCGTGGTTCTTTGAACACATGTGACGTTTAAGTTGAAAAAAGGGATTATGGGGACACGTTGTGCCGTTTGTCATACAGGGATCGCGTTAACGCAGAAATCGTGCATTTTTACGCAAATAAAATCCAAAAAATGCATCATCGAAATTTTAATGCGTCCCAGGACGCAAGGCACCGACTTAAATAACTCACACAACTTGCTTTGATTTGTCAGTATATTCTGTTGTCTGTAAAACTGTTGGAGCAATCTGTGATCATAATTGAAGTTCTAAGAAATGGGGTTTAAAACATCTAAAAAGGTTAAATTTTCGACCGCCTTCTGCGGTCTTCTTCAGAGGAATGTACTCTGCAAGTCACTGAATGCAAATATATAGCAAAAGACGTCACTGTTCGTTGCTCCTAAGGGAGCAAACCAGTGATGCGTAAACCCTTGGAAAGGGTGCTCTTTCATTAACAGAGTTCTTGTCCAGGAATGAATGTAACGGCTCTAGAAAAAGCCTTTGTCGGCCGGTCCTATGCATATGCGTCAATATTAATTCCAAGTTGGTTACTCTCTTTTTCTCATAATTTAAAACATACTCTTTTTCTCGCAGAGGGTCACCAAGATTTTGGGACCCCCAGAAAATGCTTGGGACCCCAATTTGGCCGAGCATGCGGGTCCCAGGACCCAGATCCTAGAAGCTAATAAACTAAATTAGAGGTGTTGTTAGAGCGGTTTTCAATTGAGTTTCGAAAGTAATTAGCGAATTGCTTTGGTTTTGCATTTCTTCACTCAGTGATTGGTTCAAAGTTCTCGCGCCATTTTTTCAACCAATCAGAAGTGAAACCAAAACCAATCGTGGCTCGCGTGTGCACATTTTCCCGCGCTTCGTGTCGGCTACGTGTAATTATTTCGAGTTTTGATTGGTTTGCGGGATTGTCTCCGTCCTTTTTGATTGGCCAAAGTAATTACTTTGGTTTTGGTTTTACGACACTCATTTGAAAACCACTCTGGCCTGCCCTATCACCCTGCCAAGAAAGTTAGTGCTTGCATGGTTAGGGTTAGCCAAATGTGTATGATTGGGTTCGAAGACTTCAGTATGGCTACTTAACAATTAGACCCGTAGCCCGCAAGGGCTGCGGGTCAACCCGTGGCCCTTAAGGGCGAAGGGTTGTTTTAGTATCACCCAACTAGTCGGACCGAAAAGGCAATAATAAAGTTAGCAAATGCAAGTTGAAGAAATATTTATATGGGAATAAAACGAAAGAAAGCGTCACGCTTTTCGCTACTCGAGGACTTTTCGCTACTCTAGTAGCGTAGCCAATCAAAATGCAGGATTTGCATTAGTCCACTAGTTGGGTGATACTAAAATACTTTAGGACGTTATGTGATACACTGAATGAAGAGTTCTGGAGAGGCACAGAGGCGTCTTAGTCAAAGCCACAACACCATGGGCTTTGTTTCCTACTGTTTGCAAACATTGCATAGGTTTTTTAAGCTCCCAAATGGCACCCACAGCAAAATACAAAATTAAGAAACGCCACGATATCTTCCATTTTGACCTCAACTCCCGCATTTTGTCAATATCTGTAAATGAACATGTCGAACGCACTAATCTGGGACCACTCCTAGTTTATGATAAATTTATCATCCTATAGTTTAGTCTCTTAAACGCATCTTTTAGCTGTTTTAGGAAAATGTGTCTTTATTTTAGCTAACACAATCTTTCTTTTCTTTTCAATTTCATAATTGGATGTTGGTGGTTACTTCGAACAGATCGAGGTTAGTGCAATGTTAACAAATTAAATTTTAGTTTTAAGCTTGTCATTTCAGCGCTTGTTTTTCCAGACGAAACGAGACGTATCTCAAGATTTCCGAAGATGTCCGAACTTAAAAAAAGCAATTCGGTGGATGTTAAATTCGAGTTCCGGTCTTCTGCGACTGTTGCCAGTCTTTCAGGTTTACCAGTTATGCTAAAGTCATGTTCACTGTTACTGCTTGAGTGATTCACAGTCAACTGACGAAGCGGGAGCCTTTGTTTCTTTTAACGAACCCAAAAATGACCAGCTCCCAACGTCAGTGGCTTCATAGCTCAGTTGGTTGGAGCGTCGCACCGGTATCGCGAGGTTACGGGTTCAAACCCCGTTGAAGTCCTGAATTTTTCAGGCTTCTTTACGCAATTGCAAAAGGTGCGTTCATAACTGCGAGGATCATAGCTTCACTTGATTTCATATCCGCAGTTCATATATGATCCATTTCATATATCATTTCATCGTTGAACCCAAAAGCCAAGTTTGAATTTGCCTTCTGCTTATATTATGAAGAGTTAATCGGTAATATGTTTTCATTATAAGATCGGAATTGACAAAACTCCTGCAAAAGTTTTTACTTTGCTGGAACGACATTGATTTTAAAGTACATAGAACATTATCGCACTCGGGATACAGCATTGTCGTTTTGTTAATTACAGATACAAAATACTAGTTAAGAATATCTTACAATGTACGTAGGAATGTGTACGTAAGATCATCTCAATTAGTGTAACATTTAAGCTACATTGGGATTGACTGGAATGCTGCGTTACTACTGCAGTAGTGGAGGTCCGCGCTCCGAAAGCACCATGGTTAAGAAAATATGGTAACCCCGAGAAATTTTTGTTTTGGGTGTGACGTCATCGTACGATCGCCGTCCTTTCTTCCGTACGTTTAACTTTTCATGTAACGCAATACGCGAAATCTCCTACTTCTGGAACGCGCTTTTTCGGCGGGAAGTTGCATAGCCAGTGTACTGCGCATGCGACAAGATTACGACAGACCAACAACATTACTTACGATTGTCGCAGCGTTTTACGGGGTAAAAGACTAATTTACCGAATTAGCAGACTGGACTGGCAAGCATACTAGTTATACAAATCAGATCTGAAACAGAAACATAAATAAAAAGTAATTGAGGAGCTCTTCTTTTAGGCTTGCCTAAACATTTAGTACATATTAAAAGAATCAAACGCTAGGTGATTCAGTAAGGCAACCTAACCGATGAAAACGCTTGATCAATGCACGCTTAGTTTTTGCTTCATTCAAAAGCAGTTGAAACAATATTTTACGGGTAGAAACAGTTATCTTTCCTTGCAATTTTATTTATTTATTTATTTATTAATATATTTATAACAACTTTATGTGCTAAATGAAGACGAAGCAAAAAAAATTTTCATATAAACTCTTGGAAGGTAACTAATTTTTTCCCCCTCAATTCTTTCTTTTTCCTTCTTCACGCAGAGGATCCTTGCGAGAACAAGGAATGTCCTTTCTACTCTGACTGCACCTTGGACAACAACTTTGAAGCTCAATGCACATGCGTGCAGAGTTGTCCGCTGATCTTTGATCCAATATGCGCCAGCGATGGTGAAACGTACCCAAACGAGTGCGTTTTTAAAATACAAGCATGCGCTCTCAATGGAAGTCTCAGTATTTTACATCAGGGCTTTTGTAGTGAGTGTTTTGTCTTGTTCATTCTCTTCCTGTGTCATTCCTTGGAATATCTCTTGGGCCCGAGAGGAATTCATTAACTAATTAATTTTCCTACTGGTTTTCACCTTCTAGTTGGAGTTCTTAGTGCTTTTACGTGTCTTTACTTATTACTAGAGGCAGAATGGCCCAGTGGTAAGGGCGCTTGCCTTGAGATCCGGAGATCCCGGGTTCAAGACCCGCTCTGAGCAATAGTTGAATTTGTTCCAGGTATTCCCTGGTTCAACTTCTCAGCTGCACTTGTAAATAGCCAGTTGCGATTGTTGTTGTTCTGTTCTGTCATTTCATTGATTGTGTTTCATTGGCCCTGAAAAGGCCCGATGGAGAGTGGCCAATTAAATACGTATTGCATTGTATTTTAGTTTCTACGCGCGGCTTTGCCGTCTTTTCAAGCTTCTAATACTGTCGTTTATAAATATTTACGTTCTTTGTCTTCTTCTTCTTCTTCTTCTTCTTCTTCTTCTTCTTCTTCTTCTTCTTCTTCTTCTTCTTCTTCTTCGTCTTCTTCTGGAATCTCAAAACAAATTGTTTTTCCAACTCTTTCGTCTTTTCTGTTAGCTCCTTGCTCTACCGTAACTTGTCAGTTGTATGCCCAGTGTGTGTCCAGTAATGGTACAGCTGGAGTCTGTGTCTGTCCAAACGACTGTCTATCCAATTCCAGCCACGTTTGTGGAACTGATGGCAACACCTACGAGAGTGAATGTCATCTTCGAGCTGATTCCTGTGAGCGGAAAGCAAACCTGTCTGTTCGACACGTGGGAAAGTGTGGTAAGATTTGGCTTCTTGTAATCTTGATTTTACTTCAGCAACTGCTTTATTTCGAAGCTCAGTCACTTCACGCTTAATTGATAATTTTTATGATGACAAAGTGCGACAGTTGTTCTCAGATAATGCTATTTCTCTTAAGGTTGCTAAGATTGCATATTTTCCCTTAAGCTTAATAAGTATTTAAGAAAGAGCCTTATTTCTGGGCTTTTCGTTTTATTTGCATTCTCCTTAATAAGCATTATCCATTCAGAGTCGTTAACGTTAACTTCATCATGTCATTTTAATCGTTATCATCATTGTTGAAGTAATGGTATCAGACATCGTCGTAATCATAATTATGATAATTGCCATTATCATCGTCGTTATCAAATTGTTTAATTCTTTGTTACTTTTCTTATAATTATTGTTCTAACTCATTTACCCTTTTGTTGGTTACTTCTTTTTTCCTTTATGGTATCAAAGATCCTTGCTATTCTAAGAAGTGCCCACCTTACGCGGAATGTGTCTCTCGATTCGGGACCTTTGCACGGTGTGTCTGTCCGTCCAAATGTTCACTAGTGTATAACCCAATATGTGGTACGGATCGGAAAAGCTACTTCAACTTGTGTGCTCTGCAACTAACAGCCTGTCAGTCAAATTTGACAATTAGAGCTGCTTACAAAGGAACATGTGGTATGATTTATTTTGGCCCGTGATTGTCATGCATTTTAAGCATGCGCTTTTCCATAACTTGCAAACTCTAGGCTTCGAATAGACCTTTTTACCGATACGGCTGCCATTTTGATTTCTATTGTTTCGAATAGCTATTATGGGATGCCCAGGGGGCAAATACACATTAATTTGCCCCCTGAGCATCCCATAATGTCTTTCGAAACAATAGAAATCAAAATGGCCGCCGTATCGGTAAAAAGGTCTATTCAATCCAGCGGTTTAGTGTAATACAAAGGAATGCTCTTGGCGGCAGGCATTGGACCGTTCAACAATGAATCGAATTCGTACATCTCATCACTCCAGGTAGCACTGTTACTATTTGCAAGTGGAAACACTGTTTTCCTCCTTTTTCGGAATCAAGGTCGCTGATAAACTATTTGGCAAAGCAAAGCAAGTCAAGTAGACAACCTTGTTTTTTAGATGCCCGTTACTGTGACTGACGACAGGAAAAAGACGAATGAGATTGAATCTCAAAGCTTAGAGTTCATCGGCTGTTTCAAGGAATCTGTGTGTGTGCATGAACGAAAGGTCTTGAGTAGAATTTCTTTAATTTTTGACTTGTCAAAAAGAATCACCGTACCTCTTTTTTTCTCTTTTCAATTTCTGTCATTCACCTTTTAATATCTAACCTTTCTTTCGTTTCTTTGTTGCTTAATATATTTTTGTTCTTTGCCGCTGACCTATTCCCTTGAATGTGCTCAACCAATGATTGGCCTATTCCAGGCAATCCCACATCGCCTTGCTCACGCGTGACTTGTCCTCCAAACGCCATGTGCATTGTCACAGCCAATGGCACAGCCCAGTGCGCATGTTCCACACCGTCTTGTTCGAAAACCAGCAGTATTATCTGTGGTAACAATGGAAAAACGTACAAGAATGCTTGTGAAATGGAAATCGAATCTTGCCACAGCAACGAGACTATCTCTGTCATGCATGACGGGCCGTGCAAAGGTAAGTCGGAACTATTTCCTCATTACTGCACCGCCTCTCGCTAAATTCTTACTTTTAATCCTTTCAATAGTACAGTTTTCGAATTTCTTGCGTGGCTGCACATATCTTTTCGACACTCTTACCATCGAGAGGATGAACAGTTTTCTCGCCTTGATGTCTTCCGAATTTCTTTCATTATATGCCCATTCCCCGGGAGAACGCCTCTTCCCTGTTTTATGAAGGAGTAGCAATATGATAGAATGTAATTGAATACAAGCCAGCAGCGCAAAATTTGAAGAGGAACTTGTAGAGTTTGATGAATTTAATCATGAGCGTGACTAACTCTGGGATGGAGGAAGATCAATCCTGATCGCAAAATTTTTCTACAACATGCATACCGCGTGACTTGCAATCGCTTGCTCTCCTATCAGTGGCACAAAACAGTAATCTTGTTTCGTCAACCTCGCTATCTCGATGGTAGAAGCCAATGAAGCCAGTAAGAGATTTGTTGCTTTTTGCACCAACATGGCGGCGATAATGCCCATTATGATGCTAGGGAAATTAAGCAACGGCGAGGGCAACGAGAACGTCATCTCAAAATGTAAATTCGCATTACAGTGTATTGTAATCACTTCGTGACTATTTCAACCTTTTTAATCTGACAAGGGTGTTGCAGTTCCTCAAGAATGACACTGGTCAGAACGCACCTTAATTTAGGGAAGAAAATGAAAATTTATCCTCAAGTGCTAACGTTCTCCATAAAACCTCAAATTTGGCTATTTCACGTTTTTTTGCAGACGACGGCAAAGAATGGACAAAAGTGAAAAACGCACGTGCAGGGCGTGCAAAGCTATTGCTTTTGCCCACTAAATATGCAAATTTGTGACGTTCTCGTTGCCGTCGCCGTTGTCGTTCCTTAAAGTTCCCTGTTATCTTAACGAAGCTTTGATTGGTTTGTTTAAAAGTAATTTCTGGGTTAACGTTAAGTTACATAGCGAAAAGGGGCGAGTAATTGGTAAAAGCAAGAGAAAATGCCGGAGGGTGAGAGAGGGAGTGTCCCTGGGCGTCGGCCGAGATGTGTGAATCTTACAAAAGTTAATAGGCAGCTTAAGCGCGCGCGTTTTTGAAACGCGGACGGCAAACGAAAGTGGGCTGTTTTCCCTTTTCACTTGTCTTCACAAAACTACATTACATTGCTAAGTGTCTTTTGTCCATTAAAGATGATTAGTATAAAAATATGGGAGACACCACTGTCCTGGCACGCGAAATGTTCTCTTCCGGTTGGCGTCCGCGTCTCAAAAACGCTCGTACTTTAGCTACCTATTTTTTGATCGGAAGTCTTTTGCCGAGATGTCCGCGACTATTAAGCATGACGTCATAGGAACTTATGAAGCATTTTGTTATGGCGCCTGTTGGGTATTCAGTGTGGCTTTCACAGTTGTTTTCTTCATCCAGCAAGCCATTAGCTTCACAAGAAATTGTAAAATCTGTTTCCCGCTCCGGGGTTTGGGGGCAAGATCTACCAATTTCCTTGCTTCTCAAACTCGTTTTCGTCACGCAACAAACCGTATTTCCACTTGGACGTCTCGGAAAACAGACTTCCGTTTTGTTGACACAAAAATAACAACTGAAATTAAAATATCCCAAGGGCTTGGCTGGGCGACTCCCTCTCTGCCTCCTCAATTTTCCCTTGGTAAAACTATGCAAAATGAACTGGACTGCCGTGACACAGCCACTTTAAGAAGAGCAAACTATACTTATGCCAAATGTAATAACCTCATTCAAACTTAGCTAGCTAACCTGTCTTACCTCTTTCCTCAAGATCCTTGCTACAGAGGAAAGTGTAAACATGGAGCGGTATGCCATCCGGTTTCAAACACTACAGCTCGTTGCGTGTGCAGCATATGTCACTTCAGATACAAACCGGTTTGTGGCAGTGATAACCGGTCGTACCTGAATCACTGTTTTCTCAGACGCCAGGCGTGTCTTGCCCAGTCCCCTATTTCTATGGTGCATCATGGTCGATGTAGTAAGTCTCATATAATGTTGTTACAATGAAAAAAAGAAGACTCAGGCAATGAGTTTTTTACTTAAAAGATTTCCTTCATTTCTTCTGAAATTTATTCTGAGAATTGCGTGGCTCAGTGGTTATGGCGCGCGGTTTTGCGTGTGGGAGGCTGCGGGATCAAATCCCGCTCAGACCACACGATTGAGGGATTTGTCCCGCAACCAACTCCGTCATGCTGCTAAAGAGTCAACCGGTTTTCCTCATTTCAATCGTGTTCTGTTAACATTGTTATTTTGCATTGTTTCTTCCATTCACGACTCCTTCAAGGTTCAAACTTTAAATGAATGGCTTTTTGCCTTAATACATCTGAATAATCTCAGCTCATTTTATCCTCCTTTTCAATCATGAAACCTCTTGTGTTTAACATTGAATGTTTTTTTTTCTCAAGTTTAAAACTATTTTGCTAACTTTTCCGTCACTTTTCATTTGCCCGTTTTACAGCTTTCGATTTGTTAATTGCCACGTATTGTGTTAATTGCTTATGGGGTTTATAGATTCAAAATTTTCCTTGGAAATTATTCTTTCTTCCTGTAAAACACCTTCTCACTCTTCTCAGCATGCAATGCCACTCGCTGTCAATTTGGCGGGAAATGTGTGCTCCGGGAGGATGGGGCCGAGACGTGCCAGTGCCCGCGCGGCTGTTCTCTTCTATTTGATCCTGTATGTGGAAACAATAGGAAAACCTACATGAACCACTGTGCTCTCAATCTCGACAGATGCCAAACAAATGGGATTGTAGCGCTTGCTCATAAAGGAAGATGTTGTAAGAAAACTCTCAGTGTCTTGTTATTCTTTATATCTTGCCCGAATTTTGTTGTCTCCGTCTTGCTCACAACCTCGTGTTTGCTTGAAGTATTTTCAATGTTTTAAGTAGTTGTCTTGCCCGGTTACTCACGTAGGAGTCTGCTTCCTACAATCATTTCCAAGCCATTTACTTGTTCCCACAGAAAGAGATGACAGTCGAGGTGGTTTTGCCGCATCCTCGGCGACTTTCTCAAGTTTTTAAACTGAAAATGCGACCTTTATCTCAAAACGGCACCACGAATAATAGGGAGTTCAACCAAGTGAACGTCGACGAGGCTGAGGTGGAGGCAAACCAAAACTGTACTTTTGCAAGCTGTTCACGTTGGATGAAATTTTATTCCATTTCTCTGATCCCCGTACACTCTCAAACGACAGCATGTTAATAGTACATCTTTCCTTATCAAGGAATTTTGTGAAAAGAATGAGCACTAGACTCTTTATCTCGGTTAACTTCAACGCTCTTACAATCAATTTAGTCAAGGGAAATTTTGATTTTTCCGCAACAGCCGCAATATGGGTCAATGCGAACGTGATGTAATAATCGTGAAGTGGTGATTGAATCCCGAATCGAGAGCAGTCTCGTCGTCGTTGCTTCGACTTCTTATAAAGAAAACCTGACTCAACGTTTCGTTCACATAAAAAACGAAAAAAAGGAGCATTTAAATTCCATCGATGAATCTGTGGTAAAGCTCTTTAGTAGGGTGTCGTTTCACCCGAACGCGATAAAGCGGGACTTTCTCTGGACTTTCTCTTTTTCAATTCTCCTTCGGCTATCACAGCTGGCGATTTGCCCAATAGTATTACCTCATTCTTGTCTTATGCATTAGATTCTCTTTTACGCGGGACTCGACCTTATGTAGCATTATATTAATTCAGAATTGTCTCTCTAACTTAACTTTCTTAAATGTTTGCCAGTCCCTGGCTGTGCTCAAACCAATTGTCGTTTCTATTCGTCTTGCGTGGAGCGGCCAAACGGTCAAGCTGTTTGCGTCTGCAACGAAACATGCGCTCTGGCTTTAGATCCAGTTTGTGGTAGCAACGGCAAAACTTACATCAACGAATGTCTACTTCGAGTTGATGCCTGCAAGCAACGACGAAGCTTCGCTGTGCTGGCTCAAGGAGCTTGCAGTAAGTTCTGATTTTTTTTTTCGTTCTACAGCATGATCTCGAATGCCGATACAATAAGTCTGCTTTAGCTACAAATTGTTTAGCCTCCAGTCGCATCACGGCGGTTGATGGGCGATGTGAATTATTTCCTGAAATCACGGCACCGTTTGATGAGGCCAAAGTTATTAACGGGACGACAACGAAAAAGTAGGGAGCGTTGTAGGCCAGTTGAGTTCTACGGCATTCAGTTTGCAAGGACTTTTTATCCCGCACTGACAACGGAGTGGAGTTGTGTTCGGAAGTCCCGAATTCAACCCCTACTTACAATTGAGTTTTTTACCTTTGTTCTCTTTCAAACAACTCGCTCTACCTTCAACATTTAAGTATCACCATGGGCTCTTTACCTTTTGTGGCAACTGCTGGCGTAGCAATATTCACCTAAACGTCATAGACCACATACAGTCATAGACCGTCAATTTTTCACTTCTTATGTCTCTTTTGTCAGCGGTAACATGCAGATACCACACTGTTGTGACTCTTTAAACCCTTTCACTCCAAAGATCGAAATGTCTATTCTTCTTTCTTTTGGTTAGTCATAAGAATTTGGTGATCACACCTCTTAAGCTGATAATTATCTTCCTTCTCAATACCTGTCTGACTGACATTTTATTGAAATTGTGAGGAGAATTTACATGCTGATCACTCCTTGGAGTCAAAGGGTTGAGGGCTACTTTCCTCTGTTCTTGTTGTGTTGTTCCTCTGCTCTCTGCGAGAGCCTGTAATGATACATGTAGTTGCGTACTGACTCCCAAAAAATGCGCTTTATCTTTTTCTTTGCATGAAGTCTTATCTTTTTTAGAGCTTTGTTCTACTCTTGTCTTCCTTTTCTTTCCTTCTCAGCGCCTTGTGCCATTCTCAACTGCGACTTTTACGCCAGATGTAAGGCTCAGCTAGACGGCACCCTGAAATGTGTCTGTCCGAGGCAGTGCCCACTGTCCTTCGCTCCTGTATGTGGCACGGATGGACAGACCTATCCTAACGAGTGTACTCTACAAGTGCAATCCTGCAGAAGTCAGACCCGTATTACGGTCGCTAAGAGAGGGTCTTGTGGTGCGTAGTAAAATTGTCGAAATTTAACAGCGAGGTACTGTTCGACTAAAAGCTAGCTTGCGTAAATTTTGTTCCCTCTAGCTCCTCGATTGAAAACGTATGTTCTGTTATCCGCTATCTAACGCGTCTTTTCTTGGAATAGGATCTTGCTAATGCTGTTAAAAGCCTTTAGAAATAAAGACAGGTTACGTCCCTATCTCGCATTTACGCGAGTTCAAGTTCTTGATTAATCACTGATCAACTATTGCTATAGTGATAACCCGTAACGGGTACCTTTGTAAGCACCTGCACACTTACGCTATGTTTCTTTGCGGAAAACCAAATCCCGTTTTTAAATCCTAAGAAGGATTTTGCGTTTCGTTACAAAAAAAGATAATTTTGTTTCTCAGGAATTCATACACAGCTGATACCTCGTACACTATCCCGCCTGTGATGGGCTCGTTCACCACACCACTGGCAAACGAACCAGTGTTTCGTCACCCTAGAGCCTCGAGATGATGCCTTTTGTTTTGGACTGAATTTTAATATTTCGAAAGTAGTCTATTCAAATCAGAATTTTCTGCTTCAGCGGATTCTAAGTGAGCGCTTGTGGCCAGCGGTAAAAGCCAGTCAGGATCTGCGTTGCTCTTGCGATATCGCTTTCGTATCACTGTATCTGGTTCAAAATAGCCGTCCTATTTTCGGTACTGAATTTAGATTCGGATTTTCCCGAAGAAACACAGCCTTAGGTTACAATGGCAATGTCACCAGAGTGTTAAACTAAATTTAGAACGCGCAAATTTCGAATGTGCTGGTTTCCTCTTTGCTCTGCCTTCTGCGTAGCAAGCGATTCCTTGGGGATTTTACCGTGGGAGGGCTGGTTTTAAATCCTAATACGCATGAACTGGTGATGATTCCGTTTTTCTTACCTTCCCCTCCCCTCCTCTTGTTTCCTCTCGCCCCATTTCGCCCGCAACGGAAAATCGGCGTTCTTGCGCAGAAACCTCACAGAAACACTTGCTACACAAGTCATTCATTATTCTTCTTGTGACTACACTATTTAATACTTTCTAAAGTCTGCACAGGTGGAAATTGTCTGCGTCCCGCTTCAAGGTCTGCAAGACACATCGGCAGACGCTTGGCCGCTGAAGATACAATTTCTGGTTCCTTTCGTTGTGAGTTCTGATGGCATCTTGCCTTAAAACTATCAATTTATTTTCTTACTCTTTCTCCCTGCAATAGGTTTCTTCCTATGCATGTGTTGTTTTTATCGAAATGCATTTGCTATTGATTGTACCCCGTTATCGTAAACTATCCCTCCTCTTTCACTCAGTCTGGTTTATCTCATTAGTAATGAACTATTGATGTCTTGTTTTATACTAACTTCCAGACTGCAAAGACACTTGCCTGTGTGGAGAGTTGCGTATGGTTTCAATAATTTTAAAGATCTCGCGTTGGTTCTTGTATTTGTTATGATCAAAAGATCGATAACAACGCCCGCTTGTAATGAGGAAAAGTTCAGTCTAAACGATTTTTTCTCGTTGTGGTTGTCATATAAACCTCTTTACAAGTATATTTTGTCTCTGTCTATCATCCCGTATAGCGCCAACGCTTTGGTAGAAGATACCGCGTCCTGGAGTTCTTAAGCATCTTAAATTCCCCCTATCCTTTAGATAAGGCATGATCTGATGTCTACATTTTACAATTTAACGAAAATAAGACGCGTCATAAATAGAACAGGGTTCTCTGCTATTTTTATGTTGTCCACGTCTTCAAAAAGGCGTGAACTTTTTCGTATATAAGACATAAACTGTAAGTGCGCATGCGTAACATTTTTCAAGTTTACCAAGACACCACTCGAAAGTCTGCAGTGAATCCGTAACACATCGTGATCGCGCCAATCCGTCTATAGCTTTACACCGACTCTTCTTGCATTTCCATCTCATGCTCTGTATGGAACACAACATGTTCCAGTCAACACGAACGCATAACCGATACGGCCCGTTTAAGAACGCTTCTCGGATAAGACGCGCGTCTCTCATGAATGGCCCTGGCTAACGATTCATGCAGCGAAAAACTTCCTTTTGTCATAGTTTAAGTTCATTAATACACGTTTACTCTTGTAACGGACGTTTTTTTTGTTATTTAAGTTAGTAGGGACTTATAGCTGCGACAACGACAACGCCCGTTGAAAACGATTCATTTTTCGATCATTCCTTCTCGTTCTTGTTCTGTAATATGGGCGAAGTGTCCTATTTCTGGTACGGACTGTTTCAAAGGAAAAACAGAGAATGACAATTTACCTTTGTATGCTCACGTTAAAACCCTAAATTATGTTATTTCACGCGTGTAGCTCTATTACTTTCCAAAATTGATCCCAGACGCACTAAGGAGTGCTACATAGTCCTTTCCGATAAAACTTCGTAGAGACGGATAATTCGTCCCGGCGGATTGCGCGTTTCTGGTATAAAAACGGCCTTTGAGTTTTGTGACTTATTCCTTTCCTTATTTACCTTGAGTTTTTATTTAGTTATTTACGTGAGACCAATAAATGACACATAAATTCGTCTGGAGAATTGTTCTAATCGAGTTTGCAAACGGCCGGAATTTCCGAATGCGTTTCGTGATTTGTGGGTAGTGAGTGAATGTGTGTGGGCTCGTACAAATTGAGAACTATCAAACCATGACATCATTCATTCATTCATTCATTCATTCATTCATTCATTCATTCATTCATTCATTCTTTCATTCGTTTAATCATACATACAATTCATTTTTCGTCTGTAATTACCTCCACTTTGTCATTTTTCTCCAGCTACAGCGGCAGGATTTAAAGGCAATTCTTTCATGACATACAAAGCCTTGTCTCAAGTTAATAAAATAGCAGATATTCAAATGGATATACGACCCATTAGTCGCTCTGGAGTGTTGCTGAACAGCAAGGCGTCCGGCAAAAGAAACAACAATGATTACATCTTCATTGTAATGATACGCGGATGGGTGACTTTCAGGTAAGCCTTTAATAATACAGCAACTGCCCATTGACTGGTAAAATCATTTAGCCTTCGACGGAGTAAAATCTTTAAGTGCCACTCTTGGGAGTGGAAGCGTTGAAAGTGAATTAAAAAGTAACTTCATCGATATCTTTAGTGATACGGAGTGTTTATATTGCCGTTAAAATCCGACCTCAGGTTGAATCCCTTCTTACCTAGGTTGAATCAGCATTCAGATGAATTGAGCAAACGTTTTTGGAGCCTAAATTAAGCCTAGAGAGAAATTAGGGTCAGGTTAGGTTTAGTTTTGGTCATTATATGTGACTTATTAATTATGACTTATGATACAAAAATAAATAATGAAAAGAATTTGGTTTGAGCATGTTCATCGTTGTAGTGTTGTAGTGGAGGCACAGGATTATAGATCTGGCCCCAGTTGTTCGAAAGGTGGATAACGCTATCCACGGGATAAATCACTATCCATTGGATAGCGCAATTGCTTTCGCTACGACTTCTCCACTAGATAATGATTTATCCGGCGGATAGCGCTAAGCCTATCCATCGTTTGAACAACAGGGGCCAGGAGGGTTCGAATTCGAGTACCATTAAGTGCATAGTACAGTTCTTTGTTCCCGTACTATATTGACATGTTGAGGCTGAATGAATAAGTGTATGAATACAGAAACCGATGAGATGGTGAGAAACATTAAGAAGAAGATGTGTTGAGATGCGTAAGACAGAGCTGGAGGGAAGGTATAGGTGTTTCCAGTCCCTTTTTGGGGTGTCAACTAGGTGTGCATATTAATCCTAGGTAAAAGTGAGGATCACCAATTTAATCTAGGTAAAAACGGATTCAACCTGAGACCAGATTTGACCGACAACATTTTCACGTATGGGGCCGGATGTGCTAAAAATCTCATGCCGCATTCTTATCCGATCAGAGTCAAAAGCAGAACCAATGGCTGAGATTACAGTTGAGTCCACGTCTCAACGGTGTTAGTTGCAGCGGAGGGGGGGAGGGGGGGGAAACGAGGCTTTCGGATCAAAGCAAGAATTTCTTATCGAAGGACTGTGTGCTTTCTTGATTCTTGACTGTTTCCTTCGTTTTTTTTTTTCAAGTAATTTGAGGTTTTGTCTGACCTGATTTTATTGTGGAAAGTATGGCAAGGCACTGCATGGCATATGGTTGTGTTAACCGAAGTCACAACCTCGAATGTGCGGACCTATCGAGGGTAGCTTCCATTCAACAACTGTAGTTTCTCTTCTTCAGAGAAAAACGACAATTCGAGAGGTTTTTTTTCCGCATTTCGCTCTCTTTATAGGCTACTTTCGAAAATACCATAATACTCTTTGTTTGTCCCTCCGAATTTTGCATAAGCAGTGTTTTTGTTTTCTCTTGGGACCATTATAAGTCCCGAGAAAAACTGGAAACAATGTTGTGCAAAATTTGGAGAGACAAACAAAGAGTATTATGGTATTTTCGAAAGTAGCCTATAAAGAGAGCGAAATGCGGAAAAAAAACCTCTCGAATTGTCGTTTTTCTCTGAAGAAGAGAAACTACAGTTGTTGAATGGAAGCTACCTCGGGGTCAGAGTTGAACCTGGGTCACAGAGGTGGGAGGCACGGTTGATAATCACTAAGCCATCCAGACTCCTTGTTCGTATTCATATTGTTTTTTTTCTTCTTCCTTTTTTTTCAGCTATAACCTTGGCAAAGGCCCTGCCACTTTAATTAGCAGAGCGCGTATTAATATAAACCAATGGAATAGAATTCGTGCTTACAGAAATGGTGTTCTAGGATACTTGGAAGTAAACGGCAAAGGTGTAAATGGCTCCTCGCCTACAGGCCTGTCTCAACTGAACTTGGACACCGACTTGTACTTGGGAGGAGGTGTTGAAGGCGTTTCAGCAAAGTAATGGACTTCTCTTTCGTGATCATTATTGTTACCGATATCGTTGTCTTTATTGTTACTGCTATTGATGTTTATAACTAAAGGGGAAAATCGGAACAGAGTAGAGAACCGTGTGTACCCACGTGTTACGCCGATGCCGTAAATCGAACCTAGGAACTCACCGAAGGCTCTTGCCACTGACCTGACCCAGTTACCCAAACCCCAAACGTCGATCTAGACTGTGAGCCGTCCCTTCATAAATCAGTCGAGCGGCCCGCTATTCTGAGGCAGTTGTGTTTTGTCATCACGCAAGCAACACCAAATAAAATGAGGCTTATTTGTTTTCGTGACAAAACACGACTGCCTCAGAAAAGCGGGCCGCTCGACTGATTTATGAAGGGACTGCTCGCATTCTAACGTCGATCCAACCAGGGATTTCAGTAACTAATCTCCGAAAGCCGCATGTCAACTAATTTTCCTGCGCCCGTTTCTTTGTTTTTCAGCTATGCTAAGCTTTTGAAAACAAGGGCTGGTTTCTTTGGATCAGTGAGGAATTTCGTGATAAATGGCGTGGTCTATGGTCTCGTTTTTCCAGGTCAATTTACTCTGAACGCAGTTAACGTAGTGATGTACAGCAATAATGACTTGTGTATGATGAATCCGTGCTACTATGGTGGCACGTGTCGCGTGATTGAAAACGAGGCGAAGTGCCAATGCTTGAGTGGATTTCTTGGTAGTCGCTGTGAAATAAGAGGTGTGTGAGGACATTTGTTTTATTCATTGTGTAAATTAAAAGCAATTAAGACGAATGAATGCCGTGCTTTCAAGCAGCAAATAGATGTTTTGGAATTGCGATGAGCGGATGCCTTTGAAATCGTTTACTTTTAGTCAAAAACCCGAAATAAAACTTTCCTGATTTTGTAAACAATGCAGTTACATGAAAGATCTTCATGTATTTTTTTTTCTGTTTTTTTATATCTTCAGAAGTGTTTTTTTTTCATGACGGTAATGCAAAATTGTTTATCGCGATTTCTGATAATTTTTTTTTGTTTTTAGCCAACGTACCGTATTTCCAGGGTGGTGAGATGGGAAGCAATTCTTACATTCGGCTAGAACCTATGATATTGAGAAGAGACGAATTCGCTGCCGTTTTTGAAATACTCCCCGAACTGGACACAGGACTCATAATGTACTCGGAGTCAAAGGCGGATTTCATCTCTTTGGCCATGCGGGCAGGAAAACTGGAACTCAGGTACACTGATTATTCCTCATGGGTTAATACGCGTTGCGTACTTATGTACGAATTTGCCTTCATTGGCACAGGCGTATTTTAGCGGACGAGCGCTTAGCATACGTCGCGAAACTATTTGTGCTCCATCTGGAATTGTTGAAGCAACGTAAGGTTGAAGAGAGAAAAAAATTCAACTGAAGGGGTGGGGATAAGCGGAAAGTGGGTATCGGGGAAGGGTTCGGGTTAAATCCAATATGGCGGCTCCTTAACGAAGAGTTACTCGTTCTTAGTTGAAGGATTGACACTACAACACTTTATCACTTAGCAGCATTGTTATGGTACTACGTCAAACAACAATTATTTCTAAAAAAGATTAGGTCATTTTTGTGACGTAAAACGTTACCGTGGCAACAGGAAAGCCGTTCAAAAACACCCCTTTTTTGGCATTAGCTGCTCATATCTCAAAAACGAATTCGGTGACCCCCATTTTTTATTTCTGAAATGTAATTAGCATGCTAGAATGAAACTTTCTGCAAAGTTTAAAAAAACTCTGTAGAGCAGATTCAGAGCCACCTTAAATAATTGAAAATTCAAGATAGCTCTGAATCCGCTCCACAGAATTTTTTTAAAATTTGCAACGAGTTTCGTCTTGGCCGGCTGATTACTCTTGTACAATATAAAATTGGGGTCACCGCGTTCGTTTTTCAGATATGAGCAACTAAAGCCAAAATATAGGGTGTTTCTGCAAGGCTTTCCTGTTGCTATGGTGACTTGTAACGTCACAAAAATGGCTGCACCTTGTTCAGCAATAATTGATGTTTCACATGGTATCTTAACATTGCTGTTACGTGATAAAGTGTTGTAGTGTCAATCCTTCAAATAACAAGGTCTCTTGAAAGTGTTGAAACTAGTTTGAGGCACCTTAAAGAAAAGAAATCATCAATTTTTCATTCAGCAAGTGCGCCAATCCGTTCTATCCTCGGCACAGCCTTTGATTTATTTATCCAATTAACATCCGTCGTACCTGTATTTCAGTCAACGATTTTTTCATACCAGTCATCTGTCCGTCTGCCAACTTGTCAGTCAGTCGCTTAGCTGCTTACTTAACTAGCGGTTGAAGTGGAGCGAGCGCGAAATGGAGGCTGAAGGGGAAAAATCTCGCACGAGCCTCCTTCGCATGCTCGTTCCAGTGCAATCGTGATAACTCGAAATAGTCTATGATAAGTAGTATAACCTATTTTTGAATTGGTTCTACTCTTTTGCGTAATTTAGGTTCAACCTTGGCCGGGGAAGTGTTACTATTTCCACTGACTTTACCTTGAAGCTTAATGAGTGGCACCATGTAGAGATTATTCGAGTGGGTTTAGAAGGAATATTGATTGTGGATTATGTAAGTGTGCAAAGGGGCTTTGCTCCCGGTAAATGGATAAACCTGGACCTACAAGGTGCCTATGTGTACCTTGGTGGAGGAGTTAGCTCCAACCAAGCTAGAATGTAAGTATAGTTTCTTCATTTCAAAAGAAAGAACCTTTTTTTTTTTTTGGACTTCTCTTTTCGCTTAGTTTACCCCGATAATCACTCTAAAAATACTTATCTTTCAGTTTGCAATGGACGGGGGTTCAGATTGGCTTCACAGGATGCATCCGGGAATTGGAAACCGAAAACGAGGACGTACGCGAGAGACCGCTGGACATAATGATCTCAGATGATCCCAACCGCAAAATAAAGTTCCACAAAGTGATGAAGTGTGGCTGCAAAGATTTTGGGTGCCAGAACGAAGGAACCTGCTTAAGGAGGTCACATGACTTTAGATGCGAATGTCGAAATGGTTACACCGGCTACAAATGTCACATTCAAGGTAAATATCGTTCGAGAAAATTGTCGAGGGAATGTAAATATGTGTCGTTATTGCTTGCATAGAACAGCCTTTGAGGAGAGGGCTGGGTGTCTGGGTCAGATGGCGTTGAGGATACGATTTCTTTAAGATTGGGTATGGTGTAGAAGTTAGTTGAGGCAGTTAGTTCCTTTAGTGCAGTGTAGGTTTTAATAGCGCACTGCAGGAGCCCCACTGGGTTTGCACCCCAGTACAGGAGTAGACCGAGCTATTTTGCAACGAAACTTCGGCGCGTGAACACACAAAGGGGGCACGTTCATCCAATCAAATGGTTTAAGGTTGATAGACCTCTCATTAGTATGCACAAAATTATGTTGAATAACG
>OX421446.1:59184683-59192183 GCA_949126865.1 Montipora capitata
TATTATCAGCTTAAGAGGAAGATACGAAATTCTCATGACCACCCAACAAAGAAACCCATGGTACTAGTTAGGAGAATGAACGTTTTGATCGTGGGAATAAAAGGGTTAACCCAACTCCAAGTATATTGCACCTTGGACGATCACTGAGAGGCATAGCACGCGATTCTTTCGGTTAACACCCTGGTTGACTCGAAACTATGCCTAGCAAGGGCCCATATTTGTAGCCGTCGACATACACTTATAGTTGGATCATTTGATAGGTGTTACTGGGTTCCAATCCTCTCTGGAACTTTGGTTCCTTTTGTCTGTTGCCTTGCAACCTTTACGTTGTTGGCAACCACTATTGCTACTATTTTCTGAGACTGCCCATCAGAGCCAGAGGTCTATCATTCGGACCCAGGTCTTCATTCTCTGCGCTGACCTAAAGAATCGCGGCGATCTGGAAAGGAAACGTGATTCGCGACGCATCGTTTACTCTTCGCACTAACCGAAAAAAATCGCGACCCTCTTGGCACGAGAGGGACAAAGAAATTAAGGAAGTACCGTACCGTATATTAATCTATATGTCTCGTTCTGTAGGCGGAAAAACTCTTTATTTTTTTCACGGATGGCTACAACTCAGACCCTGAGGAAAACTTAAAGCCGTTCGCCCGAAACCTCGAGAAGGCTGGCGTACGGAGAACGATTGCTGTGGGAGTGGGAAGTGCTCCTAAAACCTCTGAGCTGATCAACATTGCCGGTTCCAAGAACAACGTGATACAGCTGGGAGAGTTCGAAGAACTGAAATTAATCGTCGAGAGCTTGATCCCTAATCAGTGTAAAGGTTTGTAGAATTTGTCGAAGATTTTGCTATTCGTAAAACAAAGAGCCGCTTATTCCGTGAAAAGTATCCTTGGTATTCTAACATGTCTTCAATACCAAAAAGGGAACATTTTTATGTTTTGCATAATATTCAGTGCTGCGATGTATTCATAAATCGTCCCATCAAGATCGCCCTCGGGAAAATATGTTGCAGGGCATTCTTATACGGTTTCGGTTTACATTCGTAAAGCCGATCAGCCATCAGATTTTTCTACGAAACGAGACGAAAGGGTTTGTTATTGACGCGAGGGCGTGTCCAGAAATGGACATCGTCCGTGTGTCTTTTAAGAACCCACCCGAATGTTCAGCTTAGAGATTTCAGAGGTTGCAGAGTACAAGGTAAGGGAAAGGTAAAGTCTGCTATGTCCGGTGCGCCTGGAAGTTTTTCTACTCCCCCCTGGATGGGATGTGCTAGTCCATCCCAGGGTTAATTTGCCGGTACCCATTTATACACCTACAGAGGTATTTTACGGCACAATTTAAACGCAAATAGTTACAGGACTTTCAAGAAACGACCAAAGTAATAAGTGAGAAACGACGATCACAGCAGTTATTAGGGGACTAGAAAGTTAATTATATATTCGTAGCTACTCTGGAATGGCCCTTAGTGAGTCGACCAACGGGTAAGGATGACGCTGGGGAAGAATAGAAAATCCACGTGTGAAGACCCTCTTTTGCCTGAAACGTTATGATGCATTTCGTGACGTGCCAAAGGATGGACCATGTCACCCGTTTCATCCACTTTTTGTTCACTTCCTAGAAAGTTTGTTATCCTCCAAGGAAAAGACTGCATGCTAAATTCCGAAACCGATAGCGAACAAATCCCATGCTTGGTCTACAGCGCGGCAAGCGATTAGTTCGGATTTACAAGGTTTTTGATTTGCTTGGAAATTAATTTTGAAATACGTTGACCTTTCAAAACTTACTAAAATTGTATGTTGTTGCCGAAACAATACGGCTTTGCATAAGAATGGAAGTGTAAATTTGCTTGGGATACTGAGATTGTCGCCGTCGCTGGGGCGATAGGGAGCTAACGAATTAACGACGATTCCATTACGTCAGCGGGCCCATGCGCATGGGCGACTTTCCTTAAAATGGCAACTATGACGTCATATGAAGACAAAGGATATCGAGATGATCTTGGTTACTGAACTGAAAATGAGTCTTGTTCTCTTCTTTTTCAGGTGATGACTGAACTCAACTATTACAGATTAAATTAATGTTTACCGTAATGCAATTTCCTCTAATTTTAGCATGCGCAGAGCTTACAAATTCTCTTATATTCAATATCTTTTCAGTTACAATTCCTTTAAAACGTTGCAGTTAGCTTTTAGATCGATCTGAATTGAAAACGTGTTCTTAGAAACGTAATGTTCTGTAACGAGTTTAACATAAATTTTCTCAATGCTGTTAGCCTTAGCGTTAATTTTCGTAAGTACTTTAAAACACTGTGAACCCTTTTGAAGAAAACTGAATTAAATTCATGAAAATAGCTGTTTTGCAAAGAGCGTGTTGTTCTCGTTTGTTGAATCCAGCCCGCATTATAAGCGCGCTCCCCTTTGCCAGATTCTTAATTTTCCTGGCTTCCCTTTCTTCAAAGAGCACACAAGTGTCGGAGACTATCTTACCTCTGATCATTTTAAAATCAAATAAAAACTGGCATCTACTGGGCCATTTCATCCTCTTTCTACAAAATAGAACACGTCAGCGATGGAAACGCATCAAAAACCTGCATATTTAATTTACTGTAGTAAGCAAAAATATCATTTTTTGACGCCCTGCCCGTGTTTTACATTTTAATTCATCTACTTGCCGCTCCCTGCAAGGCAACGTGAAAATTTCATGAAAAGACTTTGGTGGAAAACAAGGATACGGCGAGGATCCTTCTTGAAAATTCCCAAAGTATGACTCGAATTTCACAATCTGAAAAGGCTGGGCGTCCAGGAGACAACCCATCAACCCCATCCTCAAGAAGAATACAACATTACTAAAGCACAGACTTGCTTTAAAAGTAGCTGCGAGGGAATTTTAAAAGAAATTAAGTAATGGGTTTATCAATTGGGTGTTCTCAGGTGTTACCACCGCTTAGAAATTTGAAAGATATCGTTTGGAGAGTCAGCCTCACTCTAACGAAGGGCTGACGCTCCAAACGTTCGTCAGCTTTCAATTTTCTCTACGGTGTTCGTTTTATATATTAACCCAATCAGGGTCCGTGCTAGATTTTGTATTATAAAATTCCTAGAGTATTCAAGGAGTATTTGTAAGACGATTTCTATGCCATACATCTTGTTTCAGTGTTTTCTTTGCAGGCCTACCTTGATATTCTTTCCCACATCCTGCAAGTTAAGTCCATGCACGGGAATTTTAACTTTTGTATTTAATCTTTCCTCAACATTTAGTCAAATCTGGGCTCAATTTTTGAAATGTCTCTTTAACTTTGCATGATGCAATTTTTACCGAAGCGAAAATTCAAGTTTCGATTTTTGCCAGTGCAAGTTAAGTCCATGAAAGACCATTTTAACTTTTGCATTTAATCTTTCCCCAAAATTAAAATTTTAGTCAAATTTGAGCTCAATTTTTGAAATGTCTCTAACTTAGCATGATGCAATTTTCACCCAAGAAAAAATTTAAGGAGTTTTCGAGCAGTTTCCCACAAAATCCTTTTTTTCAAGGGCTTTTCAAGCGCCCTTGGAGTCCAAAATTAAATTCCAGGGCTTTTCAAGGAGAAGCACGAACCCTGCCAGTTGATAAACCCCTTCCTGTGTTTCAATTCCTCATTTTTAAAATTTAAGGGTCAACCTCAAAAAAATTAGAACATTAGGCCATGACAAGCCATCCCACAACAACACGGTTTGTTTATTGGAGATACCAGTGCAGGGTTACAAGTTTGACTCAGATTAGGATTCGTCATCTCCCTCTTCATCCTCATCTTCATTATGAATCTGGAAGTAACGCAGCTCATAAGTTGTCTTATCTGAGGATACCACCCGCAGCCAATCTCGCAAGTTGTTTTTCTTAAGGTACTTCTTGGAAAGATACTTCAGATACCTGCAATGGAATGAAAGAAATATGATTCAGAAAATGTCCCTAATTTCCAATGTCTTTACTTGAAGTGTACAGGTAAGACAGGCTAGCATGAGCACTATTACTACTGTAGTATTAAGAGAAGAAAAGCTAGGGATCCTTCTTGTTGGTGATAATTAATCAACAACTTTCACCAAAGTGGAGGTGGCTAGTGTTTTAGCAATTATTCCATGAGCGCACGTTGGATATGAGATGATAGATTGCCAACGAGGTGCGTAGCACCGAGTTGCCTATAATCATCTCATATCCAACAAGCGCGAGTGGAATAATTGTTTTATTAAAAATGCCCCCAAAATATAGAAAACTAGACTACAATAAAAATAAAAAGGCCCAAAAAATCACGCATATGCTTGCCATGTTTGTACATGGGGTAGCTCATGGTATAATGGCTCAACCCATGATGGCTTAGCCAATCAAAACTCTTGAATTGCATTATCCAATGATCCAGTTTTTAATAATAAGAAATATTAAATTCTCAACCTCGGATAATGCAATTCTAGCTTTCTCACTGGTTCACTGGATCTCGGTTACCAGCTATTATACCTGCGTTTTACATTATATGGAAATGAATGCGGCGAATGTTGCTCAGCATAAAATTTTTGGCTCCCGGAAGTCACATCACTTTCCAGTCATTTCTTAAACGTAAATAAAATTTAGCAAAACCAAAGGTTGAAAATTTAATTAAACAATTATTCCATTTGCCCTTGTTGGATACAAGATTAGAAATGGCCAACTTGGAACTATGCACCTCATTGGCCATTAATTTTTACCATCTTGTATCCAATGCGGGTTCATGGAATAATAATAATGTTAATTATTCTTATTAATTTTTAATGACCAATGTTAGATTAATTTACTTTTTCTGCAAGGCAATGGGCAATGAACTGAGTTGACATCGCTAGATATATGGGTTACTGACCAAGCTTGTGTGGTCAAGATGGCTGGATTTTGTCCTCGTTCGTTTTTTGCGTTTTTATGCATCTCAGTCCATAAACAAGCAAAAAAAGAACTTGGCTAATATCCAGCCATCTTGACCTCACGCTTGGTCAATAACCCATATTTATTAAAAGGAGATATCCAGCAGTTTTGTGGACATGTTCCTTATCCACCCACACCTAGGTTACCTAAAATATTCCTCTTACAGAAGCCTTTCATTTAACGTCTTCATAGAGGTGAATAGCAAATCAGATAAATACAGAACTGAGAATCACCTCGTTGTAAAGCAATTATTAGACCTTGCAAAAACTTGGCACTATCAGTATTCACTTGTGTGGAGGGGAAAAGGAGATGAAAATAATTTAAACATTGCGGCCAAAAATGGCTTAACTTTAGGCACGCAAATGTGACAGCAACCATGTGCCCCTACAACCAGTCAAAAAAAGGGGAAATGTCTTAACAACACTGCCTGTAAATTTATCCATACACAAAAACATACTAAACTTAATTTCTTAATAAGGTGCACTTTAAATATTTAAAAAATAAAACCTTGTTGCAGGTGGTTTGAAGCAGGGTCGATGCCAATCTGAAGAAGCCCAAAACATACTAATAATTTTACTGTACATGTGCAAGGAGTTTAAACCTGTTTAGCAATGAGTTCAACCTCTTATTTAAACAATCAATCCTTGTTCTGGAAGGAGTTGTATTCCAAACAAAAACTGCTGGACCTGATTTTTTTAATTTCATTTTATTGGCCAATTTCATACTAGAGACGAATTATTCGGTACGAAGACGAATTATGGAGCAAAATTTGTCTGAGGCTGATACCAGAAGGATAAATAGTCTTAGACGGATGATCCGTCTCAAAATTTATATCTAGACAGAAACGTATACGGTTTTTTGACAAAGTTTCCACGAGAGGGACTGGTTTCTACATTTTCGCCGGGTTTCCTGGGATGCACATTCCATGATAGCATCCAGTAAAGCAACTGCTTCCTCAAAAATACTCGTCAAAATTCATCTTCGTATTTATACTTAGACAAATTATCCGTCTGAGGGATTATCTGTCTAGACGGATTCGTCTCTAGTACAAATGTGACCCTCTTTGGGAAAACCGGGCTTAATGAAAATTGCGTTGAGCCGTTTTTCAGCGCAACGCATTTGGAAACGTTGAAATGCATTCAAAAACATTCTCAATGCATTCTGAAACGTTTGGAATGTTCCCCAACGGAAATAGAAAACGTTCCATACCATTGAAAAATCATTTCAAAACATTCAGAAAACGTTTACAAACGTTGATAAGCATCATTATTTTTTCGCTGCATTAGGATAAATCCACAAACTTTCCAACAGTGTCAATGATGACTGATTGTCACGAGTAGAATTCGGCCGTGTCCTTCTACAACTTAGTAGAATTACATGTAGTAGAGCGCTTTTTAAAAAATTAAAAATACCGAGAAAAATGAAGGGTTTGTGTTCGACGTTCACCTCAGTACCAATAGAAAGACAAGGGTGGAAAGCTCGATTTCGGACCGCTCCAGCACCAAGCCGATTTTCACAAACAAATTCCCATCGTACAGAGTTCAAATCACGCATCAAGCAAGCTGAAACCCAAAGGTTTCATCTCATGCCATTATATCTGAAATCCGTCCAAAACTCAACGCGCTGGACCTGAAATAAAATTTAAAAAATCCAGCATTCGGAACTCGAAGGAAGCGTAGTTGGATTTTGGTGTGACGGCTTGCAGCCATCACGAAGTTTGCTCCTCTGTGATTGGCTAATAAGAAATCATCATCCAATCAGAGAGGAGCACATGGCGTGACGGCTGCAAGCAGGTACCTAAAAAGCCGGCATACGAAAATCTTGCTACGCATCCTTGGAGCTCCCAATGCTGGAGTTTTCGATATTATTTTTTTCGAGTTTTGGACAGATTTCAAGCTGAAATAACTACGCTAATAGGTAGAATGGACAATAAAGACTCCAAAAACGAAGACCAAAGATCGAAGACCCATCCTGCGCGAACGCCAAATTAAATGTGATTGAATGATGCTGAACTTACCAAATTTGAACTGAAAAATATCTGTTTAACTTAGCCACTCGGCTTGAGTTTCTCGCGACCTTTTTTGCCCCCTCGGCATCTTAACTGATGATACAGAACTCTTTTATCGTATTTATAGCAAAGAGCTCTCTTATGAACGCACCGCTTTGAATGTATGTTTAACTTTGGCTTTGAAAACAACTCGAAATGCTACATTTCTTTGGATGAAAATCTACAGTAGCTAATGAAGTAATGGATGCACTGAATTAATGATGTTATTGTCATCTTTGATAAAATAAATCTACCTAAAATCGGGACTTTGTTTTCAAAATTATCATTGCTGAAAAAAGCAACATGACAGCTAATTTGCTTAGAAAGTGGCGACGTATTTCTGAAGTCGCTCCAAAACGCAGTGTATTTTCAATGTACGGACGTGCTGATGTTTATAATTACCAGGTCATAGTGGAAACGCCTTCGGAATTAAAATGTTTGGAAACGTTGCCAATGCGTTGAAAAACGTTGGAAAATCATTATGAAACATTAAACAAAACTGCCAACGATCGATGGGAAACGTTGTAAGT